>CM052438.1:119678765-119749273 GCA_028533085.1 Varecia variegata | reverse complement strand
AAAGGAAGTACTCACTTAGTTTTATTATACATACCAAAGTTTGGCTAAAATGTTCCTCACAATTATCTAGTACTCTCCTGGCAATTAATCTGTCTACTTATCTTCCTAATCTCAATTAAAGGGATGTGGTCTAAACATTGGCCAATCATTATTAGCATTATATGTTCTGGGAGTTTTGTTAAGCTAGAGATTTCAGGGTTAACTATTTGGCTACAGAGATAGATTTTCTTGGAACAGAGTTCAGTTTCTGGTTGAATAGAAAACGTACGCTATTGCTTCTTTGCTGGACATGTACCAACCTCATGTCAGTGTAGAATGGCCGGAATGTGCCTGGCATTCAAAATGGCTGTTTGCCAATTTAAAGGCTTTTTGAAAAGGAAAAAGGCTATTGTACATTCTTTTCTTTTAAATTACAGGAAAATGTATGACTTGTGGAGCAGGCCCCATAGCAAAACAATAAAAAAAAAAGATTTTCGCTGACCACCTACACAAATTTTGTCTTTTTTTATGTTTAACCTTTTGTCTTCTCTGTGGGCCATCATTCTGCTGGTGGGGAAAAAAATCATTCTGGCCACAATATTAGCTAACACTTGGGGACGGCCTGCACAAAAGGCACCTAAGCAGCATTCACATTTTTAGTTAGTCAATGCAAGAACCAGGAAGTGGTTTGGATCAGAGCTATGGAAAGAGAAAAGGCAGATGAGATGAAGATAAAATATAAGGCACAAAACAACAGAAATTGCTTTTCAAGGTAAAAAACAGGCAGTATATGACAGTGCTTAAGACCACAGACTTTGATATGAAAATATATGCAAGAGTGGCTGCAGCTTCAGCAGAAGCAGCTGTAACAATTAAATCTTCACCTCCTTTCTGAAAATTACAAAGAACATGACGATTTGTAAAACTGAAGAAATTGCTTGGCATTAAATATTACATTTGTTTCAAAAAACTTTGATTATATTTCAAATTGTTTGGAGAAATCTTTCATTAACATCTAATAATCACATGCTATTTTCATGCATGAAATTTTGGCCTAATGATTGTATCAGATATAAACTTTGATTCTTATAAAGTGATAGTGGATGTGTATTGATGTAAACCAATAAAAAGATAACTTTTAAACATTAAAAAGATAACTTCTCTTGTTAGTGTGAATCCAGAATTTAGATTTTGGTCAAATTTACACTTAATTGGCTGGTAGAAAATAGGTATATTTATTTTTTGTAGTGAAATATTATAGACAATATTATATTATGTTTTAAAAAGCAAATTATCTTTGCTGAAAAAACAAAAATGAGTATTTTTAAAGATACTACCTTTGGTGGAAATTTAGTCTCAATGATTAGACTAAAATAACCCTTAGAATAATTATGGCAACTTTTACTCCCTGGAGAAGAAATTGCCCTTAATTAATTCTGTAGACTAAGTCTTGCTGGTTATAATTAGCCTTTTTTCTCACAAAGTTTGGAAAAAGTTTTCATCATTGTTTCTGGTATGAATGAAATCCATCATTGTCTTAGACATCATTAAGTGCTAGTATTTATGTTAGCCAGGTGCAAAAACCACACTAATTTGATGTCTATTAGGTACTTTTATGAGGATATCTGATTTCATGCAGGAATTTTACATATTCTCAGTGGCAAAAATGATCATTTTTTATATTGAAATAAAGAGTGACATGGATCCAAGTTGCTGTTTACAGCTCTGTTTTTTACCAAAGTCTACAGAATGATGTACCTAATCACAAGGCACTCCTATGCACACAACCTTCACTGCATTCTTTTGATTGATTATTAAAACCTTTAGCAAATTAACATCTCATTGTCTTAATGATGTATAAAGATGCATACTAAGTCTTTAATGTACGACGTGAGTTCTTTTTTTTTTGAACAAACTGAAACTGGGAGGTGTTAAGAGATCTGGGAGATTATTTTAATCAATAATCTTGATAGAAATTGAATAACAGCTATGATGTTACTTGCTTTATATCACACTATACCAATTTTATTCTGCAGTTTACATATGACAAGATAACACTAGATAAAGAGTCCTAGATATTTAGGCTTCTTACATAACTTACTGATGTCGGTGTTAGGAAAGCATTAACAAGTGGGGCTGAGTACCTGAACACTTCTATATGCCTTGGACTATATGCACTCTAATGTCCGCTATGTTATCCGTTACAAAAGAATTAGAACATGATGAAAGAGAGATACCCTTAGTTCTTTATTCATGGACTTCATGCTACTGACTTTCAGGGAGTAGATGATGAATAAAACTGTCAGGATTATCATATCCAATGGCAACTTAGACAATCAGTTCCTCAGGTCAAACTTTGGAGGTATTACTGACTCTTCTCTCAAAATTACTCATCTAAAACTGTTCTACTTTCAAAAACAATTCATAAATCACTTCACGTCACCTCCACTGCTACCATGTAATCACATGACAGTGAAAATCTTCCTTAGATTATTGCAATATCATCTAAACTCTCCCCGTCTCTACTCTTGCCCTTCCCTCTATTGTATTCTGTAAGTGTACTACAGTTAGGATTAGTCAGTTAAAATAATATAAATAAAGATTTTAAAGAAATAGACTTGCATTTATAATTGGGTTTGCTTCATTTTCACAAACACTCTATAGTTTCTGAGAAAACATCACATATACATATTCAAATGTGCACATCAAAACAAAATAAGACTTGGGACTCCAGACAGATATTATACTAATGAGGCCAACAGAATTCAATGTGTACCTTGGACATAAGAAGGAATCCTGAAAGAAATAATTGGAATCAAGGTTATGAATAGAGAGAAGATTAAATCAAAGTGTAAATGCATGATAGGTCAAGATATTAAAATATGCTGCCAAAATATATTTCCTGAAGAAGATGAAGATCTGTATACATATTAAAATGATCCATACAAAGGGATATAATATTACTAGAAAAGAGACATGATTATGAATTTGATTTTATTATAGGTTATATTGGAGCTAATTTGCCTTACGGGAGAAAGGTGATGGGGGCTAGATTTTTCTTAAACAATCAAGAAAAGAGGAAATGCAATTAACATTACAATAATTACAGCACAATCTTTTGATAATAGGGTTACTATAAGTAATCAATGAGACTCTTGATAGGGTTACTATAAGTAATCAATAAGATTCTTGGTGTTCTCTGTAATTTAGTGTACAGTACTTCTAAAAAATTAGCTCTTATGACATTCCAATAAACCATTTAAATCCTCTCTGTGTGGGAAAAATATGATCCAAACCCAATATGTAAAAATCTTCACCTTGAAAAAAGATACTGTCATATGCTGAAGAGGGAGGGATATTAAGCTGCTTCAAGATTTTGAAGGAAGATTTGGCAGTACCTATTTAAATCTTCTATGCACATACCCTTAACCCGGCAGTTCCACACCTATTTATATTTTCCAAAAAGAAACTCAACAAGGAATGAAAATAGCAAAAATTCCATGCTGTTCATTATAGCATTGAATGTAACAGAGAAAAACTAAGATTAAATCAAGCTAAATGACCATCAATTTGTAGACATTTTAAATGAGGTATGATACATTTTGATTATAAAATACCATGTAATATTTGTAAAAAATAAGGTAAAACTCAATGTGCCGATATGAAAATATTATGAGATAAAAACAAAGTATGCTAAAATATAATTTTATGTAAGATAATCCCATTTGTATATATTTAAAATGTATGTGCATTAGAATTATGTAATATATATCATATATATGTGATATATATGTCTCCCATACAAAGAGCTAGAAGGACACATGTAGTCTGTGCATCATACTTGGGTGTTATTTTGAAGATTAAATAAATGCAAGTGTTTATTTAGAATACTTCCTGTAACATTATAAGCAGTTAATAAGAATTCCCTATCATTACCATCACTATCATCATAATTTTTAACATTATCATTTTTGTCACATGTATTTATGTTAGAAGAATCTTTCTCGAGAAAATATTTACATGAAAACATCAATAGTGTTTCTATATGAGACTCTAATGAAAGGAGATGGAATATAGTTTTCATTTTTATTTTGTTTCTATATAGTTTGGGAAATATGTATGTGCTTCTGTGGGTATGTGTATAATTACTGGTTTAACATGTAAAATACTAAATGGTAATATGTTTTAAAATAGAACATGAACCAAGAAATCGAATTACTCTTGGGATGCACTTAGTATGTGTTTAATTCTCCTGTGGCTGCTATAATAAAATACCACATAATAAGGGGCTTAACAAAATTTATTTTCTCACATTTCTGAAGCCTGTAAGTTAGAGATCAAGGTATCAACAGGATTGGATCCATCCGAGGACTAAGAGAGAAGGATTGTCTCAGGACTCTCTCTTGACTTAAAGATGATCATCTTCATCCTGTGTCTTCACATGTCTTCCCTCTGTACATCTGTGTTCAAATTTTCTCTTCTTTTTTAAAGTTAATTCTCTTCATTTTTAATTTAACTTAATTTTAATAGATGTAGGTGGCACAAATGATTTTTTGTTACATGGATGAATTGCACAGTGGAGAAGTCTAGACTATTAATGTACCTGTTCCTCCAATAGCGTACATTATACCCAATGGGTAATTTTTCATCCCACACCCATCCCCCTTTCATCGTCCCCATTCTGAGTCTCCAGTGTCCATTATGTTGCTCTGTATAGCCATGCATACCCATTCCTTAGCTCCCACTTATAAGTGAGAACATGTGGTGGTTGGTTTTTTGTATCTGGATTACTTCACTTAGGATAATGGCCTCCAGTTCCATCTAAGATGCTGCAAAAGATATTATTTCATTCTTTTCAATGGCTGAGTAATATGCCAGGGTGTATGTGTGTGTGTACATTTTCTTTATCCACTCATCAGCTCGTTGGCATTTATGTTGATTCCATATCTTTGCAATTGCAAAAGACATGAATGCACATTTTTCAAAAGAAGATAAACATATGGCCAACAGACATGAAAAGATGTTCAACATCAGTAATCATCTGGGAAATGCAAATTAAAACCACAATAAGGTACCACTTTACCCCTGTCAGAATGGCATTAAAAAGTCAAAAAACAACAGATGCTGGCATGGATGCAGAGAAAAAGGTACACTTATACATTGTTGGTGGGCCTGAAAATTAGTACAACCTCTATGGAAAACAAAACAGTATGGAGATTCCTCAAAGATCTAAAAGTAGATGTACCATTTGATCCAGCAATCCCAGTACTGGGTGACTACCCAAAGGAAAAGTAATCATTTTATCGAAAAGATACCTGCATTCAAATGTTTATCACAGCAGAATTTATAATTGCGAAGATGTGGAATCAACCTAAGTGCCCACCAACTGATGAGTGAATAAAGAAAATGTGGGGGGTGTGTGTGTGTATTATATATACATATGTATATTATACATATATATACATAAGATTCATAAGTGTCATTAAACACCCAGAAGGAGAGGAAAGAAAAAGAGGTTAGAAAAATAATTAAAGATGTAAGATTTATTTATTCCCCAAATTTAAACATCAACTTACAGATCCAAATAGCACAGTAAACACTAGAAAGATAAATATGAGAAATCCATATGTAGCTTAGCATAGATAAACTACTGAAAGTAAAATACGAAGAAAAAATTTTGAAAACAGTGAAATCAAATAGTTAATATCTCAGCAGATATAGAGTCCAGAAGATAATAGGACATCTTTAATATACCGATAAAACTAAGTAAATCCAGAATTCTATATTCTGTACAGTCATCTTTTCACAGAGAGTCAAAAGAAAAACATTTTCAGATAAACAAAAGCTGAGGAAATGTGTTGCTACCAGGCCTATACTACAAAGAATGTTAATGGAATGTCTTTAGGCTTAAGGATAATGACATCAAATGGAAATTCAGATATAAAGGAAGAAATGAAACATTACACGAATGGAATTATGTGGCTAAATAAAAAAGATTGTGTTTTTTTCATTTTCTTAGAGGGTAAAGGATTGTTTAAAGAAAAAAATGGAATCTTGTTTAATGTGAATTTAAATATGCAGATATAAAATATATGACAACACTAGCACAAAGGGAGAGTCAATGGAATTATATTGCTGTGAAGTTTTTACATTTATTTTCAATGGTAAATATGAAATCTTTATAGACTGTAATTTGCCTCCCCAGAGCAACCACTAACAGAAACCATGGCTAAAACAAGAGGATACGTATAATCTTTAAATATTTCACAATACAAAAGAAGGCAGAAAAAGTAGCAAGTGGTAGACTAAATCCATATTATATTAAATATTAATGGAATAAACACTCCACTTATAAGACAGAGGTCAGAATTGAATTAAAAAACTTGGCACCACCACATGCTACCTACATGGTACATAGTTTAAATATAAATGCACAGATTAGTTGAAAGTATAAGAATAAGAAAACATGTCCTATATAAATAGAAAACTGATGAAAGCTGATGTGGTTATAAAACCAGACAAAATAGACTTTAAGATAAAGAGTTTTATAAGAGATAAGTTAGATCATCTCATAATCATAAAAAAAATTAATGCATTGAAAAGATATAATGATTAAACATAGACCATAAATGATACAAATGAACAAGTAAATAGGAAAAATCATAAACATAGCTTGCAAATTTATCATATCTTTTCAATAATTGATAAAATATTAAAGAAAAAAGCCAGTAAAGACATAAATTTGAATTAGATCAAAGATTTTGATCAAATTGTATTTTATAAAACATATACATTCAACTACTACAAAATACATGTTTTTTTAAAGTACATGTGGATTGTTCACCAAGATAATGCATATGTTGGGGAATAAAATCAGTATAAATAATTTAGAAAGATTGTAACATTATATACTGTAAAATATAACCAAAATATAATTCAAGTATAAATTTGAAGCAATAAGATTTCTTTAAAATATTCAAATATTGAACATTTAAAAAACACAATTATAAAATATATAGATATCCCATGTATTTAAAGCTACATTTTCATTTAAAGATATTTATTTTTAAGTTTAAAGTCATTTAATTTAAAGTCAAATTTTAAAATTATATTTCAATCTGAATGATACAAAAAAGCAACATATTAAAATTTGTGGAATATATATAAAGCAGGAGTTAGGGAAATATTTATAGATTTACTTGCTTAGACTAGAAGAAAGATTAAAAATCAATGAAATGATTTCACACATTAATATGGTAGAATAACATGAGAAAATTATACATAAAATAAAGAATAAGAAGAAATAATAAAGATAAAAGCAGAAATAGAAAACAGTTGAAAATTAAACAGGCCAAAATTTGGTTCTTTAAAAACAACAATAAAATGTGCAAAATATTAACAAGAAAAAAGGTAGAAAACACAAATTACCAATACCAGAAAAGAGAAAATAATTGTATAGTTATACAGAGATTAAAAAGACAGTAAAGGAATAATATAAACAATTATATATCAAGATATTTTATATAGATTTTAATCACAGATTTTATTTTCTACAAGTAAAGTTCTAGGCCAAAAATATTTTATTGATAAATTATTTTAATCATTTAAAAAGTGTATACAGCACTTTAAAAAACTTTTTCAGAAAATAGAGGAGTAAAAATTCCCAACTGATGTTATGAGAATCATATAATCCTGATCTTGATACTAAAAAAGACACTAAAATCTATTGATTAAATGGGGAAGGACTAAAATCTTGATAATATTGAATATTCCTATTTATGAACATTGAATATCTCTCAACTTATTTAGTTATTTGATATATTTTACCAGAGTTTTGTAGTTTTTGTCACATAGATTTTGTAAATATTTTGCTGGATTTATATCTAAGAATTTCATTATCAAATATTGCTAATTGAAATGGTAATGTGTTTTTTATTTCAAATTATACTTCTTCATTGCTGGTATAAAAAAGTCAATTCTATTGTATATTAACCTTGAATTATGGACTAAATGTTTATTTCTCCCTAAGAACTCATATGTTGAAGCCTTAAGCTCCAATGTGATAGTGTTGAAGGCAGGGCCTTTAGCAAGAGGATTAAGTGAGGTTGTGAGGATGGTGCTTCCATGATGATATTAGAGCCCTTAGGAAAAAATGAAGATAACCGGAGCTCTCATTGTATCTCTGCCATGTGAGGACACAGTAAATAAGTGAGGATCTATAAATTGTCTTCTTTTTCATCTTTATATTAGTAATTTTTGTCTTCCCCCTTTTTTCTTAGCTAGCTGAGCAAGGACCTTATCAATTTTATTGAACTTTTCAAAGAACTAGCTTTTGGGTTTGTTCATTTTCTCTATTCAGTTGTTTTCATTTTTACTGACTTTTGCTCTAATTCGTATTATTCCTTTTCTTCTATTTTGGATCTAATTTGCTCTTTTCTCCCAGTTTTTAAAGGTGAGTCTTAGATCATTGGTTTTAGAGCTTTGGATTTTTTTTCTAATATATCATGAAGTGTTATACATTTCTCTCTAAGCACTGCTTTTACTACATCTATAAATTTTATTAAGTTATATTTTAATTTTACTTAGTTCAAATTATTAATTTTTTTTAATTTCAGGATACTATGAGGGTACAAATATTTTGGTTACATTTTATGTCTCTGCTTCACCTCAGTGAGGTTTAAAAGCATGCCCTTCCCCTCTACAATGCACACCATGACCATTGTGAGTTTGCCCCCCCCACCCCCCTAATCCCTGGAGAATATTACTACCGTGTGAGCACCATAGTGTTCATCAGTTAGTGTCAATGTGATGGTGAGAACATGTGTAGGCTATTCCTCCGATCTTGTGATACCTCACTGCAGATAATGGGCTCAAGCTCAGTCCAGGAAAGTATAAGAGGGGCTAGATCACTGTCGTTTCTTATAATTGAGTAATATTCCATTGTATACATATACCAAATTTTAATAATCCACTCATAAATTGATGGGCACTTGGGTTGTTTCCACATACTTGCAATAGTGCCCTTCCCCCAAAATATTAATTTCTTGAGAGTTCCTTTTTGATCCATGTGTTATTTATAAGTGTGTTTAATATCCAAGTTTAATTTCAATAATATAAGTTGCTAAATATTTGGAAAAATTCCATAAATAAAAACAAGTCTATAAAGATGCAGAGCAGTAAAAGTGTCTCTAGAATCAAAGACAATTTTTCCTTTCTTTTTTCAAATGAATAGAGTAATATGCTGATTGCATGTGATTGCCCTGAGTTTGATCAAATTTTTGTCAAGTAAATGTATTTGCTATGCGTGTGTGTGTGTGTGTGTGTGTTTTTATGAAATAAAACTTCACCCTGAAGATTTAGATAAAGTAGCAAATATTTTCTGATACCATGTAAATAACACTATATTAAGGTTGCATCCGAGAGTCATTTTAACATGTGAAAAAATAACAAAATAAAGTTAAACTTTTAAATTCTTAAAGCTTTACTTAAATTACCTTGCTGGTCACCAGTATATTAAAGTGAGTATCATTATTCTCCCTTTTAATTTTATTTTTGCATTAAGATAGTGAGAAAAATATTCTCTATTCTTAATATTAGGATAAAACTGCATGATGATTTGACATTTATATTTCATATTTTGAATAGGATATATTTTATTTTATCCAGGAATTTCTGAAATGGGTTTTTTTTTACTAATAAGTATTCTTTTTTATTGCCAAATCTTTTACAAAGACATCTCTGTAGCTTAATTTAGACAGAAAAATGAAATTCCACCACAATAAGATGCCAAACTTGCCATCAAGGCAATTTGTAGGAGCTATATCTACAGTAGTGGAGTTCTAGCAACCAATGATGTTCATAGTAAGAGTGTATAGATATAGACAAACATATAAGAACATTGACAATCAGAATCTAAAGAGATAAAGAAAAGGAAGAATGAAGTTGTTTATGAATGTACAGGTTATGATGAGGGAGATGTTATATGATTCTTGGCCTTTTCTAAATATTAAGGTCAATATTTGCATACTACCACCTTATTTAATCCTCACAGCAATATAGTGATGCATTAAGTATTATTTCTATTTTATAGAGTTTCAGAGAGGTGGAGTAATTTGACCCATGTCTCATAACTAATATACTGCAAAGATGAAATTCAAACTCTTTTCTACCTGTGTATAATTTCAAAGCTATTTATATTTCTTGGATGTTGTTAAACAATCAGAATGTGTTCAACCTGCTGATTGATAAGGGTGATGAAAATTTAGAAAAAGAAGAAGAATATCTGTGAGAACATCAATACTATCTGAAACCACAGATGAAAGAGCCTGGAGATAAACCTTTCAAAACTGTATTTGACATAAAGGTGGTGAATGCCTACTACCAGCTGGAAACTCAGAAAAAAGAAAAAGGAATACCAAAGATAGTTATCAAATTGAATCAGGGCAAAGAAAATGAGCAGAGCTAATGACTATATAGATTTAATTATTTTGGTAGCCTCAAGCCACAAAATATACAAAATTCATTCACTTGCATCCAATTTACTGAGGCCTCAAATTCTATTGCATGTATTTTCTATTAAAAATAACTTTTCTGTTAAATTGAAAGGGCAAAAGCCTAAAAACAAAATGAAACAAGAGTAGAAGGAAATACATCAGAATGTTAAAACTGATTTGTGACTTTTATGCTTTTTTATTATTACCTCTAACTCACCTTTAAAAGATTAATGACTATAATTTAATTTTATGGTGTAAACTTAAATTTGATTCAAAATAACCTTTTCAAATTCATGAACATACATAGGAGTTTAAGGAAAAGGCAATATGAGAGGTAAAAACTTAGCAGGGAATACCTGTAAAAAACTTAACTGCATTCATAATTTTCAAAAATGATGGAATGGTTTATAGAGAATAAAGAAAGAAGAAATTAAACCAAATGTTATTTTTCTTGTCTTACAATCTACTAAAGATGTGTAAAAAAGCAGAAACATAGATATATGTGACTTTGAAGATGTGAGGAAATTGGTTTATTCACACATTCAGCAAATGCTTGAGAGCCTATAGCATGAGGAATAGTTTCTATAGTAATTATAATTACAGTAAACAAAGTCTTTCATATGTCTATAAGTACATTCATTTCTTTAGTGAAGAATAGAGAATTACTACTGTGACACAGAGAAAAAAGGAGGAATAGGAGAAGGTGAAAGAGGAAGCAGAAGAGTTGGAGGAGGTAGAGAAGGAGGAAGAGGAGGAAGAGGAAGAAAAATTCTGGAGGTAGGGCCCAGTAATCTGTATTTTATTCCACCATCCAAATGATTCTGATGCATGCTAATGTTTGAGAAACATTGATTAAGATTAAAGAAAAACGATCATGTTGGAAAATTGAGATGACTTTCCCAACTTGGAAAAGAGAGTATTAAAGTAATGATTGCCTGAGGTGCGGAGGGGGGCAAGATGTTGGAAAAGAAGCATCCCACATATGTCACTCACAAGGAGATGATAGAAAGTTGCAGGTGGATGCCCACCTACAGATGGGCCTTCTTAGAAGGATCATTGTGAATCATTAGAGAAGCAATAGAGGACACTCAGAGTGAAGAAAAAGGTGACAGGCTAATCCTTCCAGCAAGATTGGAAGGTACCCAGGGGAGGCATCCACACATGAGGAAGGACAGAAAGAGAGAAGTCCAGGGCTCCATGCTCCTCCTGTGGACACTGTGGTCTGAGCTATGGTCAGGGCCCCACTACCACTGCAGATCTCCAGACTGATCAGGGAGATGCATGGAGTCTATGCAGTGACATTACAACAGAGAGTGGACACAGTAGGGACACAGTGGCTTCCATTCCCAGATCACTGCAACCAACACCATTCTGAGCTCTCGGGTCCAGAGCACCTGATCTACACAGGGCTCAACTTTCCTGCAGCTGCCTCCACATCACCCCAACAGGACTGGGGAGGGAGCAGGTAGAGTGGATGTGCTCACATGCCATGTGACTGGGAACTGAGCACCCCCACCATGGTGGATTCAGGCAAAATGAGTGCCACCTATGCCACCGACAGGCCCCAGAGTAACTGCCTCAGCAGGACCTGGAAGGTGGACAGCCCCAGTCACCTGGTGGCCTGATCCCACAACCCCACCCCTGTGACTCCCACACTGCCACCTAGCCCCGTGGCTCCAACTGCATGGCTCCTGCTCTGCCAACAGGCCCTGCACAAATGGCTCTTGAGCTGCCATCTAACCCCATGGCTCTTCCCCCAAGACTCCCGTGCTGCCACATGGACCTGTAGCCCTGTCTATGTGGCTCCTGCACTGACATCCTACCCATGGCCATGCCCTTGTGGCTCCCACCCACCAGCTGGTGGGAACCACCTCCAGAGTCCACCTCTCCTACAGGGACCCACTAGCCATGAGCCATCAATCCTGGACCCAGGTGGAGCAATGGGCAGCAGCCCTGACATCCATGACTGCTGCCTAGATAGCCTCATGCAGCTGCCACTGTCACTGCCATAGGGAGACCTAGGCAAAGCAATCTCCCACAATGACAGCCTCCATGAAGAGGAACTTGCCCAGCCCACCACCCAAGTTTCCAATAGCAGCCTGTGGAACAACCTACCACTCCACACAAAGATCATCCAGCATCAGCTTGGACTGTGAGAATCACGGGGGAATGAGACAACACAGAATAGCTGCATTACAGGCTATCAGTGCCTTTCCCCTCTACTGACAGGTTGATCTTACAAAGTAGGTCAAAAAGCACCATTTAGGGAACTTTCCTTCTTCTCACAAAGTAGAAGAGTTCCCAGCAAAGGAGAAAAGGTGCACCACAAACCTGCCTGCCCTGACCTGAGAGAAGAGGTTTCAGATGAGAAGAAACCATCAAAAGAACTCTGGCTACATGAAAAAAATAAGCTATTCAACACCCCCAAAGGATCATAATCGATCCACAGCAATGGACCCCAACCAAAAGGAAATTCTCTACATATCAGAAAAGAAGTTTAGAAAATGGATGGCAACTAAGAAGAATGAGACTGAGGAGAAAGTTGAAAACCAACAAAAGCTAAAAAAAAATTTGCAGATGTAAATGAAAAAAAAAATGAAAAAGTCACTAAGGAGCTAGACAACATAAGAAAGGATAAAACAAAACTTAAAGAAATGAAAGAATCATTTAAGAAATTTCAAAATACAGCAGAAACCTTCAACAATAGTCTACACTAAGCAGAAAGATCTCAGAGATTGAAGACAAGACTTTCAAATTAACCCAGTCAGTCAAATATTTAGAAAAATGAATAAAGAATGAAAAATCACTCAGAGAAACATGGGACTATGTCAAGTGAGCCAATATATGAATCATAGGTATCTCTGAGCAAGAAGAAGAAGGAGCAAAAAGCATGGAAAAACTATTCAAGGGAATTATTGAGGAAAACTTCCCTGGTATTGGCAGAGATTCAAATATCCAGATACAGGATGTATGGTCATTGAACACTGGGAATATTGTTAGCACATAAGACATTTTCAAGACACATGATCATCAGTCTGGCCAAACTAAAAATGAAGGAGACAATTTGATAAGATGCAAGATGAAAGCAACAGCTAACCTACCAATGGAAATGATCAGGCTAATGGCAGACTTCTCAGCAAAGACCTTACAAACCAGAAGTCATTGGGATGCCATTTTTAATCTTCTTAACCAGCCAAGAATTTTGTATACTGCAAAACTAAGTTTCGTAAATGATGGAGAAATAAATACTTTTCAAGACAAATAAACACTAAAGCAATTTGTCACTACTAGACTTGTGATACAGGAAATACTCAAAAGTGCACTATACATGGAACAGCACAATAGATACCAACCAGTGTAAACACATCCAAAAGTTAAAGTTCATAGCTCTTAAAAAACAAGAGTACAAACAAAACAATAAAGTGTCATCCAAGATGATGAACAAAACAGTATCTCATGTGTCAATACTAACACTGAATGTAAATTGTCTTAATGCCCCACTCAAAAGACACAGACTGCCTCAAAGGATAAAAAAATATACAATCCAGGTATATTCTGTATCCCCAAAACACATCTAACTCAAAAGAACTCATGCAGACTCAAGATAAAGGGATGGAAAAAAATATTCCATGCAAATGAAAGCCAAAAGCAAGCAGATTTAGTTATTCTCACATCAGAAAAAAAAATGTTTTAAATGAAAAATGGTAAAAAAAAAAAAAAAAAAAAAGAAAGAAAGAACAAAAATGATGGTCATTATATAATGGTAAAGGGATCAATTCAACAAGAAGACGTAACAATCCTAAATATACATGCACCGAACACTGGAGCTCCAAGATGCATAAAACAAATTCTAGTATATCTAAGCAAAGAAATCAACAGTAGCATCATAATTGCCAGGTACTTTAATACCCCACTGGCAGAACCGAACAGATCATAGAAGCAGAACATCAACAAAGAAACACTGGACTTAAATGGGATTCCAAAACAAATGAACTTAACAGACATTTACAGAACACTCTACCCAAAAACTACCAAATATACATTCTCCTCATCAGCACATCAGATTTTTTTCCAAAACTGATCATATCTTATGCCACAAAACAAGTCTCAGCAAATTAAAAAACAAATCATATTGCGTACCTTCTCAGACCACAGTGGAATAAAACTAAAAATCAATTCCAAGAGAAATAATCAAGTCTATACTCAAAACTATACAAAATCATAGAATTTAAGCAATCTGCTTCTGAATGATACTTGGGTCAATGATGAAATTAAGATGGAAATCAAAAGATTACTCAAACAGAAAGACAAAGGGGACACAAGGTTTCAAAATCTATGGAATACAGAAAAAGGAGTCCTATGGGGGAAGTTCATAGCCTTAAATGCCTACATAAAAAAGACAGAAAGACTACAAATCAGTCATAAAAAGGAAGGAAATAATGTCTTTTGCAGCAACTTGAATAGAACTGGAGACCATTATCATAAGTGCAGTATTTCAGGAATGGGAAAACAAACACCACATGTAGTAACTAGTAATTAGGAGCTAAACTATGGGCAAGAAGAAATGTAAAGGACATTGGAAACCAGGAAGGGGGAGAGGGTGAGGGGCAAAAACTTATCTGTCAGGTACAATGAACACTATTCTGGTGATGGAATCCTAAAAGCCCCGACTTAAGCAGTATACAAGGTATCCATGTAACAGAATCATTAGTATCCCTTAATATTTTGAAATAGGAAAAATAATAAATTAAAATATAAAGGTTTCTTCTTAGGCAATTCTGAAAATTATTCCAATTTTATATGGTTCTGAAAAGCATTCCAACCTTACATTTACTGAATGAGCAGGAATATGTTTTTCTATAACAGAATGAAAATATGCTTTCATTGTAAGTAAATCAAATTCCCTATTAAAACCATAAGATTAAATAGCTTCTGGAGTTTTTCAGATAAAGCTATTTTGTCTCCTAGAAGAAAGTCAGACCTGTACTATCACTTATAATGATATGTTTTAACCCTATGAATAAAAAATTTGTAATACAAACTAGGAATATTTTTTAAAAAATTAATGATTGCCCCAGAAAAAAAAAGGAAAAAATAGGACTTATGTAAGTCAGATGATTTCTGTGTTAAAAAATCCTTGCTTTTTAAAAATAAAAGAAAGAATAAGAAAATTTTAATATACATTTGTTAATGGAAAATATAATAATGAATGATCACAAAAAGAACAAAAGATATAAAATAGGAAAGAACAAGCATTTATTAATTACATGCTATATGCTAGATATTCACAAGCATTTTCTTTTTTAACCTTCACAGTTTTCTAGTTTATGGATGAAGACAATGATGCTTGAACACCCAAGCTTATGGTGACTCCATATACATGAAATATTATTGGATAAGAAATGTTTTATGCCATTATATGAATTTCAAATATATTTATTATTATCTAATAGTATATCCCATGAAATTAAATCTGCCAGAAGGCCTTTCCAGATACTGTGGCACAAATGAGAAGGAAATGTGTTCATTATTGATATTAAAGTGAAAATCCATTATAGAAATAACCCAAATCTTTGAAATAACCCAAATTTACATATTAGTGTTGGTCTTTAGCCCCAGTCTTTTGCAGCAAATTGATTCATGGCATTTCATTAACTGCATAATAATGCAACCCACACATTTATCACACTTGATTGTTTTATACTCCACTTATAGCATTTTGGTGAGGTTATGCTGTATTTAAAATTTCCTCCAAAGCAAGTGATAGAAACCCTATGTAAATCAATTTAAGTGAAAGGGGAACCTATTCAAAGGCAACCAACAAACTCAGAACAGACAGCCAGACAGGCAGGCTGTGTCATAGATCTCATTCTCCCAGAATCAGATCCTGAGTCAGGGATTTGGGTACAGGTAATTACAAAAAAACAAACAAATAAACAAACAAACAAAAACTTCCTGGAGAAAACAACTAGAGAGTGGAGAAGGGAGGACAGAGAAAAACTCATCAAAAGTGTGATTTCAAGCCAGGCCCGGTGGCTCATGCCTGTAATCCTAGCACTGTGGGAGGCTGGGGCCAGTGGATCATTGAGTTCGAGACCAGCCTGAGCAAGCGCAAGACCCCATCTCTACTAAAGAAATAGAAAGAAATTAACTGGACAACCAAAAATATATAGAAAAAATTAGCTGGGCTTGGTGGTACAAGCCTGTAGTCCCAGCTACTCGGGAGGCTGAGGCAGGAGGATCGCTTGAGCCCAGGAGTTTGAGGTTGCTGTGAGCTAGGCTGACACTATGGTACTCTAGCCCAGGCAACGGAGTGAGACTCTGTCTCAAAAAAAAAAAAAAAAAAAAAAGTGTGATTTCAAGTGAAGCCCCAGAGTCAGACTGGTCCTTTGGAAAGCTCTAGAGTGTAAATTATACCTGAGTTTGTTTTTCATCTATGCAAAAAAATAAGCATTTGTACCCACACATCAGTCAGGCATTGAGGTCATCTGTTTTAATTATGTTATCTTCAAGTTGTCCAAATATCTAGGAGGCTCTTGAGACCAATGACAATCTTCTGAAAAAGGTTGCAGGTACCTGTATGACCAATTATCAGGAAAGCACAAACTGAGGGATGAGCACCCAGAACTAGCAAAACAAGGATTCAAGGGGAACTGGGTGAGAACTATTTAATAATAGTATCTGCTAAATAGAAGTGCTCAGGTAAGTCTTTAGAAATGTAGGGATTAATGATTCAATGTTTTGAGTATATATATTTGTGTCTCCCATTTCCTCTGTTGGTGCTAAGTTTTTTTATAATCTACCTGTAGAATACTTTTATCTACAACATGGAAAACATTATTCCTGCATTTTATATATTGCAGGTGTATCCAATGGAGACAGATAAATATTCTTAAACTCAAGACCAGAAATCCCAAGAAAGAACTCAATTGCCCTATTTTTGAAGTGCTCATCTTTGACTCACCTTCTTCAACTGGAGGTCAAAAAGTACAGGAGGTTTGTAAGAATATTCCAACTCTCTGGAAGGTGGCTAGAGTATGGGCAGACAGAGATAGTTCCCAGAAGAAAGGACTGATGCTGGGCAGATGGTTCCATGGTTCTAACCTACACTACCAACTGTCCACTCTATAGACTTGATATGCTGAATGAGACCCGCCCTTGCATTGCTCCTTTTTTATACCTAAATTGAGAAAGAAAACATGATTAAAAATAATAACAGAGTTTAATTTCAGAAGTAATAAAATAGCAAGTATAAATAGAGAAAAACTTAATGCAAAATCTGAATTTTTGTAATGCTCCAGGATAAGGAAGATAATTTTAATTTATTATTTTATAATAATACACACATGTATGTATGTGCCCTGAAGATATTAATATTTCAAAATTATTTTCTTCATTTAGCTTGAAATATTTTCCTCTCTGGCACATGAAATAATTTGTTATATAATTATACATGCCTATTTACATGTTTAATTATCAAGATAGATTTTTTTAAGGGCTCATTTTTGGTTCATTCTCTCAGTGGAAAGCATTGGTTTGAATTTCTTTTGCTGTAAGAAAGTAATGGAATGTTATTTCCACACCAGTGAAAATGACGAGTGTCTTTCAAAGGCATATAGATTTTTGTAATTGAAAGAATACTGTCACATTTTTTTCTGTGCTGACTTAAATTCCTCTTGTAAAGTTTTAATATTTGTAAAGTTTGGAGGAGAGAACTCTTATTTGAAACTAAAATTGTTTAGTCTGTACTATTCTGAGCAAAATCCATCACTTAAACCATGCCCAGACAGTGATTGACAATTCAAATTGCCTTTCATAAATCAAGTCAGTTGCAAAATAAGAGTAAAATCAGAAATACATTTTGCAAAATGAAGAATGTTTTCATTATAACGTTCTTCCCTATGGCACTTCAAAAAGAAAACCAAGCGTCTCAGCACTCTAATATGAAGTATTACAAATAATAAATGACGTACAATAGCTAGTAGATGCTATTCTATATGAATATTATATGCAATGAATTACTAATATATAACCTATATTCTTTTATGAATTAAACAGAAGGACATAATTCTCTACAAATATAAATCTGTGTGTGGTTTTGTGTGTTTCAGAAGTTTGGTAAAGTGGCCAAGCATTTTTATAATTATGCTTATTATAATTTGATACATGTAGCAAGGTTCCTCTTAAAATGTTATAAATGCTTGTTATTTACAAAATGCAATTTTAAATATTTCTTATATATAGCCTCAGAACAATAAACATGTCATCTTCAATGTAACTATAGTTCAGGAAAATCAATGACTTGAATCTGTAGATTTCTATGGAGAGATCCAATGGACAATCAATAGATTCTTTTTAAATAAACTTTAATTTTTAGAACCGTTTTATGTTTACAAACATTACGATAGTAGTACAAAGACTTCCTATATATCCTGTACCCTAGTTTCTCTAATTAATATCTTATATTTGGATAATATATTTATTACAGTTAATGAACCATTAACACATTTTTATTACACATTTTTATTGACACATTATTATTACCTAAAGCCCATACTTTCTTCAGATTTCTTTAGTTTTTGCTTAGCATCCTTTTCTGTTCTAGAATCCCTTTCAGGATACTACATTACATTTGCTCATTGTGTCTCTTAGACTCTTCTTGGCTATGATGGTTAGTTTCCCAGACTTTCCTTGATGTTAATGACATTGACAGTTTTGACAAGTACTGTACTGGTCAGTTATTTTGTAGCTTATTCCTCCATTGGAATGATCTCATATTTTTCTCATGATTAGACCAATATTATATGTTTGAGCAAGGAAAACCACAGAATAAAATTGCCATTCTCATCACATCATATCTAGAATACAAACTATCACCATGACTTATTAATGTTGACCTGGATATGAGGTAGTGTTTGTCAGGTTTATTCATTGTAAAGCTATTCTTCTCCCCCATTTCCATAGAGTACTATTTCAAAGGAAGTCACTATGTCCAGCCCGTATTAAAGAGTATGGAGTTATGCTCCTTTTCCTTGAGGGTAGAATATCTACCTGCATAATTTGAAATTCTTCTACAAGGAAGATGTATCTCTTGTCCCCCATTTCTTTATTTATTCAATCATTTGTTTATATCACTATGGACTTATGTATATTTATTCTATGCTTTGGGTTACAATTTAATTATATATTATTTATTTTATTGCTCCAATTTTTCCAGTTTGGGAGCTCTTTCTGTTGGCCTTTGGGTCCATTAGATATTACCCTCATCATTACCTTTTTTGTTGTTGTTCTTAGTACTTCTTTACTTTCTGGCATTATAGAATATTCCAAGATCATATTTTATATTTCCTGTTCTACTAATAGCTGACAATATTTTTATCTTGCTTTTAAACAAACAAAGCTAACCTGAACATACAATTATGCTTAAAAAAATTTTTCCCCCTCTTTTGGATCTACTCTTTGGATATAGGAAAAATAAAAGAAATTAGTAATTGAATAAAATTGATCACTGTGCATTTAAATAGATATTTAATGAGAATTGTATACACAGGCCCTCAAATCAACTACCAATCCTCCATGAGGGAAATAAACCAACTGGAAATCTTGCAATTAATCATTTCCTTTTGAACTAGTTATTCCTTCTATAAAAACAAATTATAGAGGGGTTCATAAGTGGTACCAACCACAGGTGGGGCACTCCTCAAATGTCTGAGCATTCCTTTGAATCTACTTCCTTCTCCACTGAAATCTTTGCCAGCCAGCTGTTTGCGTGCCCCAAGCTCCTGATCTTGGGGACTGGAAATTCAACCTTCATCTTTACTCATCTCACTTGCCTCTACTGCTAAAGACTTTTTTCAAAACTGTTTTTGAAGTTGCTCAATTTGCTTTTGCCTTTTCCCTAAGGTGTCAGAGAGCAATAATAATAACAGCTCAAATTCCTTGAAAACTTTCTACTCAGTAAGCCTATGCTAAACAATTTATATACATTGTCTGATTTAACCTTCCTAACAAAAGTATGAGATAAAAGTATTTTAGAATCCCAGTTTAAGTAATATGCTTACAGGCATAGGATGGGGAAGTGGTGGAATAATCCTATTCTCTTAATAATTATTTTGACTTTCATGGAAATCCAGATCAGAGATCTTGACTGGAATATTAGCAGCTATATTTTGGGGTAGAGGGTTTTGTTTGTTTTCTTTGTATTAGCATAAGATGAGCACACATGAAGACATAATTTCTAAGAAACTGCACTTTACCCAAATTTCTGTATTTTCTGAGACAGACTCTTTTAGTGCTAGTAGAGCAGATGGTACACAGATTTTGATTTGCAAAAAGCTAGATTCAAATTCTGATTCTGCTACTTAACTAGTTCTGGAATCTTATACACATTACTTGAGTTTCCTTAGCCTCAGCTCTTCATCTGAAAAAAAAAAGGAAGATTTAATCAATGTCAAAGAATTATAAGAATTAACTGAGATAATCATATCTAAGTTCTAATGCCCCTCTTGCTTTAACTATAGACAAAGTATCTACTGAAGGCCCTCAATAAAGACAGTTTCAGAAATTTTCAGAATTAAGTGAGAATGATATCTTTTGTCTAGTTATTATTCATTTCTCTGCCATCCATAATAATATTTCTGAGCACAACTCTATTCCTTACCTTCTAATAAACTGTTAGAATGATTACCGAAGTTTTTTCAAGTAATATTCTTTCCTCAGATATAGAAATATCTTTCAATCCTGGGGGCTACTGGTCTAAATTTTCTCTCAGCCTTATCCTGGATTCCTCCTCAAATACCTATTACTTATCAGTATCTTAGTGGTAGTGGGGTTTTATACGAGATAGTGAAGTGTTCCCAATAAGAATAGCAAAGACCAGTCCAGAAAGCATTCTTTATTCTTCCATAATTGTTTGTCATTTATTAACAGTGTCTACTTTTATTAGTTAAGATTAAATCACCAATGCTTGTCCCATAGTTTTTGTTAGCTATGAGATTTTAAAATCCTATCTCTTTTTCTTAGTGGTAGTGGGTTGTTCTTCTAAGTCAACACTTAAAATATTCTTGTCAAGAGCCTGAGGTGGTGCATTCTCATATCACGCTTAGTCTTTGGTTGCTCATGTTTTCCAGAGATGATTTAATGGGCTTTTTTCTACCTCCTCCATTGGTAGGGAAGGGGAAGCTGAGGACAGACCACATCCTTAATTAGTTATCCTTCCTTTTGAAATATTTCTCCCTTTATCTAGAATTAATTCCCTCTACCATACTTGACATTATTACTCCCGCCATTTCTGTCATGTGTCTTCCATGTTTTTTATTATCACCTTCACATGTTACCATTTAAACATGTTTTTATATTAATGAAAAAGAAAAAGTCTTTTTATCTTTTATCTTATTCTTGCTACTACTGTCCTTTTTCTTACTCTGTTTCACATTTAAATTTTTTGAAACATATGTTTGGCAGGCTGTGAACAATTCCTCATATACTTGTCTCTCCTTAATTCTCCGTAGTCAGACTTGCTCTTCAGTGTCTTTCTTGTTGAAAAATGTAAGAAATAACTTTAACCCTCATTTTAATGTTGGTTTGCCAGTGTTTAACTCTATTGGCCATGTGTCTTCTTAGAAAATTTCTTTCCTAGACTCTTGTTATTACAAGTCTCTCTGGTTCCACTTTTACCTTTCTGGAGATTCTAAAACTACTTTGTGGGCTGTCCATCCTCTCTCCACCACTTAGTGACAAGGTTCCCTTAAGAACCACAAGGGCTTTTATGGGTTGAAGAGAACTATCATTTCTATAGTCTATAACTAACCCTACATCATTTGTGAGAAAAGTTACTATTTCATCTGAAGGAACATAGTAAATCATGACTTAAAGTAAAATCTCTTCTCTATTTTGGCCATGAGATCTCATCTCCTCCTGAAGCAACTGAATTTACTTCTTATACTGAAATTAGAATTACTGTCACTAGGATTTTATTTTATTATAGTTCCAATATATAAACTTTGCCATTAAAATTAAACTATGAATTATAACTTTATGGTGTGAGAATAGGGATAACATATTTCTCCCATTAGCATTTAGGTCCATGTGTATTTTATCTCTTATTCCTCTCACTTTTAAATTATATGATAGGTAGATTATATTTGCACTATCAGGATAAAAGTCAGGAAGACAGGAAAGTTTGAATTTAGGAGGTTCCAAAGCATGAACTATATCCCAGAAAAGTCAGCTTGGATGGAACACAGAAGGAAGATGAATGAGATATTAGAAAAGAGGGTTAGGATGGAATAAAATAGAGAAAAACATCAAAAACTCTGGAGGGGTTTTATGAAGATTAGAAAAGGAATATCTATTAGAGAAGTAACAAAAGTACATGAATATTTTCATTATACAATATAATTTTCTATTTTTGCAAAAAATATATCTAATATAAAAATAAATAAAAATAAATAAAAACTAATAAACATTGACTAGATATATAATGTTCTTATTAAGTATAATTGTACTTGTTATAAAACTCCTCCATTATAATTCTTATAGTTTATATTCCAGGTGTAATTTTTAAACCAATTTTTCAAAAAGATACTCATTTTTATGTGAGATAGTGAAGTGTTCCCAATAAGAATAGCAAGGACCAGTATAGAAAGTGTTCTTTATTCCTCCATAATTGCTTACCATTTATTGAACAGTGTATATTTTTAGTAGATAAGATTAAATTATCAATGCTTGTCCCATGGTTTTTGTTAGCTATGGGATTTTAAAATCCTATTTATTTTTCTCATCTTTTAGACATTTATTTCTGATCAGCTTCACCTGTGGCAAATTATTATGCTCATTGATTTTCTCCCAAAAGTTTACCATTTATAAATCCCAATATGGAGCTCAATGAGACCTGAATATTTGGCATTCTTTATTCTCTTATTACTTGACTATTTAAAGTGATGGTGGCTGCAAAATCAAAACCTGAGTTCTTATTATCACATTACATTATTGAAACTAATCTGATCTTTACTCTCATTCTGTAGGATGTCTATTTGTTCTGTTGATTATTTCCTTGGCAGTGCAGAAGCTTTTAATTTAATCAAGTCCTATTTATTTATTTATTTATTTATTTATTATTTATTTATTTATTTATTTTTATTGTTGCTGTGATTGCCCTTGGGATCTTCTTCATGAATTATTTGCCTAGGTCAACATCTAGAAGAGTTTTTTCAACATTTTCTTCTGGAATTCTTATGGTTTTATGTCTTAGATTTAAGTCTGTGATAAATCTTTATTAGTTTTTGTGAGTGGTGAGAGATATAGATCCTGTTTCAATATTTTACATGTGGCTATCCAATTTTCCCAGCATCATTTATTGAATAGGAGTTCTTTTCTCTGGTGTATATAGTTGTCTACTTTGTCAAAGATCAGATGGCAAAATGTGGATGGTTTTATATCTGGGTTGTCTCTTCTGTTCTACTGGTCTATGTCTCTATTTTTCTGCCAGTACCAAGCTGTTTTGATTATTACAGATTCATAGTAAAGCTTAAAGTCTGATAAAGTGACACTTCCAGATTAGTTCCTTTTGTTTACGATTGCTTTGGCTATTCTGTATCTTCGAAAAATGATGTTGGTATTTTGATGGGGATTGCATTGAATCTATAAATCACTTTGGGCAGTATAGACATTTTAACAATGTTGATTCTGCCAATCCAATAGCATGATATGTTTTTCCATTTGTTTACATCATCTGCAATTTTATTCCTCAGTGATTCATAGTTGTCTTTGTAGAGATCTTTTACCTCCTTTGTTAAATATATTCCTAGTTACTTTATTTTCTTTGTAGCTATTGTGAAAAATATTGAGCTTTGATTTGATTCTCGGCTTGGCTATTGTTGGTGTATGGGAATGCTGCTGATTTGTGTACATTGATTTTGTAACCTGAGACTTTGCTTAACTTATTTATCAATTCCAGGAGTCTCTTGGTGGAACCTTTGGGGTTTTCTAGATATAAGATCACATCATCAGCAAAGAGAGATAGTTTGACCTATTGTTTCCCCATTTAGATATCCTTAATTCCCTTCCCTTGTCTGAATGCTCTGGCTAGAACTTCTAGCACTATGTTGAATAGAAGTGGTGACAGTGGGTACCCTTGTTTTGTTCTAGTCTAAGTGGGAATGCTTTCAATTTTTCCCCATTCCATATAATGGTGGCTATGGGTTTGTGGGTTTTATAATTGTTAGGTATGTTCCATCTATGCCTATTTTGTTAAGAACTTTTATCATAAAAGGGTGCTGAATTTTGTCAAATGCTTTTTCTGCATCTATTGAGATAATAATATAATCTTTGTTTTTGCTGTTTATGTGGTGAGGTATATTTATGGATTTATGTATGCATCCCTGAGATGAAGCCCACTTGGTCATGGTGGATTAAAGGGTTAATAACCAGAATCTATAGAGAACTCAAGCAAATCTGCAAGAAAATATCAAACAACTCCATTAAAAAGTGGGCAAAAGATATGAACAGAAGCTTTTCAAAAGAAGATAGACTAATGGCCTATAAATACATGAAAAAATGCTCAATGTCACTAATCATCAGAGAAATGTAAATCAAAACCACATGAGATATCACCTAACCCCAGTGAGAATGGCTTTTATCAAAAACTACCAAAACAATTGATGCTGGTGTGGATGCAGAGAGATAGGAACACTTATACACTATTGGTGAGACTACAAACCTGTGCAACCCCTATGGAAAACAGTATGGAGATTCCTCAAAGAAATAAAAGTAGACCTATCAATTGATCCAGTAATTCCACTACTGGGTATTTACCCAGAGGAAAAAAAGTCATTTTATCAAAAAGACACCTGTACTAGAATGTTTACTGCAGCACAATTCACAATCACAAAGATGTGGAATCAACCCAAGTGCCCATCAATTCTTGAGTGGATTAATAAATGTGGTGTATGTATATCATGGAGTACTACTCAGCCATAAAAAATGAATTGATACCTTTTGCAACAATCTGGATGGAACTGGAGACCAGTCTCCTAAGTGAAACATCTAAAGAATGGAAAAACAAACATCCCGTGAACTCATTGTTAAATTAGAACTCACTGATCAGCACTTATGTGCATAGATGGAAGTAAAACTCAATGGAAATTGTACAGGTGGGAGCGAGGAGAAGAGGATGGGTGAAATTATATCTAACATGTATAATGTACACTATCTGGGTGATGGGCTCACTTATAACTGACTCAACCAGTATAAAAGCAATCCACATAACCAAAACATTTGTACCCATGTAATATTCTGAAATAAAAAAAGAAACCAGTCTGATATAGATATATCTGCCAATCATGCTTTTAACATGAACCAGGATATAAGTGAGAGAAATGAGAACTAACATTTATTGAGATTCAATATACCTTTGATGCAACAATTGACTAAGAATCAAAAATTCCACATGACGAAGGATCTAAGGCTCAATAGAGACTATGAAGTGTAATTGAAAGTTTTCTCTCTTGTTTTTTTGTTTGTTTTTAATTTCAAATTTATGTTATTTCCACTATAGCATGATCCTTTGGTAATTTCTATTCAATGCTATGAATTTTGTTGTACAATATAATATTAGTATCAGTCAAAAAAGAAGTGCAAATATAATAAAATAAAAATTAATGTTCAATTTAGGGACATTACCTATATTCTAGTATTAACTTCTATACTAGATCACTTAGTAATAATGGGCTAGTTATTTAACCTATCTTATTATAATGTCTGTTTTGCCTTTTACCTCAATACCTGACTATTTAAATAGTATTGGTAAACCTTTTCTTAAAGGACCAGATAGTAAATATTGTAGAAACCAAATATTATGTTCTCTGAAAACTACTGAACAGTGCTGTTGAAGCACAGAGTTAGCCATAGATAATTTGTAAAAAAAATGGGTATGGCTTTGTTCCAATAAAACTTTATTTGCAAAAACAAATTTGGCTCCTAAGTCATCATTTGTTTATCCGTGTTTTAAATAGTGGAATTGGGCTAAATGAATTATGATGTTCCATTTTTTATAGTCTATGTTTTTTTTTCTCCAAAAGTAATATGAACAATAGTTAGACATGATTTGAAATAAATCAAGCTGACATCCTACAGCACAGAATGGACATGTGGACTATGTTAATGTTGTCTAAAACATGGCACCGCAGAAAAGTGGTTAGGAGTCAAGTCTCTGGAGCCAGAACTGCCTGAATTTAAATTCTAGATTCTCTATTTATGAGTTGTTTAATCAAAGAAAAAACCTTACCTTTCCCTACGCAGTTTTCTCAACCAGCAGGAAAGAATTGTGGCAGTTTTAAAACAAGTCTGTAAATTTTGTGACGTTCCTAGCATTGAGAAGTATACTACATGTCTCTTTCTCTTGACTCTGAACTAGACTTTTAATTCACTTATAATTAATAGACTTCAGCAGACCCACTGCTTTGTGTCTTCCAAGGCTGGGTAAGAAAAGGTTTCTACTTGTTTTCCTCTGTTTGTTCTAGCAGAAGCCAGTCCACGTGTAAGAAGTCCAATTACCCTTGATTCATGTATAGTAAACCTAGTCAACAGCTGCAGCTGACTTCCCAGCCAATATACAGCATCAACTGCCACCTGTGGACAAGAGTCCTTTTGGAAATTCAGTCACTTTAAGCTTCAGATGACTGTAGCTCCAGCTGCTATTTGGCTACAACTGTACGAAAGATTCTGAGTAAGTAAATAAGCACCCAGGTGAGTCTTTATCAAATTCCTAGCCCACAAAATTGTGAACAAAATAATTGTTGTTTAACATTAAGTTTTGGAGAACTTTTTAGTGCAGCAGTAGTAACCAGAAGAGATAAAATGAAAGTAATACCACCTGTTATAATTGTTATGAAAATTAAATTGTTAGGTAGATAGTAAGGGATCTCTGGCTCTCCTAGGGACAAAAGCAGGCACCCCACCTTGGTGCTGCCTCCAGCAGTTGCCACACCTGGGGACAAAGGACAAGGTGCCCCGCCTTGGTGCTGCCCACCTTTATCCTTCCCCAAGCAATTTCCATACCCAGGGAAGGAGAAATGTCCTGCCAATCTGCAAAAGAATGCAGGGAATTTCTCAGCCAATGGACCACACAGCCCAAGCACACTAGGATCTGGAAAACGGAGAACAGACTGCCAACCAGACAAAATAACTTAATATCTGTAAAAGTACTTAGAACAATGCCTAAGTAATGCCCAGATTAAACATCTATGCAAAAAAATTCTAGTTGACATTAACATAGTGGTCAATTTCTGCTTCCTAATAGACTAGAAAATAGTGAATTTTCAGGATGAAATTTAAAAGACTAAAAATCACTAAAGTAACAAATGAAAGGTACTGAAGGGTATTAGAAATATTTCACCCCAAAATATGGCATTTTGAGATACTAGGCTGACTGAAGAAGAGTCAAGTTCTCTCACCTTGGAATCTCCCAAAATCTTAAGTTTCTTTATCTGCCTGAGGTCCAGATACACCTAGGAGAACAACTGTTCTTATCTTCTCCTCCCTGTAAGACCAGGAATGTGATCACACCTGAACAGACACTTTAAAAAGATAACCTCCCGTCTCTCAGACTCACTTAAATTCCAAAGGGAACCATTTACCAGCTACTGTGGTTCCCCATCCATCCATTCATCCTCCCTAGTAATCCTTTATTGTCCCTGAACAGAATTTCTCTTTCCTGCCCTCCTGTAACCCATTTTACCAGAAAGACATGCAAGCTTCTGAACACCACCGAGGAGATGAATCTTCATTTTCTGAGTGTTCCCATGTATACATGTTAAAATAAATTTGATAACTTTTCTATTAATAATCCATGTTATTGTGAGTTGATTTTTAGCAAACTTTCTGAGGGTCCCAACATTATTAATATGCAATGGAGTGTCTTATGCATCTTGCACAGTGCCTAATGCCCATAATACTCTTAAGGACACATAAAAGTGTCACAATTTTAACTTTTTTTCAAATCAGAAAAAAATAAATCTGATAATAGTGAATATTTAATAGTAAGTATAGTCTGGATGATATTCTTCTTTATAACATAAATCCCATAGTAAGCTGAAATAAAAAAAAAATTTATAGTCATAATTTTAAAATAATTTTCAATGTATTTTTTAGGGAGAAAGGGCATTATAAAGGCAAAAGTGCCTGGAGTCCACAAGAGTAATAATGTGCCTCTGAACATACAAGGATTAATCTAGGTTGATAATTGATAGTAACCTTTTAGAGCTTCCAGCCCTAATGTTATTCTGGAATTCTCATTTTTTAAATTTTTTTTGAAAACTCATCTGTATATTTGGGTTCTTATTCAGTTCCCCACTAAGCTGACTCTGTACAATAGTAACTCATATATGCAAAATAAACTGAAAGTTACTAGAGAAAGGATTCAAGAGTAACACTTAGGCTGAATAATACATGATCGTCAAAGAGATGCCAAACTTCTTGGTATCTTATCTTAGATCTACTCTTAATTTTGCGTGTAGAGTTAGCTCCACTCAAAATAGTTTCATCTACAAAACTATAAATTTGTGTGCTCTCTAAGAGCTATTATAATTTTGCATCTTTTTTATCAGTTCAGGTCTATTTGGAGATGGGAGTTTTCAAAATTTGAAAATAATATTTTAAGGTGGCAAAGGATATTTAGACAATTGTATGTGTGTTCAGTCTGCAATATGTATAAAAGTATATCTGTCTCTCATTTTGTTGGCACTGTATGTTGCATTAGCATTTACAGAATATTTGTAGGTTTTAAGGGGTATCTCTGATTCCTTTAGCAAAATTAAGTACTGCCAATAATTTGTCTATTCTTCTGAGTTGACCTTAAATTATGCCTAAAAAGAAAGGTAATTATGAACCCTGAAAGCACTCAGCACACCCATGCATTAAGTTCTGGGTGATGATGAAACACTAGCTGTCAGGTTCATGAACTGCCCTTGATTCTTGGTGCACTCTTTCAGAAGAATGACAAGACACACCAATAGCAAAGCAAGCAAGAAGCAAAGTTTATTGAGCAAAAGCAGGATATGTTTGCCACAGACAGCGAATGGGCCCCTGTTGCTACAGGAGGCCTTGACTATTAACTAAACTTGTATTTTATATTGTCTGGGTTGGATCCCTGGCAGGCGTTGTTCATGTGTCACCTTGATGCACAGTAGGTAGGTATATAACCTGAGCCTTACTGCACATGCAGATTTCCTGTGAGCCTCTCAGAAAGCACACTTGTGGGAGGGGGCAAAACCACACTGCAGATTTATGCTAATGACATGACAATTGGCCCACGGTTACTTTTGCTCACCATCCAGAACCCATTGTGCCTGCACTGTTCGAACTTTCTAGGAGTTCCTTCTTCCAGGAATCCTTGGCCACTTTTGTGGTTAGTGTGCTGAGTTCTGATTGGCAGTGCATCTTCCTCCCTCCTGCTGTGGTTATCTGAAGTGGGGCACTTGTCCCCTGTCCCCTGGAGAGCTGGAGGCCCCTTCACTATCTACTTAACATAGCCAGCAAATTTTACATCTAAATGAAACATTTCAGCTATCTGATGTAATATTGACCAAAGTAACATTTAATTGCCAAGTCTGGAAGAGAATCCTGATTTAGACCTCTCTAAAAATAAACTATAGTATACATAAACTAATACTACTTTATTATAGTTTCTTAAAAATCTTCTTGTATACAACACATTTAGTAGTGCTGTGGAAAAATATTAGATATAGTCCTTGACAATGCCGAGTCTATAAACTCGTTTGTGAAGTAAAAACTTGCATATGGTGCCATGTGCATGACAGTTCATTAGACTGACAAAAGAATAAGGTTCTAATTCCAGTTCCATAACTTAACAATTGAAGAATTCTTACCAAATATTTTATCTCCTGGAACTTCACTTTCTTCTTCTGCTAAATTCAGATAATTAAGCTTTTCCCATCTGCTGCAACATGTGTTTATGAGGGGTGAGGGGAGTATTACACATGAAACATTTAAGTGGTAATGTAAGAGAGCAGTGTTGGTAATTGTAGTAATAATAGTGGCAGTGTTAATAGCAAGAAATAAGGAATAAACATAAGAACTGATGTCTTATAGAAAATGTGGTTTTAGAAAGAAATCTTCACAGATACGCCTTTTAATTCAAAAGCAGCGTTAATTTAGCATGCACTGAAAAGCAAAAATCATACTGCCCCAGGAATGTGAAAATTGATAGGAATTGATTATTACCTTCAAGGACTTTTCACTCTAGAAGAGAACTTATATATAAACACAAGCAATACAGATATTAAATTTAATAATATTTTTAAATTGGGGCTCATACTATTCAATTTTTCTAAGGATATTTAAAATTACTTCACAATTTCACATAAGAAATGAAATTTTAATATCTCAAAGGGAGGAACAGTATTACCTTAGGAGAAAGGACAATCTTTGCCATGATATTTTCAGCTTAGCAACTTACATATAACCAATCATTTATTTATTCTCATTTACCATAGAATTTTGATGACACGCATAAGAAAACAAACTCATATAGTGAAGTTTGGAAAACCAAAAGAGGTTTAAAATACAACAAGATGATACAAAGAGGTATGGTCAATTTATTTCATAATGATAGCATAGTTATATTTTAATAGAGTCTTCATAAAGGGAGTTACTCACAAACTGAATCATGGAATATGCTAGACAATATAGGATGGGGCAGAGGTAGAAAAATATAGGTTATATAACATAATCATTTAGAGTTTGGCTTTTGAGTTAAACATTAGGTTAAATATTAATGAAGTCTGTGATTTTGGACATCACTGAACCTCTTACAAATAATTTTTTAAATGTATAAAATGGGGTTTTAAAACATGCATCTCTTAGATTATCATGATGATTACATAAGATAGGTAGTTCATGCAAAAATCATAGCATGATATTTAGCACATGCTAAGTGCTAAATAAATATTATTAATAGTTTTCCTCCATCTATTCCCTTCTCCATTTTCTCCCCCTCCCTTCCTCTCCCTGCCCTCTCATTCTTTCATTTTCTTTTTCTTTTTCTTCATTATTATCCTTTTCTTATTATCACTATTATTATTTTGTGCAGCTAGAGTTAAATATTCAGCAAGGTGTGTGAAAGGTAGAATGAGAGACATTCTACCTCTGGTTTGTTCCAGAATAGAGAGTATATATTATGTCACATTAAGGATCTGGACCTATGAGAGAGCCAACTTATATTTTGTTTTTAGAAGGATCTTTTTGATATTACTGTAGAGAACAGATTGGTTGAAGCAAGAATTACAACAGAAATACTTGTTTGGAGACTGTTCCAAAGTCTAGGAGACACAACATGATGGTATACTACGGCAAACTGGCCAGAGAAGGAAGATAATGACATTGATTGTAGGATTATTTAGGAAATGGTGAACGTGGTGAATAAACATGCATTGCAGTGTCTGTGAAGAAGAAGGGATTTAAGATGCATCCAAGATTGCTGATTCAATCATTCTATAAACCTTAATAAATATATTTTAGATATGCTGAATGAACTATTTGAGTCACATTGAGAATGCATTATTATTTTTTAAAAACTAATCAACATATTTGATCTCTGATATTCAAAAGAAAGAAAGAAAGAAAGAGAAAGAGACGAAAGAAAGAAAGAAAGAAAGAAAGAAAAAGAGAGAAAGAAAGAGAGAGCAAGAGAACAAAAAGCTATAGTGACTAAAACATTCCATGAGGTGGAAGGAATTATATAATCTCTATAATTCTAATGTCTATAATTCCTCCTGTAGAGAAAATTAAAATGTCAGATGGTAAAATCATGCAGTACTTGCATTGTATTTTAAAGTTTTAAAGGAGAGGATATTGGCTAATTGACAACTGTTATGTGAGGTTCATTGATTTAATTGGATGGTTTTGTAATAAGGCCAACCTCTGTGAAAAACACACATAGGCACTGCTGAAAGTAAAATGCTAGGAACACTCACTTGACAGGGAGAAAGATGCTAAAAGGCAGACTTAGTAGAGGGAATGATGAATTGAAACATTAAGTTCTGGTTTGGAAAATAACTTTTTGGTTCTGCAAATAGCAGTGTTACCTATAAAAAATAAAAGGTCTTTGCATTAAAATTTGACTTTTATATGATACTTCATGTTTGTCAACTGAAGCAAAGAATTAGAGCCTTAGTAGCAGAATAAACAGGCTGAGATAAGGATGTGTTAACTATTGGATTGTCCATAACCTATCTCTATCAAGTTGGTCAGTGGCAATTTTGACATTTTAATAGATGATTATCTAAGATACAAGAAGTCAACTGATCTTCTTATAAAACTATGAGGAGGGGAGTAAGCTTATGTTAACAGAATCCTCAGTTCCCGGAAGTATTCCAAAATTCTCTTCATGCTTAAGGAGTTCTAAACTTTCTTAAAATTTTGGTTTAGATCCACATGTTTCACAGTTACATCACTGGAAGAACAGACTATTGATCCCAGGAAAGGAATAATTCTTTGTTATTAGTAGCCCAATAGTTTTCTTAGACCCCATTGAACAATGAAGAGTTCTAATTCTCCTATTCTTTTTTTTTTTTTTTAATTTCAGGATATTATGGGGGTACAAACGTTTTGGTTACATGTTATGACTTTGCCACATCAAAACCATGATTTGAGGCGTGCCCTCCCCCCCACAACACTCACCACGTCCATTAGTTGTGAGTTTACCCACTCCCAACCCCCCTACCCCCAAAGAATATTACTACTGTGTGAGCACCTTAGTGTTGATCAGTCAGTGCCAGTTTGATGGTGAGTACATGTGATGCCTATTCTAACATTCTTGTGAAACCTCACTTAGGAGGATGGGCTCAAGCTCTATCCAGGACAGTATAAGAGGTGCTAGATCACCATGGATTTTTATAATTGAGTAGTATTCCATTGCATACATATACCATATTTTATTAATCCACTCATGGATTGACGGGCACTTGGGTTGTTTCCACATCCTTGCTATAGGGTCATTCTCCTATTCTGATTCATACCCAGAAGAAAAAGGTCTGAGTGTAACAAAACATCTTTTATGACATTTCAACCAAATAGAGTTTCAATAAAGAGAAAACCAATACCCTGGATAACCCTTGGTCCAACATATAGTATTAATATATGTTAAAATGAATATTGAGGACATTATTATTACCATAATGGCAAAGTTCTTAAATCTACATTTAAATAGAGAAACTGTGAAATGACTTGACCTAATGAAATGAATTGCTGGTTTGAAGTTATTTTTCCATTTTTTAATCAGGTTGTTTTGTTGTTGAGTGGTAGACGTTCCTGATATATTCTGAATATTAACTTTCCATCATATATGTGATTCTCAAATATTTTCTTCCATTGGTCATAAATGTTTAAGCAACATGAAATCAAGGATCCCATCTGTTGTTTTTATGACTTTATTTGTTCCCAGTGGCTGGCACATATTATACCATTTATTCATAAGTTTTCAATTATACATTATTTAAAAATTTATATTAAAAAGAAAACTGAAAGTAAAAATGTCAAATATTAACTGATTATCTCTTCGTGATGAGAATCATAATTTTTATCTGAAGCTTTGGTTTGTATTATCAAAATTTTGACAAGAGAAATGCACATTTTTACATCAGAAAAAGATATTAATCCCGCCCTTAAGAAGTTTAGAGAAGAAATTTCATTACATAAAGAAATTAAATAGGATTTTAAATTACAGTGAGACCTCATTTAGATGTTCTCACTGTTGAATTTGTGGGACCTCCTTAGTAATCCTGATATTATAAGTGCCAGAAACAGTTCTAAGTATTTTGCATGGATTTATATTTGTCTTCACAACAGCCTTTAGTAGAAGGTGCTATTAAATATTATTATATCACCATTTTATTAATGTAGAAACTGAGATTTAAAGCAGTTAAGAAAACACACACACATAAGTAGTTATTGGAGTTATGATCCAGTGCAGAAATATTATTAGAGAGCCCGCCTCCTACTACAAAAAATTTTCCCGTCTTAACAAAAGAAAATGTGTTCTATGTAAGTTATCAATAGTGATCGTTACTGTTTTTTTATTCAATCAAAGCAGCTTTTGGCCAACACTCAAATTAATTATTCCTCATCATGAAACAATTAGGTGAAGTAGAATGTTCTGTTAAGAACCAACTGACTTTTTCTTTCAAAGGGCATACATAAATTAAAATTAAGCAAAGTATCAATGACCTACCAACTTCATGTGCTTAAATAAAAGAAATATCTTAATTGATTATCTTTTATTTCAAAATAAAATGACTTACCTGTAACTGTAAAAATCTGGTGACTTACAATTTTGAAATAAATATTAAACATAAGTAAAAACAAATTATTAAAATATTAATCATGAAAGAAAATGAATATAATTCATCACCACTTCGGTTAAGTTATAGTTTCCTGTGAACTAAGGAAGAAAAGAAAATATAGATTGATAGATATATTGCTCTCATTGTCCAACAACAAAGCATACCACTTATTTTGAAAGTATATTTTGCATAACATCAATTCTAGCATGTATTGATCATGCATATTTTTACATAGGGTCTTTAAGTAACAAAATTAACAATGGGTCTAACTTCCTCTTTGCAAAGAATAAAGCACTTTCCTGATGGACAGTACTTATGTTTCCTTTCTGGAAAAATGGAATTGTTTATAACTAAATCAATATACACCAATAATATTTACACAGTGACCCTCAGTCTTATAATCTACAAAAATTCAGATGATGTGACAATAAAGAGAGACAGTTTAAATAATCTGGATGAATGTTTAACATATGCTTCTTATAACATTTCTTTATCATGAGAATTACCTTGGAAATGTTTTAAACATCCAACTTCCCAAACATACCCCTGGACTCATTGAATAAGAATTCCTTAATAGGACTTAAGAGTATCCCTCAAATATTAAATATTTTTATTGTGTACTTTACAAGTATGGATTATGGTCAGTTAATAATTTTATTTTATAACAGTTCATAAAAGTTTAATAGTTCAGACTAATTAAAGAAAAAAATGTCATATTTTCAAAGCAAGATATACAGATGACGTTTTTATATTAGGCTGCAAAAATTTAAAAGCTAAGAAAGAACTAATTAAAAACTTAAGAGAGAAACTCCTTTTGTTTCTACACAAGTGTATGTATATTAGCCATTTTTTAATAATAAGTGTGAATCTGCAAAAGCATGCTGGTAAACATTGCACTGATACCTCACAAAAGTACCAAACAGCAGGGAAGTAATACTACGGCTGCCACAGCCATAATAGAACAAAAAACAAAAACAAACACAACAACAATAAAAAAAAAAACAGTGTGTCATCTATAAAAGGTATTGAAGGGGCTAAGTATTACAGCACCATTTTTGCTCATGTTGTATTAATATCTCCATTTCAAATAGTATTAACTTTTGAACATGATTGCATAAAAATCTTGGAGTTAAATTACTTCAGTTGTGAGAATTAAGTTTCTAAAATCTCCATAGTAGGAAACTTTGTATTTAAGAAAATGAAGCACTGTAGGAAATATAAAACTAAGTGTTTAAAAGTGCCCTATAAGTCTGTGAAAACCTATATATTGCTCTTTCATTAAAAACAAAATAACAATGACGACAACAACAAATCACCAAGTGTTGCTAATGCTATGGAGTTGGAGGTCATCCTTAGCTTTTCTCTGTATCTCATTGTAGAAATGACACTCACTAATGAACTAACTATTACACCATAATTAACTCTAAATGCAATTATGCAATGAACTGCACTTGACTTGGGAGTGTGACTGATTACACTTTAAAAAATTAATGACATGCACACAAATTACCAACACAAGACTCTACCTTTCATATAGGAAGCATAAAAGTAGAAAAGACATCATTCTCACCCGTTCAATAACATCATCACCAGCAGAACAAAGCTGGGCAATGAGCAAATTCACAACTCTTCTTGAACCCCTGAAGGAGCTAAGATCATAGAATGACCAACTAATCTCAAATCTATGAAAACACAAGCACATGTAAGGACAGATGAAAGTCGAGAAATTGCTTACCTGTGACAGACACCACTGGACACCAGTAAAAAGAATTCAGTTAAAATTTTTGGCAAATTCCTTTGGATGGTGCTATGGTCTGATGTTTGTCCTTTCCCAAACTCATGTTGAAATTTGGTTGCCTTTGTGACAGTGTTGGGAGGTGAGACCTTTGGAAGATGACTTGGCTGTGAGAGCTCTACCTTCTTGGGGGGGATTAACTCCATTATAAAAGCACCAGTTTTGCCCCCTTTGATCTTTTGCCCTTTCACTTTGCACCATGTTAAGGATGCAGAAATAAGGCCCTTGCCAGCTGCTGTGCCTTGACCCTTGATCTTGGATTCCTAGCCTTTGAAACTCTGAGAAAATAAACTTGAGTTTTTTTGTTTGTTTTAATCAATTACTCAGTCTGTAGTATTCTGTGATAGCAGCACGAAATGGACTAAGACAGGTGGTATATAGACTAGTGACAGAATATGGAACACCTGGGAAGGAGGATGCAGACACAAGGTGAATGAAGACCTACTCACAGGCTATTCTCTAGGGATCTCCCCAGGTGCTCGCAAAAAACATCAGCCACAGTACTAAGCAAGCATGCCTTGTGGTGTAGGCCAAGAGAAGGTGAACAATAGCCATCGAAGGCAAGGAAGGCCCAAAACTTCTCAAGGAAACTTCTCCACTCTCTCCCCTATAGAAGGAAAGGCTTAAACAAATGAGGAAGGGGAGAATCGGGAGCTGAAGCTTTGCCTTTCCTAAGGACACTGTTGTAAACTCACTGCAGCTGGAGAAGGACAATGGAAACAAAACACCTCCACTCTTGGGAGAAGGGCAGTAATTCATGCTGGGTCCAGGCATGTGGTTGGGAGTGGGACAGGATCATTGAGAGAGACTCACTCTGATCCCCAGGGCAAAGTGCCTGCTTAGGACTCAGACTGAGTCAGAAGAGATAAAACTCTGTTCAACGTCCACCCCTGTCTACTGCCAAGTCAACAAGCACTGAGGAAGAGGTGCAGCTGTCTACTCCTGGGAGAGGGGCAAGAACATGGAGAAAATCCATCTCTGAGGAATAGCACAAAAAAAAGATTTGAAGCAGAAAGTGTAGCAGACACTAGGAATAAACAAACAAAAAACATCTCCCACAAACTATCTTAAAGCATTGGATACCACGAAAGAAATTTGGAGTCTGTGCAGCCCTGAACTATTCGATCCCAGCTCAACTCTGACTAGTTGGACTCAACTCCTTCCCTTAACTCCATCTGAAAGGCTGAGCTGGAGATTACGAAAGTTTGCTTTAAGTTAAGCTTCTTCTGGTAATCAGAAAGTATACAGAAGTAAAATCCTTTAAACTTAATTTTTTAGTATGAGGAGTTGGTAGTTGAAGTGTAGGGAAATAGCTGGTTTTGATAATAAACAAAGCAAGTAATATATTTTCCTTAATGAACATTTAATTTTGATGGGAAATTCTATTGCTTAAGAAGCAGGGATTACTAATACTAATGCCAATTTTCTCCTGCTAATACATGTTATCTCCTTAATAATCTTCAAATGATTATTATGTTAAATGGAGAGCGTCAGTATGTTGATCACTTTAAAAGTTGATATATTCCAACAACAAAAGGAAGATTTGTATATGCAGATCAGGTTCACTTTATTAGATTATGGTACTTCTAACAAAAGTTATGTGCTGGCTTGACTGATATTTCAAATACATAAACAATCCTCTCAGGGTATGCTGAAGTAGATTAAATTTTATTGTCTTTTTATACACACTATTTTCAGGAGCAGGAGTGTATATAGTAGTCTGTTAGCAGCTTGAGGATTTAAGTAAAATATCAGGAATAAGTGTAAAACAGAAACAAATTCTTATTCAGTTTAGACTGACTATTAGAATCTAGTTCATTGCCTTTGATGTCATCGTAAAGTAATGTTTAATAGATCTTTGCTTGTGACCTATTTCCTACCATGGGGAACTCACAGATCAGTAGATGATGCATACCTACAAACATCATCATCATCGTCATCATCATCATCTTACTATCATATGGTGAAAGCACTGAGGGAGAAGTGCACAGGTTATTTTGAAAGCATAAAAATCAAATCAATTAATCCAGCCCTGAGTCAAGGGTAAAATAGGAGGCGGGTAGGTTGTCTAAGAAGAATTCCTGAATACCTAATGTGAGTTAAAATCTGCAAAGTACATACTCAGGGCAAAAAAGGAAAAATGTATATGTACTCAATTCTCACTTTTCTCAAGTTGATCCAATAAAAACAGAGAAGATTTGAATTCTCATGTGGTTTCTCTAGGTGTTTCATAAGAACAGAAAAATAATAGTGCCCTTGCTCTTCACTGTCATTCACAAATTAGATTATAGACTGGGATGGACACTGCACTGTCCTTGGGCATTAAAAAATTATTAAAATAGAATAAAATATATCAAACTGTTTCACATTTAGTAAGGGTAAGTATGACTTGTGAAACATTTTACTTAGTTAATCGTGTGTGTGTGTGTGTGTGTGTGTGTGTGTGTGTCTGTGTGCACATGAACGTGCTATGTCCAGATATAAATGTATTTCTTACTAGTTTTTTGTTTTTAATGTTTGAAAATTACAGTTCTTGCCTACCGTTGCAAGGCATTAAGCATTGGAATAAACATTTCATTTCCACTAGAGGCTATCCTTTGAATCAGCTGTTTTCTACTTGGTAGCAGAGTAGTAAGATCAGAGATGACAGACTTGGAGCCAGCCACTTTAAGGTCTATTTTGCTCCTAGGTTAATTAGGCTTACTAATTTTTTTTTTAAATGCCTAGATTACAAAGTAGCTTACTAGAAATCATCAGCTAATAATAAATCAACCTTTTACCTATTTTGCCATTGCTCCCTAAGTGCATACTTTTTTTTAGCTACCTCTCCAGTGGAAGAGTTGCTAAAATAAGGCAAATGTCTGGTGTTTCTGTATCTGTCATCTGCACATTTTCATAATGTAATTACAGAATGAGTCCAACTGAGGCCATCAAGGAGGCACTATTTTGTATTCTCTAGTTAAGGAATTTCTTAGAAATTTTTCTCTACATAGGATCATGTTCACACATCATATATACATTCATTCTACCCACCAAAATAAGATGTTATTTAATATCTTCATTAGAGAAAACTAAAACACAACAGTAAATCAATTCATTATCCCAGCAGAAAAACCAAAAGAATAATGTTAATAATTATTGTTTATTGATCAAAGTGCATACATTATTCTTTTCCTCACCATAACGCTGCAATAATGTAATTATTAGTGCTATTTGAATGATAAAGAAACTTATGTGCAGAAAATTTAACTAGTACTGAGTTAAACACTTACTGTGAGTTGCACAAAGGATTCTAAGTTAGATCTGGTTCACCCCAAACCCATGATGGCATGTTGTCTGTGTACTGATACTTCTATTTTTAAAATTAAGTGTTTATTTAAGATAGCTATATTTGTTGATACCAATGCCTATTAATAAATAAAGGTGTTCATGATGTCATATGAACAATATTTTTACCAGTCTTAGTGTATACATTAAGGGAGAACAAGTAAGTCTACTCTTCTTTATGTTTGTATTTAATCAGGAAAAAAAAGTTTGTTTTAAATCTCAAAAAGATGTCAGATACATAATATAGCTGTTGTTTTGATATGAATTTTAATTAGTGATTCCCCTATTTTTATACGTAATTACTAAAATTTGCCTGTCCACTCAACTTTGGTAATTCCACTGCTTGATTTAGAATTTGTATTTGGAATAATAGTGCCACCAGGCAATGATACTGGTTAAAATAGACCTAGAAATTAAGCATACTCCCACAAATGAAATTGAGATCAGAGAGACTTAATCTTCATAGTAACATTATCTTTTTTCCTAATTAAAGTAAGTTCTTCACTAAATGACTATATGTAAAGACATATTTTATTTATAAAAATGGCATAGTACATAAAAACAAATTTAAGCAAAAATGTTGCCAAATCTACAAATTCTACGAATTTTAACCTGAATCTCATAATCTACACTTCAATTTTTTACTCCTTCTACAAGTTTTTATTTTACTTTATCAGAGTTTGCAAGCACATAAACTTTTATTTAAGGGCTCTTTGAATTCTCATGCTGAGAAATTCTGAGAGTTTTAATCTGCTAAATTAGCTGCCTACCTAAAATATGTTAAAATCTAAGACTCATTTATTTACTAATATCCTTATACTTCTCCGTAAAGTTATGATTAGCTCTCTTGCTTCTCCAGCTCTGTTCTACTGCAATCACTGAAACTTACACTATGGCAGTGGTTCTCATATTTAGTTTGTAAGAATCACACTAAAATCACAGATTCCTGCATACAGAGATTCTAACTTTGGAAGTCTGATGCCAAAGCCATAAATATGTATTTTGAAAATTTTCCAAGTCCTTTGAAATAGAAGGCCTTGGGTCTCTCTTTAAGAAACACTACCTAACCTCTTGCCCCCAAACAGCACAGTGCAGACCACTGCAGCCAGCCATGGGAGCTAGTTCAAATTTCGGGCCAGGTCTCCTTGTCCCATGTTCTGAGGACTCAGCACGGCTGCCAATCCCACCATTCTTTACTGAGTCCTAGTTGTGCCACTTGACTGTTTTGCTTTCCAAAATCAATAAAAACGAAGATAATCTGTCAATAGTACATCTCATCATCCTCTATTCTTGTGATTGCTTTTTATTTACTGAAACAGGATGCAGAATGAGAAGAGGAAACACTCCTCTTGCTGGCCTGTCTGCTACATCTCCCAAATCACCTTAATTATAATGATTTTGGAGTTGAAGATTCCTTAGACCCTTCTTTTTCAGCAATATAAGTCAATTCCACACACAAGGGGAACTGTTTACATACTTCTGGTTTTGTAAGTAACACTTGCTCTGTCTACTTGACTGAAGCTGAAAGCAAATACTTTTTAGATGGATGAAACAGCTTTTGGACAATTAATATTTCCACATAACTTTAAAGCAATTATGTATAACTGTGCACTTTCCCACACATATTTAAAATTATAGTCAGGTATGCTATGTTTACCTAATGTCTAAATATGCATGCCACTATTCTAATTATACCAATATCACTGGGCATCAAAGTTGAACAGGAAGAAACATACAGCAAAAAAGCACTAAGTTTATGTCTGGAATGCTTGTCTTTTCAATGTCTTTCAATTAAACCAGTTCCTTTATTTCTGATCCTCAGTTCCTTCAAACTAAAATTGGTATAGCTAGAAGTGACAAACTGCTGTTAATAAAAATATTGTATTTATTCCTACTTGCTAACAAAAATGCTATAATTGAGTTCAGTAAGAAAATAAATCTCTATGTTGTTCCATACCACTTACTAGTTGGAGGAGGAAAGAGAAATTAAGATCAAAATCCCAAAGGCTTTGTCAAATTGTGTGATGAACAGTTAGACGCAGGATAGATGGCCATTGTTTGTTAGAGTATATGAATTAAGCACTAGATAGGCAAAGAGATGTTGTGAGTCAAGAAAATAGATGTTCATATTTTCTTTATCAGAAGAACAAGAAATTGAGTTCCCAAAGGTGTATCTTGAGGAAGAGGAGATAAGGGAGAGAGGAAAGGGTGAAAAGGAGAAAATGAGAGCAAGGTACCAAAAAACATTGAAAAAAGAGCAGTTCACAGTGAAGGGAGCAGAAATGGCCAAAGGACTTTAAAAAAAAATAGCTAAAATTCGAATTTAAGTTTCTGCTGTGTAATGTTGTTTTATTACTTACTACTGCCTTTGAAGTTTCAATAAATCAGCCAAATACAACAAGGCTTATCTTAGTCTGTTTTGTGCTGCTAAAACAATATCTGAGAGCAAGTTGCTCTTTAAAAACAATCTTATTTCTCATAGTTTTGGAGGCTGGCAAGTCCAAGATAGCGGTACCAGCATCTGGTCTCAGGAAGGTCTTCTTGCAGAGTCCTCACATGGCAGATGGCAGAAGGACAAGCTAGCCAACCAAATGCTGTGCAAAGTTTCTTTTATAAGGGGCTTAATTCCAGGAGGATCCCTTATGGCCTAATTGCCTCTTAAAGGCCACACCTCTTGTTTTTGTTTGTTTCGGAGTATAATGGGAGTAAAAATGCTTTGGTTACATAAATTGTCTTTACGCTATCTGACAAGCATGCCCATCCAGGATAATACAGTAGGTAGTTCATCATTATTTTGTAGCTGAGTAGTACTCCATGGTAAACATGTACCACATTTTGTTAATCCACTCATGTATTGATGGACACTTGGGTTGTTTCCGCATCTTTGCAATTGTGAATTGTGCTGCTATAAACATTCACGTGCAGATGTCTTTTTTATAGAATGTCTTTTTTTTTTTTTTTTCCTTTGGGAGGATGCCCAGTAGTGGGATTGCTGCATGAAATGGTAGTGTTTTTTTTGTTTTTTTTGTTTTTTTTTTTGAGACAGAGTCTCACTCTGCTGCCCGGGCTAGCGTGCCTCGCCTTGGCATCAGCGTAGCTCATAGCAACCTCAAACTCCTGGGCTCAAGTGATCCTCCTGCCTCAGCCTCCCGAGTAGCTGGGACTACAGGCATGCGCCACCATGCCCGGCTAATTTTGTCTCTCTCTATATTTTTTAGCTGTCCAAATCACTTCTTCCTATTTTTAGTAGAGACGGGGTCTCGCTCTTGCTCAGGCTGCTCTCAAACACCTGACCTCAAGCGATCCTCCTGCCTCCGCCTCCCAGAGTGCTAGGATTACAGGCGTGAGCCACCGCACTTGGCCTGAAATGATAGTTTTACTTTTAATTCTTTGAGGTATCTCCATACTACTTTCTATAGAGGCTGTACTAGTTTTCAGTAGCACCAGCAGTGTAGGAGTGTTCCTATCTCTCTGCATCCATGTCAACATTTGTTGTTTTGGGACTTATTGATAAAAGCCATTCTCACTGTTGTTAAGTAATATCTCGTTGTGATTTTGATTTGCATTTCAATGATGATCAGAGATGCTGAGCATTTTTTCATATGTTTGTTGGTCATTAGTCTATCTTCTTTTGAAGTTTCTGTTCATGTCCTTTGCCCACTTTTTTGTGATAACCTTTTATTTACATAGAATTATAAATTATAAACTATTATTTTGCTCAAACCTTTTAACCACCACATGAGGCAGACATTCCAGAGGGTATTAGCTCCATTTCATAGGCAAGAATAGAAATACTGTTCCCATATTTATATAAGACAGCTGGGATTTAAGCCCTGAGCTTCCATTCTCACAACAGCTTTTTTCTCATGACTTTGTGATACATCATTTTAAAGTGATCTGATTTCACAATGCTTTGAAATATAAGAGTAACATCTATAACATCTATTGCTGGCAGGCTAACTCTGGAGCCAACCAACTTAATTAATTACCTCATAACCTGGCACATTTCAGGCACTGTTATACCTCTAACTCAATTTCACAGTTATATTTGAGGGCCCCATGAGCCAAAATTGCAGGAAAGCTGATCTGAAAGGACCAGGAACACAATGGTCAAGCCTATTTCCAAATTTAACGTAGGCCCGACACATCCTCACCAATCGAGGCAACCAAGTGAAAGCCCACTTAGAAGTGGACGCTGATGAAAAAACACAAGGAGTATCAGACTGACTTCTTTAAGGTTAACATCCTCAGAAAGCCTATTGCTGGTGTCTACATTACCACCGGGACAAAGGGCAATACTTCTGGAGTCCAGAATGTGCAAGATAAAGATCAATTAAGCTGCCTGCCAGGTGCCCAAAAAGCCAAATAGCACTAAGGTCATTCATGCCAAACCAAGAAAATGGTTCATTCCTTCCTGATCTTGGTTTTAAGAAGAAGATCATCACAGAAACCAGGAAATTTCATCCTGAACCCCAGGGGGAGGGGGAGGAATGGTGGGCATTGCCCAGACTTCACCGTGCAGGGGCAACACAGTTTGCCACTGTGAAGGGGAAAAGCTATCTTGATCAGCTTTGGTCTTCCACAAGACAGTGGAACCAGAGACTAGCAAGATCAGGGCTTGGATGATCAATCCTGGGAAAAGCAGGACTTCCTCACATGAAGTGCAAAGGTCCATGGGGAGAAGAGTCTACGAACACCCTAAAATTGTAAGCAAAATTTTGAGTATATGCATGTACTGGTTAAAGTGGTCCTTCATCCTCAAATCCTGAACTAGAGAAAGGGACTAAACCAGTTGCAGACTAGGATACCAAAACCACCAGATGCACTTAGAGCCAGCCAAGTCCGAGAGTTCTCAAAGCCATCACTGAAAACTTGGAACATGGATTCAAAGAGACAACTGAGCACTTGTTTTTGCATTCTCCTTCCTAATTGTGTTTTGAGTCTTTTCAAAACAAAGCCCTGGGAATACCCAGATTCAAGTATGCCTCTGGGTTTAGCCCACTGTTGCAGGAGTCTCAGGGATCCTCATACACATGCTTGACTCATTCATTCACCAACATTTAACCACAGGATAGAAGATCTGACAAAGCAGGACTCCTCACTCCATGGCATGTGATTTCAGAGGTGGCAGCAGCCAAAGTGGAAAACACTGGAATTTTTCCTTGGAACTGGACTGTGATGAGATGTTCCTGCCATGACCATAACTGACTGTCTTTTCCCTGACCCTTCCCTTCGTTTTTGAAGATGGAGCAGAAAATAATCTTCTCTGAAGATACTTGATAATTCTAAAACCCCAAAACACATGCTCCCAATGCACTGTGCTTTCAGATTTTTTGGGTCTAGTTCAGGGGGAGGATGAGCTGATTGATGCATTCACCTCAATAGCCAGGTGAGCCCATCTACTTGAGGAAGCCCACTTTATTCTTGGTAGCATGACGGGCCACTGAGAGTTGGAAAGGACGCAAGAACCATGAGATCTCCTGGAAATGCTTCCCTGGGAAGGCCATTGCATGAATGAGGTCTTCCAAGCAAATGACACCAAACTTCCCCAGGTGCTCTTTGATCACTGTGTTATCTGTCAGAGGAATGGTCTTTTTCTTGACCTTGGCTTGTCCACGTTTCAAGATGAGTTCGCGGACGGACTTCAGATTTGGAAATCCCCAGGTCACATAAGGTTCCACCATACGCAGCAATTTTAGGCTCTGCGGGGTGACTCTAACAAAGACGCCACTGAAAATTTTCTTTAGGCGAAGTCTTGTGATGGTCTTTTGCACCAGTGAACTCACCCCATTAATCCTTTGGATGCATACAACGAAAGCCAAGGAATGTTTATCTGGCAATTCCAAGGCATGAGGTTTCACTTTTAGTCTCCTGAGATGCACCCTGTCGTGTTGCTGCCGCCAGGAATCATGCAGAAATGATTCCAGTCGCTTAAACCTGGGTCCTTTTCCTTTCCTCTCTTTCTTTGCCAAAAGTGCTTGCTTTACCAAGCCCTTTGCCCACTTTTTAATGGATGTTGTTTGATATTTTTCTTGCCGATTTTCCTGAGTTCTGTATACCAGCACAAGAGCAAAACCTGAATTTTGGAGGGGACAGATTCAAGCCTGCATTTCTTTTTCATAAATATTGCAGAGCAAAGTAACCAATAAGACAGTAATTGTACTAAAATACAACATTTAGCAGGCATTAGTAATTTGAGAGAGCAGTAACTAGGAGACATAAAAGCTTTGTGAGAATTCTGGGAGATACTGGGATAGAGAGACTCTGGGTTTCCATACCATGTAAGGGATGTGAATTTAAATAATTTCCACTTAAATAAAATTCAATGCATAAACTTTGAAGAACTGGGGATTTCCAAGCAGCTATTGGTTATGTGGATTTCCTAACACCCACTTCCTATTTCACAGGGCACATGCTTGCTAATAGGCTCAAATAATACATTATATATGAACCTATATTGTACTCTATATGGTCATATGACAGTATATTTATAAAATCATCCTAACAGCATTAAAGGCCCATAATTACAGTAAATGCAGAAGAGATTAGCAAATACATTTATCACAAAACACACTTTCAATTTTATTGTTTTGGTATAAAACAATATATTAACTTCTATATTAACTCAGAAAAATGATACAGATAATAAGAGTGAATATGTATGGAAAAAAGCTAACATGAGTTCAGGAGAGCTCCTATAACTGTTGTTGCTTGTTTTTCTTAATCTTTAAAGCACAGAATAACCTTTTAAAAAAAACCTCTAGGGTCACATTAATGACAAAACTAAAATAAATTAATTTTCAGCGACTTAAAACAAGGCATTAGTCTGTTGTGGCTGCCATTATTGATTGAATGTATGTCAGGGTGGACAGACAGGTCATGGACCATGATGTGAAGTACAACTCTCTTGACAGCTCCATCATCTTTAAAAATTGGTTTCAGCAGTTGCCAAATGAACCAGAGATAACTCCTAGCATATCACTTTGTTAATGAAAACTTTTAGACTGTTATCTATTGATGATGCCACAGTAAAAGTTGTCTTCTAAAATTATAACTAAAATTTTAGAAGAGAGTGTTAAATATCATAAAAAACTAAAGTCAGAGAGAAATTTTTAAATAAATATTTTGAGCTTTCAGTGCTTCAACTTGAGAATAAAAGTAGAAGTGTGAAGTATATGAAAGAAAAACTCTAAAAAGCATGATGAAGCAAGATGAAGCTTATATATTCATTAAAGTTAAAAATAGTAATTTTTAAATTAAAGCTTTAAATTACTCTAAAACATATTAATTATTTCAGAAAAAACTTGACCTGAAAATTAAAATTATAGAACTATAAAGAGTAAATTATGTTAGTATATATTTATACATTTGAACATTTATGTTACTACTTTGCATGCTATGAATCTTACAATAGTTTAAATCATTTATTATTTCAAATTGTAATGAATTTGCTCTATTATCCATACATACAGATAGGTGAATATATAGGTAGGTGAATAGATAGATGGTAGATAGATAGATTGATAGATTTCAGTATAGATACATAGATGCAGTACTCATAACTTGAAGATGAAGACTTTTTTACCACCCCTTCTTGTCAATTCAAACTAATAAGCAATAATAACTATAACATAGACATAAAATAATTGTCAAGAAAGACAAAAATTAAAAAGCTTTCTATGATTCTAAAGCTGTTTTATAATTTTTTTATCTAGTGGTAGGAGAGGACATAAATTTCAACCATGGATGCTCAAGAGTTACCATAAAGATTGAGTCAGGAGAGGGTTCCAGGCAAGTTAGTATTGAAGTGACCCTATAGAAATTAGGACATTGAGAATCTGTATCCTAAATTTAGGATTCACATATTGACCTGTAAAGCCAATTAGACATATAGAAAAGGGTCTGTAGCTCCAAGACACACATTCTGCCTCAATGTCTGTAGCTATAAAAGAAAAATTCCCCACAGAATTAGCTTTAGAGATTAAACTGACTTCAAAGTTTTAGGCTTGTGGAGAAAACAAGGTATGGAGAGTTAAAGTTTCCACAGGAAATAAACAAAAAAACAAACTTTCTATCAAGCAGTTATTTAAATAGGACATATAATCCAGTTTAGAATTTTTATTCCAGAAATTATTAAAGGATCTTATAAGAATTGTGGGAAAGAGAAGCATTCTGAAGTTCCGGAAATGTGACAGAATGGACTATCTGGGATGTAATTTCAAGATGGAAAATTGTCAAGTTCAATCCAAAGGGACATATCTTTTATACGGAGAAAACAGTGATTTATTCAAATTTTATAGCAATTTTTGAAAAAGTCAAAGCAATTTAAAGTTAACAGAAAAGTTATGGTTATTTTGAATATTAATACAGATATGTTTTTTTTCACTTCCCTTTTTATTCATTCACTTATTCATTCTTTAGAAAACACAAATGAAGAGTTTATTTTGTAGAAGATACTCTTTCACATCCTGGAGAAATAAAGATTAGAAAGTCAAAACATATATTCAAAAAGCAGTTTAGTCATATGGGAAAATAATTACAATGAATTATTGTATGAACATAAAGCAACATTACTGTAAAGGATGGATAGAATAATTGACTCTTTCACAAGTAAAGTAGCAAATTTGTCAGGAAAGGACATATAGGTGGATAATTTTAAAGATACTTGGATGAAGAAAAGAAATTTTATAACCAGACAGAAAAATGAAATCATTTTAGCATAGGGAATAATATATTCTAACAAAGGGAGTAAATGAGAAACATAATAAGCCATAATGCTTATTCATTTATTTAAAAAAATCTTTATTAAGTGCTTTTTATTAGACACTAGTAATGAACTGCCAAAAATACAAACAAACTCTTTCTTCAATGGAATTTAATGTGGGAAACAGACAAGTAAAATTAAGTGATCACAACACCTGAGGATCGTTGCTAGATAGGGGTAACACGGGGTTTTAAAGATGGATAGCAAAGCATATCTAACTCAATATATCTGAGAAATATTTAATAAGACATAGTTTTAAAAAAAGAAGGAACAAAGAAAACAAGCATCTGCCGTTATCACTTCAGATATTGTTTGGCTCTATTCTCCTTCCTTTCAATCCGGGACACAGAGTGTAATATGATAGGCATTTTGACTGTGTCCCAGATGTCTCTTACACTTTTTCTTTTTTTTATTTACTTTATACTGTATTTTTTTATTGACATGCGTTAACCTCACTAATCTTTTCTTTTGTAAATTCTTTATATTATTAAACCTATATAATGATTTTTTTGTTTCAGATATAATATTTTTCAGTTCCAAGATGTATTTGATTCTTTCATTCAAATTATAAAGATATATTAAAATCCCCAATCATTTTTACTTTAATTTTTGCAGCTTTTTCTGTTTTTGTATATATTTATTATAGTTATTTTAAGATATCTGTCTCTTGTCTCTAGTATCTAAATCAATAATGAGTCTTTCTACTATATATTTTCTTTGATTTTGGTCATTTGTTCCCACTTTTTAGAACACAGTAATTTTTGACTGGATGATAACACCGTGGATTAAAAAATTTTAGAAAATGTGTACATTAATCTTTTTTTTTCCCCCCAAAGAGATATCAACTTTATTCTGGCTTTCTTCTGGAATCCAATAGCAATTGATCAGCTTGATCTTGCCTGCTTGTTTATTTGTTTGTTTGTTTGTTTGTTTGTTTTAAAAGTGGATCTATTTTACATTTCCCCTTACTCTCAGGGTGCAGCACTTATTCCTGGGGAGAACAAGTGACTTCTTCAGAATGTCTCTTACTCCAAGTCTGTGGCCTTATGGATTTTCACCTAAAAGCACACACAGTTTACCACTGCTCCTCCACAGTGATTTGGCCTTAAATTACAATCTTACTTTCTAACCCTTTAGAGCTTCTGAAATCTCTCTTCAGCATTTTATCCTCCCAGCTCCTGTGCTGTATTATTTAGATATCTCAAAGTTGTGCCTTTCACATGTACAGCCCATGAGTCCAAGACTTGAGTGGTGTTTGTCTGTAGATTTCAGGGCTCCTTCTCTATGGGTTTGCGTTTCTTAAATCACAGCCATCTGATCGAACGACACCATCTCTCAGTCCAGTTCTGCTGCTGCTTTTTACATGCATGCTACTTCCCATGCCATGACTTGGGAATATCCTGGAGGAAATGCCAAGGTGAATATGGATATTACATCACATGTTCCCTCTGTCAAGGATTATAGGTCATCAAGTCCCATGTGTATTAATTGCTTTCCAGTGCCTTCAAAATATGGTTTTATTAAATTAATTTAGGTTATTTAGTTGTCTTTCTACAGGAAAATTAATCTATTAGCACGGTGGTGGAAGAGGATACAGTTTTCTTTGGTATGAGTAAGGCTTACTGTTATGCAGGCATTGGGAACCTGGATTAGAAGCTCTGGATTTCACCAATGTTTTCTGTCCCTCCTCCAGTCATAAATATTTGGCCTAGCATGTATTCCTATACTTCCTCAGAGGAGAGAGATTATTTTTATTTCCTATCCCCCTCTCCAACTGTGCTTCTACCAGTATTCTTAGGTTATGGTGCTGGTCTCCATCCTGTGTAGATTACTGTTTCTGTTACTTGGGTGAGATGAGAGAAAGAGGGCTGGTGGAGTTGAGGTGTTGGCTTCCATTCTCTACCACAGTTGCAATGAGATTCTGCCAGTATACACTGGCTACAAGTTTTGATTGATGGCTTTCTCCCTGGACTCATTTGTTCCATAGTAGAGACAGGAGAAGGGAATCAGAGCGGGTTTCAGCAATGGCTGCTATTCATTCCCCTCCCCAAGTCAGACATAAAGGGAGTTTTCTCTAGATTGTCCTGATCCACTCTGTATGATGTTGGTGAGATCCCTGTAGAAAAATGTTGAGGACCCCTGTATGTCTGTGACATACTCTGATGCAAGCCCATAATTACCCTCTAGCCCATAATTATCCTTCAACAATTTATTAACAATTTCTAGTTTAATCTTCCTACTGGCTTATTTGGCCTTTAGATGGCTTGTGTCTCAGACAATCAAATCCTCACTTTTTTCCTCCCTGTAGGTATCTTTCTCTTTCCAGATTTTTGTTGCTTGTTTGCCTTGCAATCTTAGTTCTCTGAAGAATTCAAGAAAAGTTGCTAACTTGCAGTTTGTCCAGCTTTTTAGTTGTTGTGAGATTCCTTTCAACTCTCTGTATCTCTGAGCTGAAAACCAGAATCTAACATATATGATTTTTAAAATTCCTTCTTTAATTGAAGTAAAAGGATAGTAGAAAATTTTCTTATTCCTCCAAAATGTATTAATAACAGTATATAAAAATAGAAAATAAGGTTTTAAAATATTTACTTGGTAAGAAAATTATAAATTATATTTTCTTATACACTTACAATGTTTGATCTGTTTTTCTTCTTCAGCATTCTTCCCAAAATAGACAATGTAAAATTTTGGCTAACCTTCACTTTACTCACTGGAACACTCTATCCACCCATGCTGACCCCAATTTATTTTGAAAATTGGGTTATAACCTGAAGTATCACTTAACACCCTGGTTGTGGAAATGTGGAACATTAAGGATTGAAAGTACCTTAGAGATAAGATGAGGAGTTCTCAACCAGGACATAAATTACATGCAAAATTTTGTTTCTAGGTAACTTTGAAGTATTCTAAGGAATGGGTAAATGTATTTTATAAAATTCACAAAACTTCTATTGCCCTAAGATTATTAAATGCCACTGATGAGACATTGTATTGTAGAGATGCATCTATTTAAATTCCATAATCCTAGAGAGATTTATCCTGCTGCTCACAGTTTTAATTCCTATAACTATCTTTTAGAACTCAGGTAATAAATCTTTTCAAAAGAATCTAAAGAAAAGAAAAAATAAGGGAACGGAATTTCCCTTACATAAGTCATGTGTTAATACCAAAATCTCAGCAGCTACTTTCAAAGAAAAGACTCTATCTTTTTTATTTTTTATGCTCAAGACTATTGCTTTGATTTACTCTATCAATTGGTTTAAGTACTGAGTACTAAGACTCAAAATTATCACCATATATAATGTTGATAAATTTATTGATTGCATAAGAAAAATACCTTCCCACAAGTTAAACTTAAATAACAGAGTATTCACCATTCTACTTTGTTAGTATAATAAACAGCTGTATTATGATGAAGCTTTGTAGAGCTGTCACAAATGGCTATTTTAAGAGGAATTTTATTCATAAAAGAATAACATTTAACAGTATTAAATTAATAAATACTTGAAGCATTTGGTGGATATTGTTAACTAAATTATTTTTGTAAGAATAAGAAATATATGAGCTAAGCATGTTAATAATAGTAAAAATATATTGAAGATTACAAAAATGAAGAAGGGCTAAAGTGAGCTCATAAATTTCAAACATCATGTATATTAAGTATATACAAATCTCAAAGAGCTTAATTTTGATTAGCTCATATAATTGGAATACATATTTCAATGTAAAATATAATTATAAGGGAGGCCCAGAAGGAACTAGGCACAAAATGAAACAAGTGAGTTTATTTTCAACATGACTCTGTCTTCATTTGTTCATTCGTATACACCCATTTAAATGGTCTATTTTATGCATTTTATAACTATTTTATCCCCAGTACCAAGCTCAGTGCACAGCACAAAATTGGTGAGTAATCCAAGGTGGTAAATAACTGGATGAATGATATCTTACTGTTACAGTTTGACTATCATTTGTTCTACTGTGTTCCTTCTGAAACTACCTACCTGGCTTCTGTATAACCATTACAACTAAAATTTCTTCTATCTCATTTTCTCATTAACTTTCTTTTAGAAAAAAATGGTCAATTAATTTAATATAAAATATAAATGGTTAAGTTGATTTTAATATGCTAAATTTTTCATAGGGCTGAGACCACAGTGTATGTATTTTGTATTCCCAAAGAAATTTGGCTCAGAGCTGGAAAATGGAACAGGGTGAGGTACAAGGTTGATTTTCTAGTCCCAAGGACTACAATATGTAAATTATTGATTGCATCCTAGCACACAAATGCTTGTCTATATTTCCACTTTTTGTCAAAATTGAGATTTCAGAATTTATTTCAGGATTGTTTATTTTTTAATGATTTCTTTAATTTTAAAATACTTCTAAAGTTTGTTTTAAAGTAAAGGTTCATTATTAAGGAATTTTGAAGATGATATATGTTCTACAATTAAAATTTATTTTTCAGCTTAGAACTGGTTGTTGATTGCATATTTATTATGTGTTTTCTAAAATAATCAAATATTATGATAGATTCTTTAATTTATGAAGTCTAAATAATGTTGATTTTTATAATTATTATTTGATTTGATTTTTTAAAATTTCCTGAACAATTTTCCATAATTAACTACTTAAGCATTGGGTCATAGGTTTCTATTTGCTCTTTTTATTTCGTTTTCATCAAAGATAATAGTATATCCACTTAAACACTCTAGAAAAAATATATACTGATAACAAAAACTCTTCAGGACACAATGAATTTAACTATATCTTAAAATAGTCATAGCTACTCAACTTATCAAAATTTGCAAGTTTTGAACTTCCATTTCCACAATAGAGCAATCTTACAGCAAAAAAAAAAAACAATTATCTGAGCTATGATAGCAATCAAAAAATAAACTCCACAAATAAATGTATTTAGTGAAAAGTGATTTTCAAATAAATTATAATCTCCTTGAAGGTATCATCTACTTTTTCTGGAATCTCAGTGTGCTGACACAAAACAAGTTATTAATAAATAATTATGTGCTATTTTAAGGTGATTATCATAACCACTTATGTTAATAATCAAAGATGAGATAAATCAGATAGTCAGGAGAAAGGTTAAACGCCATTTGAAATACAAAATACATTTATCAAAATAGCTCTGCAAATGTTTTCCCATGTCTCCTCTGACAAAACAATACACTATCAAATTAAAATAAATTCCTCATAGACTATCATTCAAGATTCTGCTCTTTCTAATTTACCTAAACCGAATTGTGAAACTCAGGTTTGGAGGCAACTGGTACGTTTTTATTATTGAGAGATGACATATGCACATGTATGCACTCACAATGACACACACACACACACACACACACACACACACTCGTACACTCAGAAAATAGCTTACAAATATGTCCTGGGCATTGCCTTAGACATTCTACATGTATCTGCTCATTTTATGCACACTAAAAACCTATGAGATATATTCTTATGCTTTCATTTTTCATGTAAAGAAATTGAGACACAGGAGTGTAATTTAACTTAGGCTAAACAACCAAAAATAAATGAATAAAATGGTTTGAAGACACTTTATTTGGCTCTGCAGACTGTGCTCTAAATTACTTTTAATGCTTCCTCATAACCAAAGGAAACTGCACAAGGTATCTTTTGTGTCCTCTTCTTCCACCACAACTCCTTACATTATATAGAAAACATGATGTAAACTGGATGTGAACTAGAACTAACTAATTATATGAATAACTCTTCTTGACATAAAAATATTTTACATAAATAATAAATTCCTTCAATGCCTAAATGAAGACAGTGGTGGATTGAGTTTTGTGTCAACCAGAGAACTCTTACTCTTTCAATTTATTTCCTAGTTGTGTGGCGGTCTTACTAAGTTGAGGTAAAGAAACATTCAGTTTCTTCTTTAAGGAACAATTAAGAGACATTCCCAAGTAGAATTGTTAAATCCTTTTAATGTTTTGGAAAAGCTTTTAAGATATGTTTTTATTTGTGTTGTGCATGATATTGCTATCAGTTTTTTAACAAAAGATATGAATATTCCTCCCTTCAGCCTACCTTCTATGATGCATAATTTAAACTATAATAATAGTAGTAAAAACAATAATGGAAATGTTAATAATAATTTGGTAACACTATAGTGGATAAGGTGTTAAGAACTATAGCAGATGATGGTGGTGTCTAATACATTTCTTCGTCCTTAGCATTGTAGTACACTCAGCCTAAATTATTCCGAGACTTGAATTTCCTTGCTTGAGTGCTTTCCCTAGCTACTGAAACATACTTTTCCTTTTTGTGCTCCAGGGCAAAAGTGTTGTATAGTCAAGTCTACTTGAGAACATTCCTCACTCAATAATTGATAGGAATTGGTGTACAAATCCCAATTCTGTCAATCCACAGATGGGATAGATCTGAAATATAGGTTCTATACTAGCACCTGGAGTTCATGTGGCTCATAGTAATAATTAGCTCAATAATGAACTCATATTGCTCCCTTTTGTCCCCTTTATCTAATTTTCTTGCTCCTTTATCATTTATCTTCAACCTACCAAATTAATTGCTTGCACTTGAATCCTTTTCTCAGGCCTACTTCTGAAGGAACCTATATATTGTCATCTTTAGGGTAGTCTGGAAAACTGCATAAGGATTCAGGTTAGACTTGAATTATTAGAGTTACATGGAACAGTATGTATCCCATCTGCTTCGGATAGCAAGAGCAGATCTATATCTCATGTAATTAAGAAGCATATTTATTAATAATATGTGAAATGCCTCAATTCAAAGCCTAGTTCTTATATTGCAAGAATGATAGTTTTCATAACTTATTAAAATATTTTTATTTCTTTCTTTTAGGAAAGAATTATAGAAATACTCATCATCTCTAAATAGAAAATAGACATATTGTTTATATGTTTGCTTCAAAGTTTTATTGTGAGGAATGCAATGTTTGTGTGTATGTGTTTAGCAGTTTCATTTAATTGTTTGCTTTAGTATTTTTTGATCTAAGGAATTTTTAAAACTATTTACCATCAATGGTCAAAATATGCCTCATAATCACCTTAGCAATCAGAGAAAGCCATGACATCTAATATTCTCACTCAAATACATTGCGATATCAATAAACAGGACAAGAACTGAGGTTGCGTAAAAAATTCAGTAAAAACAGGTTTAATTATTGCTTCATGATAAGATATGCAATTGTGCAAGTAATAAAAACTTGTCTAGGTTAGCTACATTGAATGATCTATATTCAAATTCCTTAAAATACACACTTCTGTGACAAGATATGTACACTATTATGGTGATGGGTACACTAAAACCATTACTTCAGTGTTATACAATTCATCCATGTAACAAAAAACACTTGTACTCTTTAAATCTTTTAAAGTAGAAAGAATACTGGGAAATAACTCCCATAAAAAATATGTTAGTTAAGCCAGGTGTAGTGGACCAGGACTGTATTCCCAGCTACTTGGGAGGCTACAGTGGGAGGATTGCTGGAGCCCAGGAGTTCAAGTCCAGCATGGTCTATATAGTGAATCATGTCTTAAAACAAAAAAGAAATATGTTAGTTATTCAGTGGAAGTATATTATATAATGCATAGTTTTACATACACATGCAGATGTGTATTTTTTTCTTCTTTTACTTTTAACTGCACTTTTTGTTAGACTTTATTTTTTAGAACAATTTTAGGTTTACTAAAAAATTACTCAAAAAGTGCAGTTTCCATATACTCCCTAAGCTTGCATCAAGGAAGACTCAATAAGGAAAATGTCACATACACACACGCGCACACACACACACACACACTCACAGAGGACTACTATTCATCCATCAAAAAGAATGAAATCATGTCTCTTCCAGCAGCATGCATGGAACTACAGGGCATTATCTTAAACGTAATTACTCAGAAACATAAAGTCTCACTTATATGTGGGAGCGAGATAATGTGTACACATGGACGTAGAGTAGAATAATAGATAATATCTCAATGTTCCAAGACATTGGAGACTTGGAATGGTGGGAGGTGGGTAAGGGAAGAGAGATTACTTAATGGGTATGTTGTGCACTATTCAAGTTATGGTTACACTAAAATCCCAGACCTCACCACTACACAATATATCTATGTAACAAAACTGCACTATATCCCCTAAATTTACACAAATAAAAAAATTAGAAAAAAAGAAAGGAAGCTTGGTTAATTTACAACTAATAGTATAACTTCATTTTACTCTTGTATTTAAATATGCACACACACACACACTTAAAATAAGTGTACAGCTTAATGAATACCTATGTAGTGAAAATACTCATATAAATCACCACCACTAAGGTTTTTTATTTTAAAAAGAGCAAATTTAGCACTTCAGAATCCTCCCCTTTTGTTCCCTCTGAGTGCTTCTCCCCATCTCAAAGGATAATCGTTACCTTGATTTTAACATCATAGATAAGTTTTGCCAATTTTTATATTTCAGAAAAATAGGAGTAGTATATATATATTTCAAGGATGGCTTCTTTCATTCAACATTTTATTTTTGACATTAAACCTAATGTTGCTGTATAGTATTTACATCATTAAATATGAAATATCAGATTTCAAATCAAAAGTGTGGTTTATTATATCTCAGACAAGAAGCAGTACAATTAATCAAAGCATGTGCCTAAACTATTGACGCAGTTTTGGCATCTTAATGGTAGCTTATTTATGCCAGCAGCAAAGAAGCCTGGAGAGCAAGTGGTGATAAAATCACAAAAAGTGTTTTCCCTGCCTTGTTGAGAATTGAATATTTTTCCTTGTAAGATGTTGTCCAAAGCCTGGAAGAAGTGGTAATCAGTTGGTACAAGGTCTGGTGAATATGGTGGATGACAGAGAGTTTCCAAGTCCAGCTTCTGTAGTTTGAACAGCATTGTTTGTGCAACATGTGGTCTAGCATTGTCTTGCAATGACCAGTGTTGGCTGCTTAATCACAAGCATCCTCATCTTGTCCAGGTGGTTGCAGTAGACAACCACTGTAATTGATTGACCAGGTTTCATTAAGCTGTAATGGATAATGCCAGTGCTAGACTAGCAAACAGATACCATTAGCTTTTTTTAATGAATATTCAGTTTGGGACTATGTTTTGGCACTTCATCTTTATGCCACCATTGTGCCATAGGCTTGCGATTGTCAAAAAGAATCCATTTTTCATCACACATAACAATACGGTGAAGGAATGGTTTGCCTTTATGTCATGATAGCAAAGAAAGGCAAGCTTCAACATGATTTATCTTCTGACACCTGTTTAACTCTTGCGGAACCAATCTATCTAGCTTCTTTACCTTGCAGATTTGTTTCAAATAGTCCAATATTGTTGTAATAGTAACATCAAACCTTGCTGCTAATTTATGTGTAGGTTGAAATGGATTCAATTCTACAACAGCTTTCAGCTCATCATTATCTACCTTGGTCTCAAGTCGCCCATGCGGCTCATATTCAAGATTAAAATCACCGGAATGGAACTTCTCAAACCATTGACATAGTGTGCGTTCATTAGCCACATTCTTCCCAAACACTTCATTAATATTTCGAACTATCTGCACTACATTGGTTCCACGACAGAATTCATATTTGCAAATAACACGAGTTTCTGACTTATCCATGGTTTCACAAAAAATTGGTCTAAAGAAAAATTTCAAAGGTAATCACAAACCAAAATGTGCATTTGAAAGACAGTATGTACCTTCACAATAAACATAAAACAAGAACTGTCAAAGTGAAATGTCAGAAATATCAACTGTCAAACTTAATACTTAAGAAAATTGGACATTTCATACTTAATAACCTTTAATCTATCCTTTCAATATGCCACAATTTATTTATACACTCAACCACTAACAGATATTTGGATAGTTTCCAATTTGGGGCTATTGCAAACTGGGATGCTATAAGCACTGTAGCACCTGTGTGTGGGGCGGGAGTGTGAAATACACATATTTCTGATAGGCATATGCCAGTGTTTTATATTTGATAAGTCCTATTGTTAATAGGTGGTAGGATAATAGAATCTATATAAGAATTGATGTGAATAATTAGAAGAGTGTCTGGTAAATATTTAATAAATGTTACCTGCTGTTATTATTGTGTCAAATTACCAGAATAAATGCCATTTAGCAACATGTCTAAGAGGTTAACTCTTTGAACTCTAGACATGAATAGGCCCAGATTAGAACTCACTTCCTAGCTCCATGATGTTTAGGCACATTACCTAAGAAGTAAGCCTCATTTTCCTCACTATAAAATGTACAAAACCATAGGGTTTTGTGAGCGTTTAAAATGAAAGTGTATTGAAAGACTTAGCATAGCGTCAACCACATAAAGGATTCTCAAAAAAGGTTAGTAGTATTAGTATACCATGTAATTAACAGAGGTGTTAACATATCATCCTTTAACTAACACTATGTCTTTGTAACGTTTTGGGAAAATCTCAGAACAGTGTATAAAAATCACCCTCCAAACTGAGATGGTGCCGAGAGACCATGGAAATGACCCAGACCAATCCAGCCTGGCAAGTTAAATGATTTTATCAGAGGTGACTTACACAGGGCTCTCATTCCTAGTCAAGATAGAAATGCTCCCGGCACTCAGTCCTGGGAAGCGACAGGAGTTCTTCGGAGAGTAAGATCCACACTGCCTGTTTGTGGAGCCCTAAATTTCTTTCTGTCAAAGGAGGGAGAGCTCTTTCTCTGCATCCTGCATTTACATACAATACAGGGTAAGCATGCACAGTACTTCACATTAGGTGGGGACTTTAGATTTATAATAAACTAGGGTACTAAGGCAACTAAGGCAGCTTAAAACAGTTCAAACTAGTCTTAAAACATATGACCATCTACACAAAAGGAGCTACTTAAGAATACCCTTTGTGCTTTATTTTCTTTCAGCCTTCTTGTTTTGATCTATATCTCTATATTCAAAGGAAACCTGCACGAGTTCCGCTACACATTAAAAGCCAGTGGTGGGGAACTTGTATTTTCCCCTCACATGTACCATACGAATGCAATCAGAGGCAATGCTTAATATCTCAGCTCTTTCCCTGGTTACAGACATGTGCTATCCAACGAATCAACCGATCTCTTAGCAACTCCATGTGCTACTTTCCTTATAACTTGGAACTCTGTCAAATGTGATGGTGGATTTTTCTGAACTTCTAGATCAGCTTATAATGTCCAGGTAAAGCAGAGTTAATAAAAAATGACTAGATTCAACAAGGATCTTATTTCTTTGATTTTAAAATGTGTGAAAGACAGGTTGCTTATCATGCTAAAATTAATACTGAGTGTGTCCGTGAGTGGAAACCCAAAACACTTTGCTTTACTGAGAAGTATATCCCAGGACTTATAAGCTAATTAAAATTCTGCCTAAACTTATATTTCAAATTACTATATTTAAACTAAATTTATTTGAAATGAAGAGGAATAATACTCTATTTAACTAAATCTCACTGTTACATTTCCTCAAAGAAAAATCCATAATGTGATGTCCTTTAAAACAAATCCCTTGGGTTTTATTAAGACAGTAAAATTACCAATATATGTGACAGTGGAGTTTCTAAGGGAAAGAGTTTTTTCTCTTATACACAAATAAAAAGATGAGGTATACATATTTCTGGAAGGAGTTTGTGAAGAAAATAAAAAAAAATCATAACTCCTAGAATATATCTTATGTATACAGCTGCCAAATCTTTCCACCAGCTTTCTGTCTGATAGAAATGCAGCTATGTCTGAATAGGTCGGTTTTTAATTAAACATTCTGTGTCTCTCAGGAAGTGAAAAATGAGCTAATAGCAATATACTCATACGAAGACATCAGAGTTTTATTTTTAAATCTGCTACTGATGAGTTATTTGTGGGAATCATGTACACAGAGGTTAAGAAACAGACATATTATATTATGCACAGATATACTATACTAATAATGCTGTAAAGAACACAGGGCATTTAAAAAAGTCATATTCAATATAGCAGTTCAAGCACCGATTTCTAAATCCTTGCCTATTAGGTTGACTTTAATTAATTTAAACCTATTAAAAGACTTAACTCCAGAATGAAGGAATACTTCAATGTTTTAGGAGATATACAAATACATATGTCATGATCTTTTCTTAATAAATTCCTTGAGAATGGATCTATTTTTAAGAATGTGGTGCTATTAATTGTTTTTTCCAATTTAATTTAAAAAATCTATAGGCCATATTTCCCTTTGACAACAACAAACCAAAAGACAACTAAATTTCTTTGCTTAATAATAAAACCCACTTTTTAAAAAAATCAATTACTACAAAATGTAGAATTTCAAAATGAAATATTTCCTATTTTATTAAAAACAATAAGGCTTACCACTAATTTTAAAAAATAGATTAGGAAGTTGAATGAATATAAGGATGATTCCTTTTTCATCGATTACATGACTCTTCCCTGATGGGCTTATGACCCATTTATTACTTTCAGTAGACTTGAAAGTGATCATATGTAAGTCCAAATTTTCTATTTCTATGGCTCAGAGCCTCTCTCTTAGGAAACACTAATTTATCACCTTTGCATCCCAATTCACAAGTGTATCTCCCAGGTATCTGAACATCACCATACCGACCTTCAGTAAAAGCAAGTCCAGAATATCATCTCCCATCTCTCTTTTTCCTTTCTACTTTTCTTCCTTCTTTCCCTTTTCCTTCCTTCCCTCCCTTGATTCTCATAAAATTTAAGCATCTCTTGCAGGAAGTGTGAAATGTAGACGTGATTTCTTTTGCAGCAAATGTGAGAGGAAGCGCACCCGAACAGGTATTCTACTGGCTAGTTTGGATAAGCCAAATCAGAACCACACTCTGGACAGAGGCCCTGGGCTGTTTACTCACCAGTGGATTAGATAGTTGTTCAAAGGTATCTTTGAGAGAGGAAGAGTAAAATTAATGATAATGTTGGTCTTTTTTTCTTGATGCAGTTCCCTATTATATTTAACACTAATATTATTAGGAAAAGCAACACTGATTTCAAATCATTCCTTTCTCCTGTTCTCTGCTGGTCAAACATCTCCTTGTGGACTCCTTTTCTTAGGCTATGAAGTTATCTGTCCGTACTCCTAAAGGACACTAATCTCAACACCTGTGTTTCAGAAGGAGTTATTTTCAGGAAATCAAAGTTGATGTAATCCTTTAAGGGATATTCCCCCGTGTGATTCCAATAGTCTCATACTTATTAAGTGGTTAGACTTAATAATTTTGAAGCAATTTTCTGGCTCTCTTTCAAAGAATAATTAAAAATGGGATGTGGTATCCCACTGTACACATCTCATCCTCATCTTTGTTAGCCAAATATTCTTTTAATATAAAAGTTTGGCATAAACTTTGATCAGACATTACATTAATAATTTATTTATCACCTGTACAAACATTTATGAAATAGGTAAGTTGTGCTATTAACTAATCAAGGGTTTCCACATTCCTTAATATTTTGGCATCAATGGTACAGTATCATCTTTTTCTGCATAGTATTGAGATAGAAGGAGATATGGTTAGCATGCATGAATGTTCTTATATTTGTTTACATGTGCATTATAAGACAGTATGGCAAAAGGGCACAAAAAAGCTGGTAGATTTTTGTATACTGATCCTTCAAGTGGAAAAGATGAGGTAAGCATCCAAATCTGGAACAGTGTAATTTGAAATGACAAGTTTAATGTTTTAATATAAATTTATATTTTAGAAAACAAAAATATATAGTACATTCATAATACAAACATCTTGAAAGTAAAACACCATTAAATCATCTTGTCTATTGAGGACAAACAGAATATAATAACTTATAATGCTTTAGGTGGAGGGAATGTTTTCTAAGTCTGCAAAACACTTAGTTTTTAGTTGGGAGTTTTATTTCTGTTTTTCCAAACTGCCATCCTCTAGCTTGCTATCTACCTATCAGTGCTCTGCTCACCATTGGTAGGATATTTCCAGCTTCAAGCTTGTTTTTTTTTTTTTTTTTCTTTATCCAATAACACAGTGGGTCATCTGGACTCTCCTCCACTCACATGATTGGAAAGGAAAACTGCCAGGGGAAGACCCTAAGGTTAGCTTTCCTCATACAAGCTAAGTCGTCATATGCAAAGGTGAATTAAGACTAATTTATACTTGGAGTTATAGCTAAGAAAAGTGGTTTCTCATTCAAAGCACAGTGACGAAAGGGGATACTTCACAGGAGAGATTACTCTAGCTTTTCATGACCTGGTGATGTATGTAATTAATTCCTCTTTGAGAATGTGTTGCTTCATGTGGGTATCAGTTTAATTTTCAAAGCCATATATAATATGATACCATAATTTGAAGACTTTCTCACAGATATAGTTTCTGTATTTTTTTCCTAAACTCCATTTCCCTGCTCATTGTTTGAATGGAATAGAAAAAAAAAAATCAATGTTTACCATGTACAATTGAAGGGAAATATATCCATTAACTCTTAAGAGGATATAAGTTTAATTACATAACTTAAATGAATTAAAAATCATAAAAAATTTATATTCTAAGAATCTATGCCATACTATCCACAATGATAATTGCCATCTAATAAAGGATATTTAAGATTCATATAGAAAATATTGGTGTTCTGTTAGGAATTCATTTTTGCATCTTGAAAATATTGGTCATATGTGTAAAGTGTTATGAATGAAATTTTAAGCACTAGTACAATGCTTCAGGCACTCTAGAAATGTGACATCAAAAGTGGATTTGTGAAAGCAAAAGGTATTCATTGAATAATGTTCTATTAATTTTTCTTCTAATCAAAAATTATGTGAGGAAGTTAGAGAGTAGAGTAACTACTTATCTATCTTATCTTGAGGTAAATTGTATGGAAATGTTTATCTTTAGGAGCAACAGGTGTTCTCTGGATATCCTGGAAAGAACATAAATTTATTTATTTTAACTGCAGATATAGAAAGTTATTTCCGTATTCAAAACTTGAAATATACCTTTGAAAATAATGTCCTTAGAATTAAAGAAATGCTTTTGAAGTTAAAGGAGATGGTTCATCATCAGACTTAGCTGTTCATTTTGGCCTCACTTGAATTGCTGTTTAGTTGAAGGCCAGCTAAATAGCTTAAGCATTCTCGACCCCATCTTAACACAGGTGTGACTTCAGTGTTCCTTTATTGCACTCTGAATTTTGCTGTTGCTGTCATGAAACATTAAGGATTCAAGGGTTCTTAAGATTTATTTACTGATGTTTGTCTTTCCTTAAACATCCTTTCTTTGTTCACTTTTATTTGTCTTTAAGCATCTCTATGAGTAAGATCATAGATGCCATTGAACCTATGATGAAAATTATCTGTAACTTAAAATATTACAGAATTAAGATGAAGTTCTGGAATTTTATTAGATTTTAAATATAAGAATTATTCAAAACAATATCAAGGTTTATCTAATAACCACACACTTAAAAGACTTAAAAAAAAACAACTTCTAAAAACTATGTGTGTTTAAATGGTAATAAAACCCAAAATGTAGAACATCCAAGGATAATTAGCAGTAAAAAACAAATAAATAAACAAATTCCTTAGAGGTAATAGTCAAATCCACAAAATATGATGAAATTTTAATAAAACAGTATATTTAGAAGAAAGACATAAAAGGAATATAGGATAAAAAATGAATTATTCCTGTGGATGGAAATAGTGTTCAAAAACATTTCAATCACAGATACATAAAAGCTATTTTAATGCTTCCTTGATCACATAGACTTTAGTGTGCTGTTCAACAAGTAAAAGTAAAGTCTGTGAAAAATGTCTATAAATAAGGTACCATAGTATTTGAAAGAGTTTTGATAAAATGAAGAAAGGGCATAGTCACAATGCCTTCTAGTTCTTCATTTTTAAAAAGTATGCTAGTTTATAATAAAAGGAACAGTCTGTTTCAAGTTGTGGTTAAAAACAAAATAAAAAAATACCCTGAATATAAATTCAAGAAGAGTAGAGAGTCAGATACTGCAGCTCATATTAGAGCTCTCAAAATTAAAATCGTAATCCACTTGTCGTGTGCTTATAGAGCCTGACTTTTAGAGAATAGACTGTAGAGGTCATCTATTACAAATAACTTCTCTTCGGATATATAAATAACATCATAGAAAAATTAATGAGACAGTATGCATTAATATGTTTTGCCTGAAACATATGATGAGTATGTACATTATACCAAGCAGTGGCAGAGTTATGAGCAAACCACAGCTAGAACATGAATCTTCTGATTTCTTACTAAGTTCCTTTTTCCATGCTACCATGCAGCTATCATCAAAAACCACTTAGTAGTACAAATAATCTTCAGAAGATTCAAGCACATATAATGGGGTTCTTAGTGTAGCATAGAAGGGCTATAATATTTTAAAAATATTTTATAAATATTTTTATATCCTATTAATCATTTTGGTCTACATTGAGTTCATACAGAAGATTGTTTTCCCGGTAATTTAAACTTCATTTGTCTTCAAATCTTGGCAAAGTCATAATCTCAAAATCCAAGCTTTATTGAAAAAAAAAGAGTTTTCTAAATTTCCCAAATTCCCATTTTAATATAAAGAACCAGATCTGATAGTCTTAAACATATAACTTTATAATTATCTTCAGGGTTATACAATTTAGCAGAACTGAGAACCAGCAGGGAGGGCTCTTCTCTTTGCAATAATGTGGATGACGACCAGGATGCACAGGAGCACATGGATGTGGGCCAGACAGGGAATACAAGAGAGAAAGTGAGGCAAGAGATAAATTTGAGGATTCCCACTTGCCCCTCGATATCAAAACATTTAAAGAGTAGACTGAGGTTCAGTAAACACCCAGAGCAGAGAAGTCTACCCCTCATTATAATGACCTAGTGGAAATAAATTGAAAGATTCTAAGACAGATTGTGACATTAGAAGAGAATGCTGCTCAAAAATGGTTGCATATTGTGAAAAAAATCATTATTTTGAAAATATGGCAAATAAAGGGAAAGACTGAAGCATTTATCCTGTGTTTCCTATATAAGCTTTACTAATGAGTAATAAAATAGTAGTTCAGGGGAAGTTTCTTTTATAGAAACATAAAAAGGAATGATAAAATTAGAACAGCATCACTGTGCAATTGCTAAAGATCTATCTAGATAGAGTATCAAAGGCTGGTGACAGCCTTTAGCTTACAAAAGATAAAGAGGTAGACATTATATGCTTGCAGATGGAAAAACAAAATATCACCCAGAATGTACTATTCCCAAAAATATTGACTCTGAATCTAATCAAGCCCCAAGATTTAATTCTTAATTCAAAGGACAGAGGATCATGTAAACTACATCATACCAAACACAATCAATTAAATCTAAACCATAGGGAAGAGGAAAAATCACTTAGGTTCTTGAATAATTACATTATGGGAAGAGAAGGAGAGGCAGGCCCTATTAGCTAAAAGAGATTTACAAAAATATAAACCAATTAAAATGTGCAGAACTTATTTGGGTTTTGACTCCTACAGACTTTAAAATATACATTTATACTGGCCATGATAGACTAATTGGTACCAGACTATCACTGTCATCATAAACAAACATGATACTGGACAAACTATGTTAGCAACTGTTTTTCAGACTTTGGAAAATAGGCAGTTCAAAACTGTGATTCTCTAAGAGAAAGGAAACTCATGACGTAAGCCAAAAAATACTCACCTCTCTGCTCTTGGACAATTAATCAGTGTCTTAGTCTGTGTGTGCTTCTATAACAAAATACCACACAGACTGGGTACTTTATAAACAGTAGAAATTTTTTTCTCACAGTGTTGGAGGCAGGGAAGTCCAAGATCAAGACACTGGAAAATTTAGTTGTCAGGTGAGGGCTGCTCTCTGCTTCCAAGAAGGTGCCTTGAATACTGCATCATCTGGTGGGGAAGAATGCTGTATCCTCACATGGCAGAAAAGGAAAAAAGTGAAAATTCTTACTATTGAGTAATAACTCCAATTAGTCCTGAGAAGTATTTAAGTCAAAACCATCACCTCCCATAGAAGGAGTTAAGATACAAAAGCCTGTTAATACAAAGTGTTGGTGAGAATGAGGAGCGACTGAAACTCCCATTCATTGCTGCTGGAAGTATAAAATGATGTAACCATTTTGGAAAACAACTAGGCAGTGTGTCATAAAGTTAAACATGTGCTTACCATAACCCCCAGTGATTCTTCTCCTAGGAGTTTACCCAAGAGAAATCAAAACGAAATTAAAATACCCTTTCAGGCTCATTCATTTGATTCAGTTCTATGGGGCTCCTCAAAACTTGATTTCTCCTCAGTTGTGACGTGCAATCAGTATTTGAATTTTAGTATTTCCAATCCTTTGAATGTTAACCATTCTACTAGAATAAGGTGGTTTCAACTTTCATTTTTCTGATGACTAATTGGAGTTAGTTATTTTTAATGCAATTAGTGATATGGTTTCATATAATTAGGACACGGTGTTTAAATTTGTAAGTTTTCCCTTATGCTATATTATGATGTATTCATTTAGCTAGAAGCAATTCTCTAAGTCTATCTCACACATAGACAGAAATTAAGCCTCACATCTTGAAGAGAAAAGTACCGAAAAATTTGTGAAAATATTTTTTAAACAAATAAACTCTGCCTTCTGACCATATATTATATACATTTCTCCCACATGAAAAATACTCTCATCCTTAGAAAGGGTCCCCAAAGCCCTATTGATTACAGTATCCACTTTAAACCCAGAGTCTTATCATCTGAATCATGTCCAGATGAGGATGAGGCTCCTTAAGCATAGTTCTTTAAATGTAGCACAGTCTCTCTTTACCTGAACACCTATGAAATTAAAAAGACAAGTTATTTACCCCCATACAAGAAATACATATTGTGGGATAGGCATAGGACAATCATTGCTGACAATCCTGCTTAAAAAAAAAAAAAAAAAAGGAGGGTGGAAGAGACAAAAAGTTCACTGACTACAGTGATTCTGAAATCCAGCCTGGAAAATGTTAGAGTTCCTTCATGAATTGTGGCTCTGTGCTCTGTTCTCTTGGTTCCGCCCTCTGTATCATCCTTTCTTTTTTATGAAGAGTAACACATATTGACATCTGAGTAATTTCTCAGTCAGCTTCCTGCTAGTAGAGTTTGAGGGTTACAACAAAAGACTCTTCATTTCGTATCTACTGTCCATTTCAATCCAAGATGGCTGTACTTCCAATGTAACTCTCTTGAAATATTTTGGATATCCTCTGAATGATTTTATGTTTTACTCCATTAGACAAAAAGTACAATCACATATCTCTTCACGGTAGGTCTTTCTCTACATTGGGCTTCTGCTGGGACTGCTGAAGTACAATACCCTTAAGCTTCCAAGAAGCACTATCTTTTGGTTGAGAGGATCTGTGAGGTTATACCCTTAATTTCTTTAAAAGGGTCATAATAAAAGGCACTCTGAGACATATCTTTTGATCTTTTTGTGGGCTTAATAAAATATTTTATAGTTGTATCTTCAGCTTCATCTTTGGAATATATTTTTCTCATAGTACCCTGGATTTGATTTTTTTTTCAGAAATCAGTTTTTAATTTTAGCATCATCTGCCTTCTAAAGAAGTTGAGAAATCTCAAAATCATCAAGTTCTGACTTCTTAGTGTTTAATAATTTTTTATTTGTTCTTTTTTAACAGTTTATCTTTATCCTCTTGCATTTTACTCTAAGCAGCAAGAAGGAGTGAAGTGGCACTTCTCTGGTTGGAAATCTCCATATCTCGATCACTCAGTTCACTAGATACATTTTCTACTTTCCATTTAACTGCTGGTAACAGTATTGCTAAACTTCCTCATCCTATATAACAAATATCTCCTTTTCTTCAGTTTACAATAATCTTTTCTTCACTTTCTTGAGAGCCCTTACATACAGCATTCTCAAAATTCCAAAATTCTAGAAATCGTGTATTTAAGGTATTTTAAGATTTCACTAAACTCTTCTCAAAGTCATTATACATTTCCAAAGCAATCCTCACATTTTAGCTTGTAGTTATTATGACAGTACCTCACTTTCAGCTGTAAAAATTTATATTCATTATCTATAGTTACATTATTATCTGTCCCAAGGTTTTGCAGCTTAAAACAAAAAAATGCTTGTTTTCTTACTTTCTGAGGGTCAAGATTCTGGTAGTAGCTTAGCTGAGTGGTTCTGGTTCAGGGTTTTTAATGAGGTTGCAATCAAGATATACGTCCACACAGCAGTCTTTGCAAGTGAGTAATGGTGGATCTGTAAGCTCATTAACCTGGCTTTTGGCAAGAGGCTTCATTCGCTCAATATTGTGACTCTTCATAGGGCTAATAATGATATAGATTCTCCATAGTGAGAGATTAGATAAGAGAGAAAGAGAGAGAGAGAAGAAAAGAGACAAGGAGGGAGGGAAGGAAGAAAAGAGAGAGAGAGAGAACTCCCAATATGTGAAGCCACAGTCTTTTTAAGACCTAATTTTGAAAGTGGTATGCATTCATTTCTTTTATAGCCTATCCATTCAAAGTGAGTCATTGAGTCTAGCAGATACTCAAGAGAAGAGAAATTAATCTCTACTTCTATAAGTGAAGAGTATCAAAGAATTTGTGGAGATGTATTAAAAACCACCAGAACAAGGAGTTAGCCTAGATTCCATGGGAATGAATATTTGGGTCAACATACCACCAATAGCATCAAGACCAAGCAAGGAATGAAGAAGAAAGGTATGAATACTAGCTATTATGCCATGAGTAAAGTTGTACAAAAAAGATTCTTTGCCCTGAGCACTTCTTTCTTATTGCTATATGAATATATTTTTTTATGATGAACCAGTTATTTTTGTTTTTCTTCCATCTCTCATTCCCCTACTGTATATAACATAAGATATATTAATAATGGATAAATATATATCTCAGAATATATGTTACAAGATACCAAAGAGGGATGTTATTGACCTAGAAAAGTTATCATTTAAAGATAATATTTGCGTTCTTTCCCTTTTGAGAAGAGGGATAGTATGTTTTCACTTGTACAAGGTGATAGCTGCTTTATAAGACGTGAAAGTATGGTTTTTCTATTGCCTTTCTTTTTAAGCCAAATATGCTTAAAAAAAAATCTGTATGGATTTCAAGTTGACAAGGAGTGGATGGTGGTGATTTTATATGAGTCCTTAGCTAAGTGTGAAGTAAATGTTTCAATAGTTCCTGGTAATGCCCAGATTAGGTTGACCTCAGATGAAATAGCAAAGAATTTGGAAGGTGTTGTTAAGTGGCGGCCATTATGCCACTGTAGCATAAGTAATTGTCATTCGTATGCTGTCTCATCTGCTTAGTATGTGGCAGAATTCAAGACTGAAAACATTTTGGCTCCCACTAGATTTCCCTCTTTATGTCTTCCAAGTCTTGGGTCAGGTTTACATGTAGTTCTGTGGGAAATAGCATTAGTTTCTTCTGCAGTTCACCTATGCCATAAAGGTTGGAGGCAGTGAGACACTGGCACGGGTGCAATTCATTCTCACTTTTTCCTGCTCCACACCAAGTTCTTCTTCTTAGCTGTTGGTCCTGCTGACCTATGGCAATTGTGGACTTACTACCTGATACACAGGTAGCAAATTTTCACAGGTATCTTCACCAGCTCCCACAATTGTGTAAGATCAAATCCTCACAATTATTCCTTCTATCCATATCACTATTAGGGTTTCTGCTTTCTAAATAAAATCCAGTATGATACCACAGGTCAGTACTATGATCT
>CM052438.1:119579613-119678265 GCA_028533085.1 Varecia variegata | reverse complement strand
TAAGGTGCCATATATCATTAAACTAAACAAACAGAAACTGTGGAAATGAAGAATTCAATTAGTGAAATGAAATAAAAAATATAATTAAAAACTTTAATAAAAGGCTAGATCAAGCAGAAGAAGAATTGGTGAACCTGAAGACAGGTCTTTTGAAAATAACCCAGTGAGACCAAAAAAAAAAAAAAGAGAGAGAGAGAATAAAAATAAAAGAGAATAAAAGAGAATAAATAAAACCTATGTGACACATGAGACAACATAAAGCAATCTAATATTCAAATTGGGGCATTTCATAAAGAAAGGGATGGGAAGAGCACAGAAAACCTATTAACAAAATAATAGCTGAAAACTTCCCAAGACTTGCAAGGACGGTTCCATATATGCAAATCAATAAATGGGATTCATCACATCAACAGAATAGAAAATGAAAACTATATGCTAATCACAATAGATGCAGAAAAAACGTGATAATATTCAACATCACTTCATGATAAAAACTCTCAACAAATTAGGCATAGAAGACACATATCTCAACATAACAAAGTTCATATATGACAAACTCACATCTAACATTATAATGAACGGGGAAAAGCTGGAAAGCATTTCCTTTAAGAACTGGAACAAGACACAGATGTCCACTTTCACCACTCCTATTTAACATAATACAGGAAGTCCTAGCCAGAGCAAACAGGCAAGAGAAATAAGTAAAGGGCATCCAAATTGGGCAAAAGGAAGTCAAATTGTCTATCTTTGCAGACAATATGATTTATATATATAAAAATCTAAGACTTCACCAAAAAAACTCTTAGAACTAATAAATGAATTCGGTAAGTTGCAGGATACAAAGTCAATATACAAAAATTAGTAGTGTTTCTAAACACCAATAATGTATTTATTGAAAAAAATCAAGAAAGTAATCCCATTTATAAATAGTTACAAACAAAATTCCTAGAAATAAATATAACTAAGGGAGTGAAAGACCTCTACATATAAAACTGCGAAACATTGATGAAAGAAATTAAAGAGGATACAAACAAAGAGAAATATTGCTTAATTGGATTCTACAAGGGCTCATTTTACACACTTACAGTAGTGTCTAAAATCCATTTTCTTTTGTTCTTGCAATTACTATTAATATAATAGAAATCATGCATATTTCTACCATTCCTAGCACATGGAAGCTAGAATTTTACAATTGTTATGACTTGGATTTCTCTAACTTTTAGTAAATTAGAGTATCTCTTTATATGCTTATTGGCCATTCAGACTTATGTTTTTGTTAACTGCTCACTAATATCCCTTGATCATCTTCCATTGGTTTTCCTAATTATGTTTTATTTAATCTAGATGTTCTTACTGTGTTACAAACATGCATCCCATGGCCATTTTAGATGACATAAATATCTTCACTCAGTTAAATTTGTTTCTTAACATCAATTAGCTTCTATTGAAATCATTAATCTAATGACTTATAATTTTTGTGTCTTTTTAAAAAATTACTTTCCTAGGCCTTGATAAATCTTCTCCTACAGTTTTTTCAATTAGCTTATTATATCTACCTTTAAGAAGCTTTCATTATTGCATCATTTGATATTGTGAATTTGAATAAAACACCAATGCAAACTGACTCCCTTTCTATGCTCATCAATAATGTGACTGTCTATTTTACAAAATTGATTTTTTGAATATCATTTATAGCATAAGAGTAGTGTTTTACTGCATTTTCTGGAAGTTCTGATCTTTGTTTATAAATTTATTAATAACTTGTATAAAAATAATTTTTATTTATTTTTATCAATAAAATCACTAAGATTTTGGTTTTATCCTATATATTATATTATATTTTGCTAATTGATATCTTTGGTTATTAATTTAGAAATGAATCTGCAGTGCTACACCCCTCTCAAAACTAAGGGTCCTTTTTCTGCATTCTGTATCTTCCTTTCTTTGTTAATGAATAGAACAGGGACATTCCCATAAACCTTTTTGCTGCAGGAGATTAATTTTCTCATGGAGGCCTGAGCTAAAAAAAAAAATGTCCCCAAATGGACAGAAATAGAGGTGCTATGTCATGCCTTGGTAGTAGCTTCAAAACACTCCCCTACTGTGAGGAGGGAGCTCTGTGGCTAACGCGTGCTCTGGGGCAGCTTCGGAAATTGGAAGAAAAGTTGAGCAGCAGCAGGCAGGTGAGACATGTTCCTTATTGTCGGGGTGTGGGGGCGATACAGCAGCAGCAAAAAGCATGGCCGAGAACATGGCAAACGCTTATATATGGCTCTGAACAATAGTGGCAATATGCCATGGGACAGCGCCATCACATGGGTTCACACAGGAGACAACACCTTGGTTACATATGTGTGCTGCATCATGCCTCCCGGAAGGCCAGCTAGCTGGTGGGTTGGGCTGGAAAAAACACTGTGGCCATCATCTTAGTTTGGACTAAGAAACCTTTTGCCTATACAAATGCATTTTCCCTTACACCTACTCATCATTCCTTCATGGATATAGCACCTTGGGATTACTGCATTCTTAGTTATGCACTGATCAATCTTTCAGAATGGCTATGAATCCAGAACAAAGTAAAAATATTTCTATACAAGAGCTGAAACCATAATCATGTATTTTATTCCATGGATGGAAGTAAAGTTGGATTAACATCTTTTTACTTTACATTTTAGAATTCGTGCTCTTCCTCCTACCCACCTCACCAACAACAGAAGATTATATCTCTGCCTGCTCAGTCCCTGGGCCTTTGCTGTCCCACTGTTGGTAATGGGAGGGAAAACAGAACTGTCAAAGGCAGGAAATCAACAGTCACATCGTTGCAGAGTTGCTGTAAAATGAAAAAAGAAGACAATAATGGGAAAGTAAAAAAAAGAAGGATTAAGCAAACTCAAACAGTATCATATGTGATCTGAGGCTAGGATTATTTGGAAAATAAGAGCTTTCGACGGTGACTGGTGGCTTGTGAAATTTTGATAGGACTTGCAGATAGGGGCAGGGTGAGAGAACTGATAATAGACAGCATTAAAAATGCCTGTGTCTTAGGAGGAGATTTGCTCCTTTAATGCTTTAGAGAGTATTAAATACTTAAACTGGCTTTCAATTTTCTAAGCAAGCCTGGTGATTATTTAATTATAGCTATGCTCAGACTTGGCTGAAGGTAGCTTAAATTTATATGGGTTCATTTGATTCATTTTGTCCTTAGAATAAAAATTTCTAAAAAGTAAATGCTCCATTATATTGTATTCCCTTAACTTATTAAGATGTGTGTGTGTGTATGTGTATAATTTTAGAATACTTTTAATTTTAGTGATAATTTCCCTACTGATTATATGGAATTTTATGTTACATTGCTGAAGCACATGCTTAGTGAGTCATGTAAAATAACTTTTTAGAAAATGTTGGCTCAAAAAAGTTACTATTGGAGCGTTGTAATCCCACAATCTAGACAGCTAAATGCTTTCAATATCATAAATATATATTAGCTATTTAAATGCATATAAGTGAAGACTCAAATCAAGGCACGTAAATATATATGTGGCTATTAATATTTTTAATCAATCTATTGGTACAATTAGTAAAATCATCTGCTTTATAAAATGTACCCTCCTAAAGCTGGTGGCTTCTAAAAGATGATCCCAGGACACTGGAGTCCCAAAGACTTTTTCAGGGGTACATGAAGTCAGACTATATTCGTAACAATGCTATAATGTTATTTACTTTTTTGCTTTCAGTTGTCCCATGAGTGTACTGTGGAGTTTTCCAGCAGCTACACCCCATGCAATGTTGCAGCGGATTAAATGCAGAGGCATACATGAAAGACTGCGTTCTATTAAGGTAGATATTTTTAAAATTTTGACAACCATAAAATGATGTTGCTCTTTTCACCATTTTTGTTTTAAAAAATATAGTGTTTTTTAATTAAAATTGTTTATACTAGCATAGACTGGTTCATTATTGCTATTTAAATGATAGTCATGTATTTAAAAATTTTTAGTTTTCATTTCTTAAATGGTAAATAGTAATAAAAATATTCATGGACAACAGAGCATCTCTGAGGGCTCTGTTTTTTTCAGAGGGCAAAGTGGTCCTGAAACCATAAACTCGGAGAATCTCAGTCATAAAAACTTTTAGAATAAGTTTGTTTTTCAGAATATAGAGGCAATGTTTTTTTTTTTTTTTTTTTTTTTTGAGTTCCATGTATAACTTTGCTAAGGAATTAAAAATGGGAGAATGGAAAAGATAAAGGACGAAGGATAGATAAAAGAAAAAAACAAGGACAAAGAATACATTGCAAACAATTGAAGGGAGTATGTTGGTTCTCTGTGTCTCACTGGCCATGTCATATAGACAACAATGTCTCTTTCATAGGAATAAATAAATCACAGCAAAGATCAGAAGTCCTCCGCAACTACCCTCAAAGCCACATTCATGGACAATTCACTGGATATGATGAAGTGTGAAAAGGAAAATACATGGACCTTCAAGTTAAAAAAGTAATAATTAATATGAAATTTCTTAAATTCCATTTTGCCAATCATAGGGGTATTTTTTATTTCATGTCAGTTTCAAGAGCTTTATTAATGAAAAATAAATACATAAAATAAATTAATTAAAAACCTAAAAGTCACTGAATTATTTACATGTGCGCGATTTAAATGCACAATTAAATCATGTCAAAGAGAACCTGCACTCATGGCAGAATAAGCATGTTTTTATCATTCAAAAATAAATAAAAATAAAAGTTGATTACAAAACAACCAAGATGCCCCAGTGTATGTACATAAGTCATAAGTCATAGGAAATAATAATAAGCTCATCATTGTGCCAATCTAATACCAAATCAGTAAGTCTATTTAATGCTTATAATGTAGTGTTACATTGATTTAATGATGTTATTAGTGATATTTGCAGTGATTGGACTGGCATAAACAATTAGTATTTAGGATACTCTTTCTCGGTAGAAAAAACACCTAATTCCACTAATTGCCTCTAGTTCTGCTTCCATTAACTGCACACTTCCTACATGCTAATAATCTTATTATCAGCTGCTGCTGAGTTAATTAAAATTCATGTCTACAAGCATAGACCAAAATTTATGTATTCTGATCAGCTTTTATATATTAAACAAAAATTTGAAAGACCAAATTTAAACATTAATTTCCAGAAAGTGCAAAAGTATTAAAAACATGCATATGCCAAATTAACTTATGGCCAACTCAAAAGAAGTTGCAAAAATAATTTTAAATTGTGATTATAAGATAACAGTTAAGAATCATGCCAGACACTCCTTTTGAATGGAAAATACAATGCTTTCGGAAAAGCATTGTTCATTCTTTGGGTAAAGGAATATATCCCAAAAGGACTTCATTGATTTGCCTTTTTTTCTGGAAACAGGATATATTCTAACTTACTTTGTAGGTCCCCAAATCAACCTGAAATATATTTTCTTTTATGTTCATATTTTACTATTTCAGAGTTTAATAAATCATTTGTTAAGTAAAGTGTATAGATTCAGTCCTGAATGCAGAACTTTCCTTATTTTTATTTGTTAGAGGGATAGTATATATAACATCCTATTTGTACCTAGCAATGGTGATTTGAGTTTTAAAATTTTATTATTTATAACTCTAATCATTAGTGACAATGAACACATACTGGGCACCATTTTACCATGAAGAATGTCACAATATGTTTTAGCTGCATTCACTGTGTTACTAATAATGAAATAAAGATGTTAGGTATGATTAATCTTAACTGGATTTTATTCAAGAAGAATCATTCTAATTGAGACAAATCTGAAATGAAAATAAGTATTCCTGTACCTTAGATTTATTCCTTAAGTATTCAAGCTGCCTTGATTCTCTCAATTGGGAATTGGCAAGTGTTGTGTTATCATAACACAATCTACTTTATGCGGTGAGGACACTGTGTTATATAGTATGCTTTTTGTTTAAGAACAGATTGTCCTTAAAAAGTAGGACTAATTATGTGTGTATATAACACATCTGAATCTATTTTATATATGGACTAGTTACCAAAAATTGAATTCCTGAGATCTAATCTTTCTAATAGCAGCAACAGCTACACAAAAGAGTGATAACATTTTTTCCCCCAGGAAAAAAACCACTAAAATTATTAATACTTTTCACCTCAAGTTAAATTCAGCCAAACAAAAAATGTTGTACTATGTGGAACTTTCTTTTCAATATTTCTCTGTCTTTCTATTTTATTGAAGCAAATTTATCAAAATTTTTATGATCTTTTCGTTATTCATTGCTTTTGAGTCACATTTCATAACTGTAATACACCTGTGTATACTCCCAAACTCCTAACTGCTACATCAAAAATCAGTTTCCAATTCTTACCTTGTTTAATTTCTCTGAATTCGACATACTTATGCATGCCTTCCTTCCTGAAATTTTCTCCGGCTATGACTTTCCTGAAATCCTTTTACATGGTTCTTCTTCTACCTACATGATATTGCATCCTCACTGTCTACCATCGGTTCTTATTTCTCTCTGACTGCAAAATGGAGTCTTCTCTAAGGTTCCATCTTTGGCCCTGACCTCTTCCCTTGCTACCATTCTGAAAAGAAATATTTTACCTGTTCCTCAAATTAGCTACCAACTCTACCTGGTTACTTTCAAAACAACATCTCTGACTTTTAATCACAGGTACTCAATAGCATTCAGCACAGATTTCTTACGTATTGCACAGTTGAATCTATGTCACCATCTCCAAAACTGAACTCATTGTCTATCTCCTAATTATGTATTCACAATCTCAGCCAAACCCACTACTTCAGAGCAAGTGGAGTTCCCCTTTTATTCCACTCAGCACAATGGATTGATTGGGACATCTTGTTTGCTTATCTAAATACACCAAGGAAAGTGAAGCTCTGCAAAGTTTGAGACTATTTCTAATCTATTTTGTTCACCACGTTCACCTAGTTCTACTCTCTTAGAAGAAAAGAGGTATTATAGAGTGATTTGTCTTTGTCACCCTCCCCCACACCAAATTTGTCCCCAACTTCTCCTTATTCCTCATCCTGAAAGCCTCTGCAGTTCATTGCTCTGCCACATTCTTAGTTTATTATTTTATCACCCATGGCTTCAAATATTATAACAGCTCCCTAACTGATTTTTCTGCTTCAAGCCTATTAGTCTACAGAATTATCTCCTCCTGATAAACTTTACAACGATTCCAATTCCTTGAGATGACATAGAAGCCCTTTCCTTATGCAGCTGCTACCTACTCCAATGTCATCTCCTGCTCCACACTTTCCAGGGGCTACAGCATCCACCCATATTCATTAATTTTAAATTTACTAAGTACATGATTTAAGGCAACACACTGTGCTCCTATCATATGGGACATATATAGATATTGATATAAATCTAGTACAGATATCAATATAAATATAGATACTGGCACAGACACAAAGATTTAGACAGATGTAAATATAGATATTTTTAATCAACTCTAGCCAATCTTCCACTCATTCTTCCAAGCCAGTTCAAATGTATGTCCTCAGTGATGTGCTCCCTTCCCTGCACAGTGAGGACTAAGGTGTTCTCCACGTGTTCCTACACAATCCTGATAATATCTCTGTTAAAGCACTTTGGACACTGTGGTTACATGTCTGGACTATAAACTCCTTGATGGCATATCTTTGTATGTGACACAGTGTCATGGACTCAGTAATAAAAATGTTTGCTTAAAAAAATGGGAATTTATGAATGACAATCTGTATTATCAAATTAGTCTACCATGTAAAAGATATAATTTAAAATATACCTATCCAAGTAGCAGTGGCATAAAGAACCTCAGATTAGAATCCTATAAATAAAAATTCATTTCTGAATCATTTCCTTAAATATAAGGCCATTCATTAATACTTAACATAAGAAAAATAAATCCTCAGATAAAAAATAGAAGGAATACTTACTTATGTAAAGTATAATTTCAACATTAGAAACACCCCTCTTTTGCTCTTTTTAATCTGTTAATTAATAAGTAAATTTTATAGTAAAAAGGCTTACAGTTGAGAATTTGATTTTAAAGTCCAAATTGCCCTGAAAGATGTAACAATAAACTTTTTATTTTGTTTACACTTTTATATGAGGATAGATATTTATTTGGAAACTTTGCTTTACGAGAAATAATCTTAATACTGATTTACAATGAAAGAAAAAGAGGACATAAATGTTAAGTAAAATGAGACAGACACAAAAAGAAAAGTGCCGCATAATCTCACTTATATGTGGAATCTGAAAAATAGTCAAATACATAGAAAAAGGGAGTCGAAGGTAACTACTGGGGCAGGGCAGGGGATGGGTGGAAATGGGGAGAAGAAGGTGAAAAAGTACAAACTTGCAGTTATGTAAGATGAATAAATCCAATAAATATTATAATAAAAATAATGAATAAATATAATGTATGACATGAGGACTACAGTTAATGATATTATATTGAATACTGGAAATTTGCTAAGAGAGTAGATTTTAGGTGTATTTTAGGTGCACACATACACACAAAAGGTAACGCTAGAAAGCGATGGGTGGGTTAATTTACTTAACTGTAGTAATTATATGTGTACACAAATATATACACATATATATAATATATATACACATACATCTATGTATCTATCTCTCTATGTATCAAAACATCATGTTATGCACCTTATTTTATTTTTTTTTTTTTGAGACAGAGTCTCACTCTGTTGCCCAGGCTAGAGTGCCGTGGCCTTGGCCTAGCTCACAGCAACCTCCAACTCCTAGGCTCAAGCAATCCATCTGCATCAGCCTCCTGAGTAGCTGGGACCACAGGCATGCACCACCATGCCGGGCTAATTTTCTCTATATATTTTTTAGTTGTCCATATAATTTCTTTCTATTTTTTGTAGAGACGGGATCTCGCTCTTGCTTAGGCTGGTCTTGAACACCTGAGCTCAAATAATCCACCTGCCTCGGCCTCCCAGAGTGCTAGGATTACAGGCGTGAGCTACTGCGTCCGGCCTACACCTTAAATATACACAATAAAAAAATGCAACCTCAAATTTAGGTACTTAGAAAAAGATAAGGTCCTTAGCTATTTCTACTAGATTCAGTTCTGCCCTCAGTAAGAAAGGCAGTAACTCCACTAAGACAAGTTCAATTGAGACATCAGAAAGAACATTTCCACTTCTTTTCAGCCACGTTAATATTTTTTTAAGATTAAAAATGGTTTGTGTTTTCACTTATACAAAATTTGTGTGCATTATCTATAGTCAAGAGTTAGTGAAATCTGAAACACAAACATATTTTGCTCAACATCAGGATAATATGCAAGACAACAGTTTAGACTTCAAAAAGAAAAAAGCACATATTTCCCATACCTTCACGCAAAGCATACTTTCATTTTGATGTAACCATAACATTTGACAACAAATCAAATGTTGTAATTGTGGTGATACCAATTATAATTGACCCTTGTACAATGCGGGAGTTAGGACCACCGACCCCTGCACAGTCAAAAATCCATGTATAACTTGACTCCTTAAAAACTTAACTACTAATAGCCACTATTGACCAGAAGCCTTACTGATAACAAAATAGTCAAATAACATACATTTTTTTGTTATATATAATATGCTTTTTTTTTTTTTTTTTTTTTTTTTTTTTGAGACAGAGTCTCGCTGTGTTGCCCTGGCTAGAGTGCAGCTGCAGCGGCATGATCAAAGCTCACTGTAACCTCAAACTCCTGGGGCTCAAGTGATTCTCCTGCCTCAGCCGCCTGAGTAGGTGGAACTACAGGGCAGGCACCAACATGCCTGGCTAATTTCTTCTATTTTTAGTAGAGACAGGGTTTCACTCTTGCTCAGGCTGGTCTCAAACTCCTAACCTCAAGCAATCCTCCTGCCTCGGCTTCCCAGAGTGCTAGGATTACAGGCATGACCCACCGTGCCCTGTCTGTATTCTTATAATGAAGTAAGATGGAGCAAAGAAAATTTTATTAAGAAAATCATGAGGAAGAGAAAACATACTTATCGTTCATTAAGTGGAAGTAGATCATCATAAAGGTCTTCATTCTCATCATCTTCCCTTTGGGTAGGCTGAGGAGAAAGAGGAGAAGTGTTTGGTCTTGTTGTCTCAAGGGTTGCAGAGGTGGAAGAAAACCCAGGTGTAAGTGGACTCATGCAGTTCAAACCTGGGTTGCTGAAGGGTCAGCTGTAGTCGAAGAGAATCTGAGAAGTTGGAACTCTAATTCAGATCATATGATAATAGAGGTAAAGAAAAGGAAAAGGAGGAAAAGGTCTGCAATTCTACTTTGGATTCGGAGGAGAAGATGGGAGGACAGCCATAGCTTTCTCACCTTTGAGGGTTGGCATGTGTTTGCTCTGCTTTGCCAAGGACAATGTGCACAGGGGACAGTCAACAGGCAGTGTAGACCTGGGAATGAGAGTTGATGGCCTGGAGTGGAAACTGGCTATAGAGTCTCAATCCTTCTAGCAAATCCTCCATGAATTTGGAGATTGGGTTAATTTTGCCCTATTTAAAAAAAAAAAAATTCTCAGAAAATGAAAGGTCTTTTTCTTTTCTGTTATTCCTCTAATATCCAAAATACTCTAGTTTTAGTGACTTTTCTGGTACTGCTTTCAAACTTCTCCTGGTCAAATATACAGTTTTTACTAATACTAATAGCTCATTGCACATTAATTGTGCTGATTTCCATTGTAAAATGACCATACTTCCTACCCTTCAGGGCTTGTCACTGTTGGTGGCTTTGTCCTAAGATTCACTGTGAGTACAAGATACGCACTGCTGTCATTTTTTTCTTGTCTCATATTAGTTTCCGGTGGGTTCTGATATGATTTCATCTGCTGCTGGGTTCTTACCAGTATCTTGCTACCTCATTAGCAAGCATCATTTAACACAAACACCTGAGCTGACATGATGCCACCTTGCTCAGACTTTTGGCTTTCCTTGGGACTGGCCAACATAGCCTCCTTTCTCTTTACTACAAGAGGACTGTCAGCCCTTTGTGAGCTGATAATTAATAATCAATTAACATTTGATAATAAAATTGCATTATATCATACTTTGACACCTGAAGTAATTTGTTTTCATTGCACTAGGAGCAGCTCATCACCAATTACAGTGAAAGCGGGTTCACAGTCTATGATTCCTTCCTTTCATATAAAGTTTGTGTAACAGGAAATACTGCTGTATAAAAGAAGTGTCACATAGGTATAATACATTAATTAATTTTCTTGCTATATTAAGTGAGCTTGGGATCCTTACAAGAAAGATGCTATTTAAGCATAAAATGGTGTTGTATCTGTACTTGCATAGCTTATAAATTACATCTCGAGATTTCCCAGACACGAAGCAAGTTTTTACCATTGTCAGCAAGCAAAGCCAAAGTAGCTGTTCAAGAGGGAGCCTCCTGCGTCATCAAAACAATTGCCAGCTGAGCCCTGATCTCTTCATTCCTACCAGTTAACATCAGGTGGCTCACGTAAAAAGAACATAGTCCAATTTCTAGGTGCCAGGCTGAACTTGACATGATAACAGAAAATGATTTTCTTAACTCATAAAGATTGCAAACTAGATATAAATAAGATTTATGGAAAATAACTTTGATACACTAAAATGTAGTTTCTTCTGAACAAAACAACATTTATTAAAACTATGTATTTTCCTCCAAAATTATTCAGGTAAAACATATGGATGAGGGAATATACAGTTATTCACTTTTTGCAGTGTATGAAAAAAGTTTTGTTAAAATCTCATGTTTAAATTTATTGATCTCTGTGCAGTGCTTAAAGTAGTGGATTCCTAATAAGTGTTAATTGAATGAAACTTACTTCCCTGAGAGTGTATGAAAATGCCCTAACTGCTAAGTTTAATCTAGTATTTTACCTTGTTTTGCACTTGCTAAAATTATTTTCCATTCATTGGGTTCTCTATTCAGTTGGTCTGTTCATCTGATCTGATACAACTTGTTTTGTGGTGATCTAAGTGTTTTATTCAAATCAACATGGGGATTGGTTTAGTGAACATGTTAAGAACAGTATGGTGGATGCATTCTACTTGGATTTGAGTTTAAGCTGGATCATTAATATAAAATGAAACAGTTCATCGAAAGCGTGCCACTTTAATGCCTAGTGTAACAAATGTTAATAGTTTTTGTTAGGCAACTAAGTGGAAGATTTCTTACTAAACATTCTAACATTTTACAATATGTCACAAACATATGTTAGATGCTGTATATTAAATAATCTATACAACTCTCCTTATTGCCTCAATTGCTAATTTGGGGTTCCTTTCAGTTCCCTAAAACAAAGTCCCTAGGCCAAAACTTGAATGGCATTGCTAATTAGAGCATGAGTGCCATCTAGTGGTAGCTATGGCTAACTACAGGCTTACTGGTGAGCCACAACAACAAAAATAGGTGTTGAAAATGGTCTGGTTCTGCTTTATGACGCAGTCTCAGAATGAGTCTCAGGCAAACAAATGAGGCTTCTTATCTATACACTACTCAACCAATAAAAAAATTAAACACAACGTACATCAAAGTGTCGGTGGAATTTAGTTCCTGGTCCACATGAGGCATACAGTCTAGTTCTATCCATAAATACTGACATAAAAATTTTTAAGCTGGATTATGAATGCAAATTAGAAATAATATGAGTCCAGATGTAGATGAGACCAGGAATGGCTGGAATATAAAGACAGGTATAGTATTTGATAGCAGTACTTTTTTGAAGGAAGATTATTCTGATTTAGGGGCAAAAATCAGACAGGTCAAGTTAATGTACCTGACCGGCTTGGGAGGCAGAGAAGATACAGGAAATGATCAAGATGCAACATATGACCATTCTTTAAAACCAGATACAGTACATTAGACTGATTATAAGAAATCATTGTAAATTTTTATCCCAGTTTAAGAAGATTGAAGTGTAAACAGAGACAATATAGAGAAATATTTGGTCATGAACAAATGAATCCTAGGTTTTGTTCCTTTACAAAAAGAGTTTTATATGAAAAGATCTTGGTGAGAGAATGCTACACAAAATAGTAATTCAACACTTATAGAAGTATATGTGTTAAATTTGATAGCAATTCTGAGACCAAAGATATATTCAAGAAAAAAAAAATAGAAATGTTTATCTAAAGGCAGCCACTGGATGAGAAGTATTATAATAAACGTTACTTTTAAATTAGTAACATTTCAACTTTTCCTTCTGTTTGCTAAAATTGTATCTGTTTTGTAAAATCTTAGTTTAACTGCCACTGGTTTTGGTTCTCTCCTAAGAAAAACATTTTTGTTAGACCAAGGGTCTAACACAAGAGTGGGCATGAATTCCACCTAGAAGTCAGACATTTGCAGCTTCTATAAGCAAAATTTGGTACTATGACCACCAAAACAATCAAATTACAGCTTCTCCTTCATACCTCTTAATGGTTTGGCTTACAGATGTTTCCAAGACATCCAGAAAGTAGGCTATGTTCTTTAGTGTTGTTTACTGAAGCAGCTGTTAAATTAATTAAGTTGGTATATTTTCCAAGTCTGATTAAGATATGTTTACTTCTGCTTTCACAAAACAGCTGTGAAATAAGTACAAAGAAACACAAAATATAATTAAAATCACCATATTTTGTCCAGTGCAAGTAAAAGTTTACTATTGGTTCTTCATATTTTATTTCACATTTATAGGCAACACTAGTGTGTATGGACAACATAGATTTTGTTTCATTAACTTTATTTTTATTTAAGCACTTTCATGTTTACCCTTCTTATTAACATATAACATAGAGGATTAAAACATCAAAACAGAAAATGCAAATGCTAAAACTAGCTCCAGTATGCAAAGTCAGTGATCCAAAAAGATGATTGATCTAGATTTGAAGTGAGAATTTCTCTGCTTCCCTACATTTTATGCTATAACTTGGTGGGATATAACAGTAGTTATGCTCTATTGACTAGAACCTAGAACCTTATGTGAGTCAAATGAAAAGGGAAAGGAGGGCATGATTTAAAGAAAAAAATCTGTAACACAAATAAGACAAAAGCTTAGAGGCAACTCAACTGCTACAGATGTGCTGCATCTGCTTCCTTGCCCACTGGGGACTACGAGATAAAGAGATTAAGACATTTATACAAAGATGGCTAGACAACAAGATCAGATAATCAACATGACAGCTATGTTGAGGTACTATAATCATAGCATGGAGACAATGACCTGATAAACCACTTAACCCATGTATAAACAATATTTTTAATTTATTTAATGTTCAAATGATATTTTATCAGGGTACAGGATGTGCTGGTTAATTCAAAAATGTCACTAACATTATGAAATAGAGAGAAACAAGTGATCTTTTAATAATGCTTTTTATTAAGTAAAAAGCATTGGGATTTTATAATGAGGCACAAATACTTTTATGTCTTTTAAAAACACACCTTTAGAAGATCTCATTTTCACATAATAATAATAGAAAATCTTACTTATGACATATGTGAAAAGATCTCAGGGGACTTAGAAAACATAAGCTAGTTTGTTTCTTCTTGGTGCAATTCTAAGGAGGAGATTTTATTCTGTTTCTTACTTTAAGCACTGCTGTTTCTCTAATTTCAGACATTGACCTTCTTAAATTTGAACCTTGTGGATATAATAGGATATGGAAGTGTACATGATCTATAGAGCCCTCACTTTCCAAACACAATGTTGTAAAAATATACAGCATGAAAAATCCATAATAGCAAAATTCTAGATTTTTTCAGAAAATTGAGTCAGAGAGACTGATATTGTACATATTACATATATAGACATTAATATAGAATATATTAATTGCATAATATTATGCTATATTAATTGCATAATATTATGAATTGGAACATTATAAGATATAAAAAAAAGAGAATAAATATAGTCATTCTTTCTGGGTCCCAGTGAAATGTAGCCAGGTGACCTATTCACCCCCAAGGAATGACTTGAAGTTAACTTTCTACATTTGAACTGACAGAAATAGATCTTACTATTTTTAATTAACCAGATTCAACATCTCCTTTCCCTCCCTCTAACTTATCAGATAGCTTCGAAAGGTAAAGTGCCATTACATTACCTACTTGTTTCAAAAATATGTTCACACTCTCTTCTAGCAAAAGTATTGCTCCATTTATAAAAAGTTAAAACATCATAAGTCTTTAGTTTGATTAAAAAGATAAAGATTTAATCCATCTACATCATGAAAAAGGTAAATTTTCTTTTTCACTTTAATTGTAGGAGGGTACCACGAATCATGTAACTGATAGTGTTTCTTTCTTGACATTGGCTACTAACAATATTAATGGTTAAACTTAGGGCAGTTTCTAACAAAACGTCAATGAAGTTTTCTGTATAAATTCCATGTCTGGCTTCATCTCATCTCTCCTACTATCACTTTGCCCTTTGCCTTGATTTTACTGACCTACATTTTTAATTCATTTTTAATTGAATAAATTTGTATAACCCAACTTACATTCTTTCTGGAACAAAGCTAGTTGAAAGAAAATATATGAGATATATGAAACAATGGCTTGAAAATGCCAAAATTATCAAATTATGTGTAATAGTAAGGAGTTCTAGGAAGGGAAGAAAACTAACAGCAAGCTCACTTTCTATACCCCCTTTAAGGCTGTGTGTGCCCAATTGTAAACATGTAAAGGCAAAGGTTTAAACCTCATTGCACAATATAAAGAATCCTTTAAAGCTCTTACACTTTGAATCTATTTTGTGACATGTTTAAAGAGGCTGTTAAAGTCCTGGTGATTCTCTCTGTGAACCCACAGCCTGATGGTGGAGTAGAGTCGGTAGAGCAGAGAAAAAGCCAGAGAAGTGGAATCTCAGCAACAATCCCTCAGTTAACACACAAAGAAAACAACCTAATTACTGGAAAGCACGAACAAGAAAATAAAAAGTATGGAAGGGTGGAGAAGCATTAAATGCACACAAATTTGTCTTTGCTACGGAACAAGAAATCAGCCTAGATCCTGAGGGTAGCGATTAAAAGCAGAGACTGGGTGTTTGTACAACATCCGTGGATGAATGAGAAGAAGCCAAGAAACAGGAAAAGACTAATTTTAATTACCAGAAAAGCTGCAAGAGAAAGAACACAGAGCTAGTGGTAGAAGGCTTCCAGCTACAGGCTGCATGGCACTGTACTCTCCTTGCCAATTAGAGCCAGTCAGACCCCATTGGGGGATTAAGTGAGCAGAGGAATCAGCCTCAGTGCAGGGGCAGGCTGGACTCAATCACACATGAAAGACGGACACCGGCGGACATGGGGTGCGACCCCAGACTCCCATGCAGTTCCATACATAGACACACAGAAATAGAAAACAGTACGTGGGATTTCCTTTCCGTTAAATACAGATGCAAACCGCGTTCTCTAAGGAAATATGTTGCAAAAGAAATATAATATAATATATTTAACAAATACTCAATTACCGTCAGACCAATCGAGGGAATTGGAGAATGACTCAAAGACTCAGAGAGGAAAAGTAGAGGGGAGGACTGGCAGAACAAAGGCACTAAAGCTGCCACACTGTGGATTTACTACCTGTGTTATTTTTCCAATTACAGCTATTGTGATATAAAAATTCAGAGAAAGGGCCGCTGTCTGAGACTTTCCCTTAGCTTTTTGAGAACTGACACAACACAAAAAAATCAAGAAGAAATCAAAACAGGCATCTAATAGTCCTTAGATGAAACTCGCCAAGTATATAAACAAAAGAGAAGTGCCTCCCATTCAGGACCTAAGAAAATTCTCCAAAGTGAAAAAGTCCACTCTCACCCTGACCTACGTGAACGCAGCAGTCTGAGCTGCTGCTGTCAGAGGCATAAGCCTAAGGCTCTTGGAATCAGAAAAAAAAGACAGAAGCAGGCGAGAGAGGAAGGGACTCTCCGCCTGCGCTCTCCCGTGCAGTCTTCAGCCAACACGTTTGCTTTGTAATCTGTGAATGTTAAATACGGGAGGGTTGCAGAGCAGAAAAGCGGGGCGAAGGGGGGCAGGCCCTCGGTACCTAGGAGGGAAGGAAAATGCCGGCTGACTAGTGAGAGGAGCAGAGAAACATATAAAACCCTTCTTGAGGCGCACAGTCCGTTAAGCCCGGGGACATGCTAAATGAACCTTTTCAGCGCGCGGCAGTGAGGCGCGGGGCGCGGGCGACAGCGCGGGCGAGCGGGGAGGGGCGAGGGGCCGCTCCGGGAGGACACAGCCAGTCAGAGGCGCGGGGCGCGGGGCGCGCGGACGCATTGGAGGAAACACGCGAGCCCCAAACACACCAGCCGGAGGAGGCGCCGCACCTACTTCCCGATATAACCAACTACAGAGCGGGGGAGCGTAACTGCGAGAAGGCGGCTGCCAAAGTGCCATTAAAGCTCGAGGCGGAAAGGATGCGTTACCTGGGTCCCCTCTTCTGGGAGAGGCAGGGCAAGCCGGAGGATTCCCTCTGAATGATTAAAAACTCCGCAGTTCTCTTCTGCCACAGGCTGAAAAGGAACCACGGAACTGCTCTCTCTGAACTGTGCCGATGGGCAGGAGGATGGGAGACAGGAATTGAGAGTCACAGAGGAAGGACAGTGGAGTCTGGCATCTCATTGGTAAGTGGCTGACATTCCTTTGCCAGTGACTGCTTTCTGTGACTGTGCACTTCATTTCCCAGCCACTTAGGATTTTTGACACACTCGTTTCTTCTGCAAAGCCTTCCTTTCTTGCCATGTTGCCAGAATGTATAAACTGTGAGATGAGGCTTTTAAAAAAAAATGCTATTTTTTCTCTGTTGGGATTTTATGTCTAAAAGTTGAAGCAAGAGTAAATATAACCTATTTGTGTATCCCATACTACTACCCAAAATAAGAGTAAATGATTCATAAAAATACATTGTAAGGTGAAAAATGCCAGGAGAGGGTAAGAATGTTTCTACAAAAGAAACTAAATGTTCAGAAAATAGGATATTGTTCTCAGGTACTGAGTGTATGTCTTGTGATTGAGCAATGTCTTTTTGAGAATACAAGCCAAATATCTGGGTATCTGGCAGTGCAATAACTTGTTAAAATTCAGTAGGGATGCTCTATAAGTGGAGTTCTACAAAGTTCAGGAGACTGAGGAAAATAGTATCCTGGATTATGCTGAGCTTTTTTCTAAATGTTGTATACGATTGTGATAGATTAAAAAATATATAAAAATATGTTCAGACATACATACTGAGTTTTTTTATTGGGATAAGTAGGAGAGAATATTAATTTGCACTTATATGAACATGATATACAATAAGTTGGGAATTACTCTGAATACATGAACATTTTTAAGTTGTTTTAACTAAATTTATTTTGGAAAGAACCAGGAATCCACTAAATCAGAATTATTTTATGTTTAAAATTTATAACCTTTCTAGTATGAAAAATACGATTTCATGTGGTAATTTAAATGCAGGTTTGGAAGCAAAAAACTTTTAAAACTGTTGTATGTACGATGCTTTGCCTACATCCAATTCATCTGTTTCTTAATTTAAAAATGGAAATCATTTAGAGGACCCATACTTCTACTTTGATTATCAAATTTAACTGGGCAAATAAGGATGAAATAAGATGTTCATTAGGATATCAGCATTCAAAAAAAAGTAAAACAAAGTCTTAAAAATTAATGGAGATATAATTGATTACTACTGAATTGCAACAGAACTACAGAAATACTAATGACCATTACAGTGAGCTTAAAGAAGTTCATCATGGTTAATATTGTGAACCTAAATATAAAACATTAGAAATCTAATCATTAGGTCATTCTTTTTTTTTTTTCAAAGTGTCTGTAGTCAATTTTGAGCAATTCTCACCTATGTTTGTATATTCCCTTATTTATGCTCAAATTATTACAAATTATGTGTAGACCAGTATATTGAGACTTAAACTTGATAAGCAAATGTTTGCTCTGACACAAATGGAAAAAAAGAATATTACAATGTAAGAATATGACATATAAAACAAATGATTAAAAATAAAAGATATTATATAGAAAGGTTAACTAAGTGTAGTGGAGATAAAAAAAGCATAAAATTAAGAGTTAAAAGTTAAAAAAGGAAATACTATATAAAAATAAAATTTGATGAGTAACTTAGCTGGAGTGTGAGGGGATAATATTAAAGCATATCTGAAAATAGAAAGTCATTGAAACATTTATTTCAAGTGCCAATGCTCTTGTGCAGGGATTGGTATAGCCTTTAAATTATTCTTATTTAAAACTTCTGAAAACTAAGAAATGAGGAGAAAAACTACTAATTTTTAATTTCTCTCTGATTACAAACGCAACTAAATCTGTAAGTTGTGAGACACATACATACCAGGGTGCTTTTGGAAAGAGATCCAAAAAGCTATAGTTGTGGAATCTTTAAATGGATGGCTGAAATACCTGAATGTTTCCCGAGGTGAGCAATACTTTAACTATTAGGTGGGCTGAAACCTTTATTAAGTTATGGAGATGAACTGAAATAAAATCATGAACATACACATAAGTTTATTTAAGAAGAAGAATGAAAAATTAGTAGCTTGTGAAAATTTACTTCAATCTTATGTGTCCAATTAAGTAAAACTGTCTTTTAGAAATGTCCCAGGTTTGGCCAATATATATTTCGTTAGAAATCTTTTTTATTTAGCAGTTTAGCCAACTCTTCCCACCTTCTGGATAAAGGTAGGAAAGAATGTGGTTTAATGTCAAAGCTGACTTAGCCATAAGGACCAGAGGGTGTCAGTAAAGGGCAGAGGGCCCTATGGATAAAGAAAGTAGCTGGCCAAGACGTTCTGGAGTTTGTCTTACTTCCAGGTAAAACAAAAGGGATATTTTTGTGAAGATTAAAATTAAAAAGATGGAAATTTGTCTGGATGGCTATAATTGTGTAAAGATGATTTAACTACACATAAGTTTGATTGGCTAAAACTAAGTTACAGCAGAGTTTAGTGTCCCCACCATCCCTCAACAACTAATCTAGGATTTCATGAGGCTGAGATACGTACAATATTGTGATCTGCTGAATCCATCTTACCACACATATTTTTATTACCTATCGTCTTTGAATTGTCTTTTTAAATATGTTTTTACTAGAGTTTTACCAAGAGGTTGGGAATGTAGTTTTCCTACTTTAAATAAATTCATGCATTCATGTAGTTTGGTCTTTTGAAATTCTTACTTGAAGAGCTCATAGTCATCTCTTTCTTCTTTCTGAGGATGCAAAGATAAAATAAGAGAGCCATGTGTTTCTGACTAGATTTTGTTTAGAACAGTCTTAGAAGGCTGCACTAATATGTTACATGAACTTCTTAACACTTTATAGCAGGAAAGAGGCTGGTCGGAAGCTCAAAGCAGTAGAATCCCTGCAGAGGTCTATTTTCTGAGCATTTGTGATCAATAACTCTACATTAGAGGCTGGTGCATTTTAAAAAGTAATGGAGTATATAAAACTCCTAACACTTAAGATTTAGAATTAAAAAGTATTATGAACTACATTCCATATCTCTATCCATCCCTTTCAATTAAGTTCTCATTTTTTATGGTTTTTGGATATTCAAATGTGTATTTCAAAAAGGGCTCTGATAAATGGAATATTATTCATTTATATTTTCCCCAGACACTTTAACAGTTTTTTTAGTTAATTATTTTTATTTAAAATGAATAAAACAAATTGTAGTGTTTCAATATAGTAGATATGAGAAGAATTTTTAAATGGCTATACTATATATATTTACTTTTAAGAAAGATGGTTTTACAAGTAAATTCTTTCATTCACGTTATTTTGCAGTATTAAGTTAAATCCCATGAACTTGATATAACAGTTATATAATCTCTATAACTTCAGTTAGGTTTTACCTGTTATAAATATTTGTATAAGATAATTGTAGAGAATTTTCATGCATATCAACCTCCATAAGTTGAAACACAGGTCTTTAATTTCATATTCCAGAGTATTGGGTGCTATATTTTTGACATTATAGCCTCCTTAAACGTCAGATGGTAAGAGTTAAAAGGTACTTAAAGTCTGGAAGCTCCTCTTTTCCCAGTGCAGGGAAATGAATCTTTCCAAATAGACCACAAAGAAATTCTGAAAAATGAATCAAAATTCTTGTCTATTTTATGGAAATTAAAAAAATGAATCTGCCATTTTAAATCTAATAGAAAATAATGTGAGATTTATCATTTCTGAGAATCTTTAGCAGTTATAGTCATGTTCTTTTCCCATGTGTTTCTTAAGCTAGAATTTCTGTGATCATTGTCATTTTTAAACAGTTCCAAAAATGTTTCATTAGATGCATTTGACAACACAGGTGTAAAATTGATTTTCTTTCTTTTTTTTCTCAGTGGTTCCTTAAAAATTTATAATGACCTAAATAATTTGTTGCCCAACTACCACTTTTTATTATTTTTTTTTCCAAATGGACTTCTCTTAACGGATCTGACAGGACTCTCCTATTTTCTCTTATGGCAATCATGGTTCCAATTATCTCATATACTCAATCTGCATGGACCAAAAAAGTTGAGCTTTTGATAGAAAGCAAAGGGCAGGTGCATTTGCAAAAGTTTTCCATCAATCACATTGTTATAGTTAGTGTCTTTAGAAAATGTGGACCTGTTTATGGGTTAAAGTGACTAATCCGAGAATTATCCAGATTCTAAGCAATTGCACTTTGGGCAAGGAGTATTTCATTTATCTGAGTGATCAAAACTCTCTTGTATGACCATTGACTAGAAAAGTATAACTATGTATTTAAACATTTTATGAGGGGAGTAAGGATGTAGTCCATGTCATTCTTATAGCTGTTAAATGCTCAGAAAGGAGTACATCTCATTTTCCATTATCATCCAGTAGTAAATGTAGCATATGGAGTTGCTTTTGATTATATAGGTGATAAAAGATGGATTGAAATTCTCTTCCTTTTGATAGTTATAATATTGGCAGAAACATTCATCATGAGGCTAAAAATACTGAGAAGTTCTTATTGAGAGATATTATAGTAGGATAATGATAGTAATAATGCATCTAGAGCCACAACCAGGTCTCTTAATGTATTTTCACAAATATTTCACTAGTTGAAGAAATTTGTATTTATGAGATAACTAGTAGATAAATGGAATGTTTATTTTGCAAGAAATTTAAGTATACAAAGTTTTGTCTTTATTTTCTTAAATATTTAATTTTATATTTAAAACCTATTTTCAATTAACCTATTTTCTCTGAAATTCAACCATATGTAAAGGCAACATTCAAAGAGTTTTGAACAATTATTTTAGTTCATCTAGGTTCTCCAATTTAAGTTTTATACAAAAATTTACTTTCAATGATGAAATATTTGCCAAGATACTATTGTTCTTCAGCCTCTAAAATTACAGAATTAGACAAAATCCCAAGTGATTAAAATTAATATTATTGGAAGTTACAAGCGAGTGACAATAGGAAATTTTAAAGGAATTCTTGTTTTCTAAAAAGAAATTTTTATTTAATTTGCAATATTATGATCATTGAATACAATATGGTTTCCTGGGCACTTGAACCGATTTAAGTGCCCCAAAATATCTCTGAAAATGTTATGAAAAGTTTCATATTTAATCCATTAGGTTTATTTTTGCCTTATTTTATTTTAAAATTTCCTTCTTCATATTCTTTTCTAAAAGATATAGACTAGCTTAATATTGGCTCCCATGTAAAAACATTAATAAACAATTTTTTAGTGACCATCATTTTTTTCTGATTTTGAGTATTTTCAATAAGGACTTCAAAAATTATAGCATTTGTAAGTGAATTGAACCCCTAAGCTTTATAATTCAGTTTAATACTCTCTTCTTATTATTATTTAATACCATTATTCTCTAATGGCACTGTGTGAGCTAGTGAATAAGAGTTCCTGATGCTAAAATAACCATTTCATTAAAAATCAGCACAATCTCATGAGTTATTGATGATAAATAAATTGTGGAGGCACAGGATAAAGTGAGAAAATAATACCATTTAATGTTAGAAGGAGCTTTTCAGAGCTCCTATTTTCACCTATTCATACATTATTCATGTATTATTTATAAAGACATAAACAAATATATAAAAAAGTGAACTGACCTTTTCAACATTGGAAGTAATGGCAAAGATGGGCTTAGAACCCAGTTCTCTTAAATTTCAAGGTCAGTGTTTTGTTATAGTTTAGACAATTTTTTTTACTGTGAAAATCTTGATTATTTTTGTATCTATTCAAATCAAGATTAGAACATAAGCATGTGTAATTTCCTTGTTGCCACAGATTGTCTATTAAGATTAAAAAATTTAAGATTCAATTATATTAACTCAGAGGAAACTGTTATACCCACATTATTTTAACCAAGAACTGAAGAATTTAACTGCTAGATGTAAACTTTTTCACAATGAACTTGGTGTGCACTCAACAGCTAAATCAAATAAGAGTTTTTTGACAGTTTGAATTAGGAAACCTGGGAACCTTTTAGAGTACTACAATTAAGTAGGAAAAGGGATTTAGTGATTTTTTTTTTCATGGCATATAAGTAAAGGAGCATCCATTTCCTTTGTTACTAGTTTTTGTTTCCTTCCAGATTGACAGTTTTTTCCCCCCAGTAATAAATGTTTAATGGGGGCACTAAATGAAATAGAAACTCAGCAAGAAATGTGGATGAGAAAATATTTCTGTCTTTAACAAATTTGGGGTTAAAGTTAAATCATGGGCTTTCTTAGGGTAATAATGATTTTAAAGCTTTGATAACAAAACAGAGAACACATCTCTAGAAATATGCGCTACTCTTCTGTGTTTTAAAAGTCAAATAGAACTTCTATACAACTTTTATTAATAGTTTTCCTGTTACAATAGTAAAGGAATTTAATAGAGTACAAATTTGAGTCTCCAATAGTATTTATTCTTATTGTATCTGAACCAAAGTTCATCATACTCAATTTTAATAATGTGATATAAATTATTTTAGAATGAATGTGCACACTAAAAAATTCTTTAGTAGAACTGGACGTGATAAAAAATAAAATCACAATAGTGCAATTCAGTGGAAGGCAGTTTAAATATTGCTGGGTTTTCTGGTATAACATTATTTTTTACAGATTCCTTCACTGGAAACTTTGTTGAATTATGACGTGTGTGTGTGTGTGTGTGTGTGTGTGTGTCAAATTTTAAGACTCACTTTTTCTTTAAATACTGAATATGTAAAGGTGACCGGAGGACAAGTATAGTATAGATGAGGTAAAAGACTAACTAAAAAGATTAATGTCTTGAGGTCTTCTTTTCCACCCTAAGCATATAGCCAAAATTTGCAAACAACTCCAGTACAAAATATAAATATATTCTTCAAGTCCAATGAACAAAGAGTCCTTAACATTCTTTGAATCCTTACTTTCTTTGGATATTAACTTCCCTAAAACTTACTTTTAATTATTCAATATTTTCAAATAACAGCAATCTTAGGAGGAAAGAGTGGGTTATTTGAGAGTTAAGTTAAATAATCCAGAATTGGTCTTATAAAATTTATTATGTTAACTGTGTTTAAAAATATATGACATTAGTTTTTCATTCTTTTTTTTCCTTTTTTTAACCCCCCCCATGAGAAATCAAATGGTTTTCATTCTTTAATGTGGTCTTGTTAGTATGCAATTCAATGTGTAAAATTAATGAAAAGTAATTCCTTTCACATTTAAAGCAATTTCTACATTAGTTCACTCACTCAAATGGTCTACTGTGGGCAGTTGTAGTACAAAGAAAGAATATAAAGAGACATAAGTAGTTCATGTCCTGGTGGAAGAAATAAACACTTAGAGTGAATGAAATTCAATGTGAAACATGCAATGATAAAGGTGTATATGGCTAAGAAAGAACTTTTCAAAATTTCTCCCTTTGGAGACTGCTGGTACTTTTCTCATACTGAGTCATTCCAGCTTGGACTATTTCATGCTACCATTGGTTCTCTAATTGCTGCATTTACTTTCCAATGTCTAAGTTATTTTGAAGTAATTTAGTTCCAAGATTTACCTAACTACTTTAAATGTATACTGTGATTTTCTACATCTCATTATGGCATTAACTTTAATATCTTAGAGACATCTAGTCTCTGATGATACACCTGAATCTGAGATAAAGTGAATAAGGCTGAGATGCTGTGAAAAACACACAATTCCTATATGTTGTTATAAATAAACTTGATTTCTTTCAGATATTAAGTATGACATATTAATGGTGCTGGTGAAATTTATTTTACAAGGATGGATTAACTGTGATGATAACGAAGTTTTGCCAGGCCTCTTCCAGATAGTAGTAGTAATAATAGTAGCAGAAAATATTACTTTAATAATTATAATACCATATCTAACGTAGGAAGCAGTATGGACTAGAGCTGCAGTCCCTACCCCCCAGGCCACGGACCGGTAGGAACCGGGCAGCAGGTGAGGGAGCCATGGGCCAGCAAGCAAAACTTCATCTGTATTTACAGCCACTGGCCGTTGCTATCCTCACGGGGTAAGCTCCGCCTCCTGCCAGATCAACGGTGGCATTAGATTCTCATAGGAGCGCGAACCCTACTGTAACCTGAGCATGCCAGGGATCTAGGCTGCATGTTCCTTGTGAGAAATTAATGCCTGATGATCTGAGATGGAGCTGAGGCAGTGATGCTAGCGCTGGGGAGCAGCTGCAAATACAGATTATCATTAGCAGACAGGTTTGACGGCACAATAAATGTCATGCGCTTGAATCATCCCCAAACCATATTCTACCCACTGCCTCCCGCCGTCCGTGGAAAAATTGTCTTCCATGAAACTGGTCCCTGGTGCCAAAAATGTTGGGGACCACTGGACTAGAGGATTTGGTGTTTGAATTTTAGGGTTCAGTTTAGTCCCTTATTTGTGTAACTTTAGACAAATCACTTAACCTTTCTTTACATGACAAATGGGAGCAATGACTGTCATTCAGTTGTGAAAATACATAAGGAAAAACCTTTACTTTTTAATGATAAAAAAGTGTTAAAAACATCAAAATATTAAGTCTGGGAAGAAATTTTTATTTTAGTCCAATTCTCATTCTAATCTTAAATTATCTATATATCTACCAAAATATTCTCTTTTTGTGTATGCAAGCATGGTGCCATTTTAATTATAGAAGGAAATATTGAGATCTTTTAAACATGGGCATTAAAGATTACACTATATATTTGATTTTTTACTCAAGTAGTTTTTTTGAATAGGTATTTCTTACAAACCTAGTACGTATGGTACCATTTGCTTTGAGGGATCCAAAGGAAGTAAGAATTTTGATATATGACAATGGAGAGATGGAAAATTGTCAGTCAGTGCATAGCTTAATAAAAAAGTTAAGAAAATATACTAATAAACATAACTGTAGAGACATTGCCCATACATTCTGAGGATCTTGGAGGAAAAGAAATGGTTATTGTGGAAATGGATGAAACTAACTCCCCAGACAAAATGAGAAGCACTAAGACTTGAAGAAAGTTTGTTGTATTATAGATTAACAAAAAACCTCAACTGGCAGGAAGATAGACAGAAACAAGACAAATGTGTAGGAAAAAAGTAGAAAACCTAATTAATGTAAAGAAAGAACACTTTGTAATGCAAAAATAGAAATAAAAATATATAAAATGAGTGCTGAGCATGGTTGCTCGTGCCTAATCCTAACATTTGGGGAAGCCAAGGCAAGAGGATTGCTTGAGGCCAGAAAGTTGATACCAGAGTGAGCAACATAGCAAGACCCCATCTCTACAAAAAACAAAAAAATTATCCAGGCATGGTGGTGTGTGCCTGTGGTCCTACCTACTTGGAAAGCTGAGATAAGAGGCTTGCTTGAGCCCAGGAGTTTGAGAGTTTGAGGTTGTAGTGAAGTGGGATGACATCACTTTACTCCAGCTTGAGTGACAGAGCAAAACCCTGCCTCAAAAAAAAAAAAGAGTACATATATATATATATATATATATACACACACACACACACACACACACTTTTTATATAAGTCATGAGACATATATGTCATGACATATATGTATATGACATATATGTATGTCATGACATATAAATATATGTCATGAGAAAATTTGGAGGGTTCTGACATACAAAATTTTATCTCAAGATTAGATGGTATTTAAGGTTCACCCTATTTTTGCCCTTTACTGTTACTTAACCAAGTAATTTTTCTTCTCTCTCTGTCAGTTTATTAATCTCTCATTTAAGAGAATTAAAAATCAATGAATTTAAAGGATTTTTTCATGCTTTGATCCACTGTTATAGGACTGTGTGAGTTATGAGGTTTTGATGAAGAGGAAAATTCTAAGAAGTGAAATTCTAAGGGTTGACAGTTGAGTCTAGTATGAACTCCAAACAGAAAAAAACAAGAGAAGAGGCCACATTCATGTTATATTGGTAGATCACAAAAAGAGCATGGACTTGCTAGATTCAGGTTTAACCCTGAGTCAACTGCTTCCCCAGGTGTTTCTCGGAGTAATGAAATAAGTTTTCATCTCTTTCCCTATAAAAGAATGATATTAACTATTATGCAGTTCTTGAAATTTTTTGCAAGAAGGAAATGAGACTATGTAGATATAGGAATCAAAATTATTTCCTCATATCTTTAGGTATATATGCTTACAAAACCTCTTTTTATCTTTAGAATGTTTAAGGCAGAAAAATCATTTGAATTTTTTATAAATATACATGGGTATAATGACTCTAGTTTTTCAAATATGAAGAAAATTACTTATCTTCTTTGCACAATACTGAATATTCATGTATATTTGCTGATAGTGACAAGTTTTCTTTTCATGGTCTGAATTTTACTTGCTCATATTGAAAGTGATTAACTCTCTTTGGCTATTTTTATTTTATTTTGCTTTGTTTCACCTGAAAAAAGGAAGTTTTTACTTTTCCTTTACAAAATTATTTACAACATAGATTCTATTTTAGAAGTAGAGGAAGATATTTCCCCTATTTTTTGAATCCCTTGTAATAGTGCAATAGTACAGAATCCATTCATTTGAAATTAATGATTTCCCCTAATTATTTTCTTTTTTCATTTTTATTGTCGATTTTTCTACTTTTCAAAAGTAATCTTATGAAATGGTTTATGCTGCAAATATAGTGCATAATGCTAATTCATTAAAAACAAATTGAAACTACAGTATTTTAAATTGTAAATTGTCATTGGAGTTTAGAGAAAAAAATAAAATGATTTAATTTCAGCTTTCAAACACTTTACAGATGTGTTTTTCCAAAAATGACATTTAGACATATTACCATGGTATTTTTTTTTTTTTTTGGCTTGGCTACTTTGGCGATGAGTTATTCAAAAGTAAGCCAATGTTATGATTTATTAGGTAAATCATATGATACTTTAAGCATGTATATATGTCATATCTGTACAGCCAATCAACTTCTTCCTGAAATATTTACTGATTATTCTGCTGTTGAAGAAAATACATTATATTAGAAAGAAATGGAATAAATAAATGTCACATAAAAATATTCTCTTTCAAAAAACTGTGAACAGACTTTATTGAGTCTGGAGATCTTGGTTGGAGAGGAAAATAGAAAGGTGAAGAAAGCCACAAAGCTGACAGGAGAGGGAGCTGATAGAAAGCAATTTTACACTGTTAAGTGAGAAAGTAATTAAATACACATTCATATCATGAACTATTTTTAAAAACCCTGAAATTGATATTTCACCTGAAACAAAGATGTCTTTTTCTCTTTCCTCCATATATTTGTTTTATAAGATAATGATTTTTAAGATAGAAATACATGGTTTATTTTTTCAAATTGAGTAATGAAAGGGCAAGTATTTGAAAATGCCACATAGTTGCTTGGATGAATATTAATGTAGAAGAAAGAAATGACCTAGTGTTCTCATTTCTTATTCTTATTACTTCTTCTCTTTATACATTCTGTATGATCAGATATCTCCTACATATCAGAACTTTAGTAGATGTTTAAACATTAAGAAAACTAAGAACTTTCTTGATGTATTCTTCTGATTAACTACATTTTCTAAATGTTAATCTCTAGTTGGCTAGTGTTTGCCTTTAATGCTTAAGTTATCTATCTCAGTTAAATTTCTTTTTTATTTGAAGGAGTTACTCTGTTATTAGTTTCTTTTATCCTTCCATTTTAAACACACCATAAGAATTAAAGTTTTCCTATGAGGAAAAAACAAAACCCAAATAAAAATAGATATTTCTTCTCATGAAGCTTTATCTCCTAAGTAAAAATAATTCAGACATCATTCTAAGGATTGATGTATAAAAATATATTGTCTTGTGGAAGAATTGTTTTCCAGTAATAAAAAATAATAATTATAACTTTTTCTTCTAACCTTTCATTTATAAATAGTCCAATGTTGTGTTAGAATCACTTAAGATATGATCTTCAGCTATTTTTCCATTAGAATATAAATGATCTGCTCCACTGAGTGTGTTGTAAGCCTAAAGACCACCTGATAAAGTAGTTCTTCACACATCTGAATCTTGGTCACCTGAGACTGTGGGTAGTACAGAACCCTATATATACAATGGGTTTTCCATCTGATAACCACAATGGCTCCTAAGTAATTAAGGGGCAAGCAGCATGTAAAGCCTGGATAAACTGGAAGAAGGGATTATTTACATCCTGGTGGGACAGTGAAGGACAGCGGAAGATTTCATCATGATACTCGGAAAAGCACAAACTTAAAACTAATGAATTGTTTATTTCTGTAATTTTCTATTTAATATTTTCTTTCAGATCATGATTACCTGTAAGTAGCTGAAACTGTGGAAAGCAAAACTATGGATAGAGAGGGACTATTGTGCCATAATTTCTTTATCAACATATACTTTGGTTGTTTCTGTATTTTGGCTATTGTAAACAAGGTTGCAAAGGACATAGGAATGCAGATGTCTTTAGGAGGTGGCGATTTCATTTCCTTTGGGTATATATCCAAAGAGGGATTGCTGCATCATATGATAATTCTGTTTTTAATTTCTTTAGAAACTTCCATACTGGTGTCCATAATGGCTGCACTAATCTACATTCTCATCAACAGTGTGCAAGGGTTCCCTTTTCTCCACATCCTTGACAATACTTGTTATCTCTTGTCTTTTTGATATAAGCCATATTAACAGGTATGAGCTGATAATCTCATTGAAGTTTTGATTTGCATTTCTCTGATGATTAGTGATGTTGAGTACCTTTTTATATAATTGTTGGATATTTTTATATCTTCTTTGGAGAAATGTCTACTTAGCTCATTTGCACCTTTTAAAATCAGATTATTTGTTTTTTTGTGTTTTGTTTTGTTTTTGCTACTGAGTTGCGTGAGTTGCTTATATATATTATTTAGCCTTAAAAAGAAGGAGATCCTGCCATTTGCAACAACAGGGATGAACCTAGAGGACATCATACTAAATGAAATAAGCCAGACACAAAAAGAAAAATACTCCATTATCTCCTTTATATGTGGAATCTTAAAAATAAAATAAAGTTCATAGAAACAGAGTAGAATGATGTGGTTACCAGGTGTGTGTTTGGTGTGTGTGTGTGGGGGGGGGTGGTGAGGAAATGAAGATCTAAAGGTATGAAGACGTTACAGTTAAGTGAGATGAATAAGTCTAGAGACCTAATGTACGATATGAGGACATTGTTAATAATATTGGATTGTACACTGGGAATTTTCCAAGAGCATAGATTAAGAAAAGTAACTATATGAGATGATGAACATGTGAATTTTGACAGTAGTAATCACTTCACCATGTGTATGTATGTCAAAACATCATGTTGTACACCTTAAACATATACAGTATAAATAAATAAAATACATTTTAAGATTGACACACAAAAAATATATAATTAAAGATGAATCTCCCCTCTAAAATAGTCTTCTAGTTCCACCTCTCAGAGGTGGTTATTATCAACAGGTCATTATACATTTATCCTTCCAGATAATGTATCTATTTTTTTTCTTGATGTAATTTTGGGTGCCTGCATAACAAAAAAGATATCAAATTTTTTTAAACAGCACATTATTCCCTGATTTTTATAGTTTCTTACTTAAAATTATTCATTTATTTATCATACAAAACACAAATAAATATGAAATGAAAATTCTTATGTATGCATTTTTATATAAATGTGAAGAGATCTAGAAGTAGAATTGCTAGGTCAATGAGAATGTACATTTAAAATTTTGGTTTTACTGCCAAATTGCCCTCCATAGGGATGATGCTAATTAACACTCACACCAACAGTGTATAAGAATGTCTGTCTCTTCATATTGTAACCAACATAGTGTATTACCAAAATTTTTGTTCTATAATCAAAAAAATAGTTGGAAAATGTATCTTATTTTTAATTTACACTTAATATTTTGAACATCTTTTATATGCTTATAAAACATAATTTCTTTTACCTACGGTTCCTGCCCATTCCCTAATTTAACTCTATTGAGTTGATCTTTTTCCTATCCCCTTTATGTATTAAAAGAAACAAATAGCAGCAAGAAGTCAATTAAAAATGCTTTGAGACATTGCCAAATTTTCTAAAACTAAAATGCATACATATCTATGAAAATCCAGAGATATTTGTATAAATAGCATTCTTTTCCTTTTCTCCTCCATTGTAAGCAAAAAGTGGAGGGGCAATGAAGATAAGACAATTCTACGTGAGCAGAGCAGAAAGGCCTTCAATCAACGAAAAAAATCTATAAATCAGCCTGTCTTCTCATATCTGAACTAGTCTTCCAAATCTCACTCACCCAACACTGGTTCAGGGCATCTTTCACTGGGAAAATCTTCCTTCAGGTTGGCTTCTCTCCCTCTATTCTCCAACATGCCAATAATTCTGATGGAATAATCTTTCAACGATTCAAGCTTATCATGCCATTTCTTTGCTATAAAAGCATTAATAGTTCCTACTGTTTGAAGAACACATTTCAGATTTTGTAGTATTCCATTAAGAAGTTCCATAACTGTCCTTTAGGAACTCTTTCTAGACTCCTTTGCAATTACAACAATGCATATATGTTATATTAAGCCACACTACTACCAAAACCTGTTATTACATTTCCCATTTCTGTACACTTGCTTACAGTATCTTCTGCCAAAAATAATTCTCCCCATATCTCCATGCAAAAGTTACTTTTCCTATTAGGAGATTGCAAGCTGCTTTAGGGTAAGAATGTGTTTGGACAATTTTTATAACCTATCTTGCATAACATAAACACTGAAAATTTATTTAATTAATTCTTTGTCCCAATACATAATGATCTAAATAATATATAATGCTTTAAAAATGTAAACATTGGGAACTATTACATAAGAACCAATTATATTTTTTCTAGTGTAACAGAGCATTCAGGTAAGTTGTAATAGGCACATTTCAGGTCCTTGACCTGATAACATCAATAAAACTAATTATTTGTCCAAATTGCCTTTTTAAAATTTGAATGAAGATCCAAAACTTGTATATTCTTAAAGAAATTGTGATAAAAATTATTTTTTAAACTTTTGTTCCATACTTAAGTTACATTGACTTAATGGATTTTGCTACATCTGGATTGCTTGACAGAAAACATGTAACATTGCTTGTTATAAAAACATGGGCAGTAGACCAACATTCATTTTAGCTCTGCTGAATCAAAGGACAATATTTTTCATTTTACACATCATGTATAATTGTCCAGCAATTCTACAAAGTTAAAACTACTTAACACACAAAAAATAAGAAGTATAGATATTATTTTATAACCTATTTTAAGATAATATTTATGAAAATTCTATAATGAAAGATGTACCATACACTATATTTGGACTTCACCCCTGAACAAAATCACAAATAGCAGTAATAAGTAAAATGTTCCATCTGTAACTAAAATAAATCCTAAACCTAATTGTTAGTTCCAGTTATCATATAATTCTATCCCAAATTAAGAAATTGGCAACTATTAATAGCTAAAATGTCTTATTTCTCTATCAGATAACAAGTCACCATAAAAAGAGTAAATAATTGATAATTGAAAAGACATCTTCTGTTTCTTTTCAAATTAATATTCAAAAAATTGAAAACTTTGATAGCTGGATTAAAAATAGAGTCCATCAAATCAATTTCTTAACTTCATATAGAAACACTGCCAAGAAAAAAAAAGAAACAAATGTGTTTTAGGAGAAAAAAAAAAAGAAGGAAAAGTCCTTAAGAGGAATTGATTTTAATAAGCCAAAAGGCATTTCCCAGCTTCTCATATCATTGACTATATTTAAGTCTGGGAATAGGCTATTACCTCTTTTATTCCTCTTCTGCCTCTATCTTCTTCATCTTAAAGTACCATTCTTTGAACCAATTCCTTCTGAACAAGAGCTCTGTGTCATTAATAGGAAATACTATTGAACTGAATAAAGGATCCACATTCTTAGGTTTTCAATCACTAGACAAACTCAAAAAAGCCATGCTGCTCTTCATCGCATTCACTTAGCCTCAAAAGAAAACACTGAAAGTGAAACTAAAGTGGAAGACCAAGATTTCCCTTTGAGAACAGAAGAAAATAGAGTTTGCAAGTGTCAAACACAGTCTCTAGCTGGAGTCACAGATATTATGGTGTGATACAATTAAAATTACCTTTTCATCTGTGTGATTCTACAGAATGGTGAGCTGTTACTTAACAAGGGAAAAAGAGTGTGTATACTTGCTCCATAGCAATAAATCCAAAAACAGGGGGAAAAAATGGTTATTGCTTTAGCTTCTGTGGTTCTCTTATTAAGAAATAGATGACCTGAAAGAATCATCAGTACTCTATCAAACATTTAAAAAGAATGTGACTTTGTATTTCTAAATTTTTGTTAAAAATAACTTAAGAGGTTTATATATTTTCAAAAATGTATGCCATCTCGGATTATCAAGAAAAAACTGAAATAAATTTTCTATATTCATTTTAATTTGCTGTGTAATTTTAGGCAGTGGATGATTGGAGGATGCAGGGAGGAGATTTAACCTCTAATTGGTTTCACGATTTCACAAGGCTTATGCCAATCTGATAAGAACAATTACCTAACCAAGTATTTGCTCATTTGGACTTGTCGGGCTATTTTGCCAAGGTGTCAGTGACAGGGGAAAGTAATGGAGAAAATGGCAAAACATGAAAAAAGTATGATACAAATGCATGAAAAATTTGAAAGAAAGATAAGAGAAATAATTTAATGACTAGAACCAAAACCATTTGGTTACTGTATTTGTGTGTGTGTGAAAACGCTTAAAGATTTGAATGTGTAGCTTAAAATATTAGTCATATAAAAAACTCCTATAGTGGAGTTCATCATAAAAATAATTAGAAATAATAAATACATTTTATTAGATCTGAGATAAATATTGCACCAGCCTGATTAATTACCATAATATTGATATTTGATAATATTTGGTGCACATTATGCTAAACTTTATGGTTACAAGTTAATTTCATTTCCTTCCACATTGTTTAAGTTTTAAAAACATGAGCTATAAAAATTCAAAGAAAAAACAGAAGAGAAATCAAAGAAATACTAAGTTTGTGCAAAAATAAAAGTAAAAGTGAAAACAATTTAATTCAGCTTAGCTTTATTTGCTGTTTACTATGTGCAAGGAAAGCTGACATCTGGATGACACAAAACCATTTTTAAATATTAGCAGTGAATCAAGTGTAATCTGAATATTTTATGCATGGAGCAGAGTCTCACAATATCCAATATTTAAATTTTTGTTGATGCATATATAGAGATACTAAATTGCACATTTGTGTATGCTATCAACTACCTTTTATGGTAAAAGAAGAAATAGCTGTCACAAATCTGATGTATTTAGCATTAACATTTCTTTAATCACAAGTTTGGGGCTCACTATAAAATTTTAAAAATCCCTGCAAAATGTAATTAATGCCCTTCCAATCATCATCATCATCATCATCATCACCACCAGTTTAGGAGAAGCTAAATCAAATCTATAAAGAGAATGAAATGTAACTCTAACTTCGAACTAATCTTCTCAAATCTAGAGCCTTTTTCTCATTTATTCAATGAGAACATAAAACTGAGCCTTCCCTGGCCTTGAATTTTCAGTATACCAACTTGTATTTCTTAGAGTAGGTATTTACTATCAAGAGACAACTCCAAGACCTTTTCTCTTTATTTCAAAATTTGCCTGTAAAATTTCCCTGTTCGAAATGTTTTGTTTCCAGATCTGCTTTTTGTTCAGTCATTTCTTCTCTTCTCCAGGGCCTCTAGCTCTCCGATTTTTGCCATCTCTCTAGTATCTTCAGTCTCTCCACTTTTTAGCCTTTTTTCTTTAGGCCTAACACATGTGCAAGCTGGTACAGTCTAATAAAAATAAGCCTGTTTCTAGTCTTGCTTCTACTCAAGCTACCACTCTCATACTTCCCTTCTCCTTCAAACTTACTTGTTTGCATACCTTACCTCTCCTCCCCTGTGTCTACTGAAGAAAGTTTTATGCATCTCTTTATCGCTGTCACCAAATAGTACCTTGCATATAGACACTCATCACTCATCAGATGCTTATTGAAGAAATACATAACTGCGTGAATCCTATCATATGATTGCCTTCATAAAGTGTAGTTTTAGATATCATGAAAATTATGTTACTTAAATTTGCTATAATAATAAATAGCATAATAACGAAAAAAGAACATCCCCCAATCTTTCAATTTCCAGCACAGATAGAAATGTCTCAGTGATAGTTATGAAGAATATGCAAATGGCTATCCGTTATATGAATAACAGCTCCTAATCTAATTTTGATGGCACTGAGGCAAGAGTAATTACTTAGATATTTTTGTTGACTCATAAGCCCTACCTAATCCAGCTATGGCACTAGCCTGTATGGTGCATGATGATTTCATAGAAACAATGCAAAAAGCCTCCAGTTTATGTATGTAGGCCAACGTGTTTTGCACCTCAGTGACTTTACATCTTCTATTCCCTTGGCCTGAAATGTACCTTCCTCTTTCTTGTCTGAATATTCTCTGCCCGTCTTTCAGGTCCAGAATATCACTTCCCTAGTAAGGTTGCCATCAAATTTGTGTCTCTCATTATTTGCTCTCTTCAAATTAAAATTAATTCCTACAGAACATGTATCATACTATGTAATTATTTAAACACATACTTAATGTCTCCCTCCCACAGCTTACCTCACCTCTTTAAACTCTGTAAGAACTCAAATTTTATTTTATGTATTTAGCAAGTAGCACAATGCCTGGTATATAGTGGGCACTTCATAAATAACATATTGAATGGATGAATAAATGAATGAACACAGATGCAGTCTGGGACAGGTGTTTAATGTATGGCTCCAGTACCTGAGGAATTAGTATTAGTAAAAACATGCTGCTTTTACTCCTAGGAACTGCAATTCCTTTTTACACATTTAAATTTTATTTTTAATTACTCAAGAATTATAGCTCTCTTTGTTGACAGGCCCAGAACTCTATTGGCCATTCACTTCCTATTCTTCCATAGAAATATTAATATCTCTTTGAACCCCAAATTAATTCTACTAAAGTGCTTCCTATCTTTATGAGACAATGGAGAATAAATTTTAGGAAAGGAGTTGGTGGGGAAAGTGTGTTTTTTAAATAACATTTCCAAAGCTCATTTCTTAGAATGTTACAATTAGAGAATTAAAATAAAAGTGCTAAGGAAATTAACTTCTAAATTTCATTATTTTATCATATTAGAATAACTAGAACTTGCACAATCAAAGATCAGGTGTGATATACTTAGCTAAAGAACAGTAGAAAAGTATAATGCCTTATAATTAAGGAATGGCCATTGATGTTAATGAAAATAGACTACAGAGAGATAGCTATTTTAGAAAGTAACCAAATTATATTAGCATTTAATTCTTCAGTGCTTTCGACCTAAAAAAAAAAAAAAAGTTCAATTTTCTTTATGGCTATTGGCTGAGTCTTCATAATTTCCTAATATTAAATATCATTCTCTTTCATGTTTTTCTTCTCATACTACTCTGACCATGGTAAAATGAAGACAATCTCAGTTTGAAGAGAGAATATGTATTAGAGTTTAAGATATTAGGCAGCATTAACTAAAGATCTCAGGATCTAGAATTTCTGCCTAATGATTCACTCACCTAGAGTGGCCTATTCTTTATGCTTTCCCATGTGACCATCTGAGCTCTGTGGATGTTCTGATTGTAAATCAAACAGTGTGGGAGAAGTATGTTAACACCTCTAAATGTAGTCTACCAGTTATTCAATAAACAAAATGAACTAAGTTCCTATTATATGCCATACTCTCTCTCTTAAAGCATTAATTAATAATATGCACTTCAGAGGGGGAAAATGTCTTTTTTAGACCTAGTAGATAAATAACATGAAGTAACAAATTCCATTATGAGATATTTTGCATAAAAGATAATTACATGCATGAAAATTAGGCCTTCCTTTAATAGTTGTGGGGTCTGGGACAGGAATACAATAGTGGTCCACATATTATGTAATTATGTGAAGATTATAAACTTACAAACTTTTATTCTCCAACTGTGATAAATCCCTTTATAAATCCTGAAAAGCTAGTTGCTGGTTTGGAATTTTTAGGCTCTGTGTAGTTTTATATAAAAACATGGAATCTGACAGAGGCTGGTTCCAGGTCCCTACCCCTAATCTGAAGCCTGTTCGTCTTGTGTACACCACCACAAGGGGCTTTGTGCCATAGGTGGGCATTACAGTCCCCATTTCCAAGCTCTGCTCACATCCCCTACATCTTGGCTCCCCCTCAATGTATAGGTATACACACCAGTCCACCTACAGAGATGGACATAGTAAAAAGGCCTACTCAGGCCCTGGATCATTTTACCAAAGAATTCCAAGGTTCTGAGTATTCTAAGTATGATCTAGAGCAGGCTCTGCATGGACAATTCTCCTTGGCTGCTAAAATTCTTTTCTTGAGGGGAGAAGCACAGCTAGAGAAAAGCCAAAGGAGGTCCCTCTACAAAGGGTCAGGCCCAAGATAGGATGATAATAATGGAAATGTAATGAAATGGTAAAGGGGAAATTTTAAAATACCTCTCTATTATCAATGTTGTTACAAAGAGAGGCAGTACAACAAACAGGTCATCTGGGTGCAAAACTCAACCTTACCACTTAATAATCTCTAGATATAGCCATTTCATCTTGTGCCTCAATCTCCTTACCTATAAAATGATAATATTAATACTTTTCTCATAGTGTTGTGAAGATTAGATGTTATTCAAAGCACATAAAATAGTACCTGGCATATAGAAACTACTCAGTAAGTATTACTCATTATTTTGAAGTGCTAAGCAATAATCAATATACCCAGGATGCATCCAATTTAAAGTGTGAACAGGTTAACATACTAGATCTAAGAAGGAAGAGAAAATCATCTTAATCCTACAGTGATAGTTCCTTCATAATATGCAATTTTATATCCTTTGGTTTAAATTAGAAATTAAGCCTTTATTAAACATTAGGTGAAAGAATTATACATATATAATTAATACTTATTGACTGATATGTGCCTGGTATTGTGCTACAAATGTTTTATGCAATATCACATTTAATTCTCAAAGCTAATGTAAAATGATGTATCTTTTCTAATCTGTGTGCAAATGAGCATCTATGAGAATATGTTCTTCATCTGGTCCCATAAAATTCATTACCTGAGTAAATTAATATAGTTGTATCTGTATATACAAATTTTATTGGGAAATGAGAACTACAATAAATTACAAAAGATTTTTACTTTATACATGAGCAGTTCTAAAGCTGTTTTCGGTATTGAGGACTTTTTTTTTAAAATTATATAGTGCATTTTTTATCATATATCTCAGGATTGTTACTGGATAGAAGTATTAGTTCTGGAGACACTTTTATGATGATCATTACACAAGAGTTTCTAGCTCCCAATCTTAAATGATGAACAAAAAACTTTAATGGTGGGGTGTTCAGCAATAAGTTTAACTAATGTAAAAGAAGTGATACGTAGAAAACAAATGTATTGCGTTTAACATAAGTTAAAGAAAACTCAATGGGAAAATAACCCATGGGAAACCAATAAGGAAATAAAACTACTTTGACATACATGAGCAGATCCCCCCAATAAGCACCATGACAAAACCAAGGTCTTGAGTCTTGAGCATCACAAGAGTAAACAGTGCTTCTCTCAGGCAAGTTACTATTCCAGGCAGGGCTGGAACCAGTAGTGGTCATATATGGAATGCATGCCCCTGTAGGGAGCTCTGTGTGCAGCACCCTGCAACCTTTAAAAGTCTAAGGAATGCACAATTTCAGATTAGAGGTGTTTACTATAAGATACTATTAGGTTATTAAGTATGAAATGTCCGACTCCCTTAAGTACTAAGTTTGACAGTTGATCAGCGTTGGTATTATCCATTATAGTTTCATGAAACCTGGTCAATTGATTATAGCATATGTCCACTGAAACCAATTGGATGAAATGATGAGGATGCTTGTGATTAAGCTGCTGAGATTGGTCAATGTAGACAGGCCAATCCTCTTGTAAGACCACATGTTGCAAAAAACAACGCTGTTCAAACTACAGAAGTGGGACTTGGAAACTCTCTATCATCCACCCTATTCACTACACCTTGCACCAACTGACTACCATTTCTTTCAGGCTTGGGACCGCTTCTTGCAAGGAAAAATATTCAGCTCTCAATAAGCTTCGAAAACACCTTTGGTGATTTCATCGCCACTCCCTCTGCAGGCTTCTTCCCTGCTGGCATAAACAAGCTGCCATTAAGATGGCAAAACTGTCAATAGTTTAGGCGTATACTTTGATTAATTGTACTACTTCTTGTTTGAGATATAATAAACTACACTTTTGATTTAAAATCGGACATTTCATATTCAATGACCTAAACATTATAAATATAGGATATTATTAGGTCATCAGGTTGCAGTAGACATCTGCTGTAATGGATTGACCAGGTTTCATGAAGCTGTGGTGGATAATACCAGCACTGGACCACCAAACAGACACCATTAGCTTTTTTTTTGATGAATATTTGGTTTTGGACTGTGTTTTGGCACTTCATCTTTATCCAACCATTGTGCTGAATGCTTGCAACTGTCAAAAAGAATCTGTTTTCATCACATGCAAAAATACAGTGTAGAAATGGTTTGCTTTTATGTTGTGATAGCAAAGAAATGTGAGCTCCGAGATGATTTCTCTTCTGACACTCATTTAATTCATGTGGTACCTATCTATCCAGCTTCTTTACCTTTCCCATTTGTTTCAAATGGTCCAATATTGTTGGAATAGTAATGCCAAACCTTGCTGGTAGTTCTCATGTAGGTTGAGATGGATTCCTTTCCACTACAGCTTTCAGCTCATTACCCACCTTGGACTCAGGTCTCCTATGTGACTCATTTTCAAGATTAAAAACACCAGAATGGAACTTCTCAAACCACTGACGTACTGTGCATTTATTAGCCACATCCTTTCCAAACACTTCATTGATATTTTGAGCTGTCTGCACTACATTGGTTCCACGATGGAAATCATATTCAAAAGTAACTTGAATTTTTGACTTATCCATGGTTTCCCAAAAATTGCTCTAAAATTTTTTTGAAAGATAATCACAAGCCAAATGTGTGTTTGCAAGATTGCGGATGTACCTTCACAATAAAAATAAAACAAAAAGTGTCACAGTGAAATGTCAGAGATATTAACTGTCAAACTTAGTACTTAAAGTAATCGGACATTTCATGCTTAATAACCTAATAGGAACAATAGAGTGCTTTATAAACAAACCTTTTCTATAGCCCTTTTCTACAGATTTTATTATATATTTAATAAAACTCCATTATGATATCTTGTTTATAAATTTTTTACCAGTTTATTCATTTGGTAGTATAATGAAGTCATTTTCTCAGCTCTCTAGCTAGGAATTTAAGCTAAGAAAGGTCTTGAATCTTCATGAGTTTATTTTTCTTTTTATTTATTCAGTAAAATATCTTACAAAGGCCTGATGTATACTAGAAGAGTATTAATACCTCATATTGCAAATAAGAAAATTCAAATGTTTTACTAATAATGCAAAAAGGTAATATAATTTGTCCATACTGTAAACTATTGTCAGACAGAACTAGAATTTCTCATTCTTAACATCAAGCCTCATCTGTAACTGAGTAAGTTCCTAATTTTATCTAAGAAATGACTTAATAAAATTGAATTAAATTAGTAGAAAGGGGCATTTAAAAAAAATTACTTAGTGTTAAAGTTTATTCATAATATCCATAATAAATAATTTATTTTAAAATCATTCACTAAGGTTTATCAATCTATCTTTTTTCATTTCTTTGTTGAGAGAGAGAATATTTTCATTTTAAACATAACAATCATTATCTATTTTTGAGCAATTAACAAAAACAAGAAGAATATGAGTAAATACCAATTTTTTTTAGTATATTTGAAACCAAAAAGTAATAAAATTAATAACAGCTAATATTTATTTACTAAGAACTTACCATATTTGTAGCCTTTTATATTCTAGTCTTCTATCCTTCCTACATGTATATAATATACATATGTATCATAAAATTGTTAATATTGAGAAATGATAATGCATAACTCTGATCTAATCATTTGATTTTGGCAAAGAACAAAAAAATCTGTGTATGTGTATAGTGTGTGTTTTTCAAAATAAGGACAATTTTGAAAAACAGGACAGTGATAAGGATAATAAGGACAATGATAAAATACAAATTTTAACTAACATTGTGTATAAGACAATTAGAAAATTTCACAGTCTTCTAAAAACTCCAGAGACTGGGTATATAAAATTTTGGTATGATAACCATATGTACATCAGTTTCAAGCAATTAATCTAGTCAAAGTTAACCAAGAACTTCAGCCATCGGAGTCATGAAAATACTTGTTACTAATAGGATCAACTTTTCAAATTTTAAATATATAAGATTTTACCCTAATAATCAAAACTGATATTAAAAATGCTTTTTGCTCCAACCTGTTCATCCAGTGCCCCTCTTCCAAGCCCCTGGCAACCACTGAAGTTTTTACTGCCTCCATACTTTTGCCTTTTTCCAGAATGTCAAATAGTTGGAATTATACAGTATGCAGCCTTTTCAGATTGGCTTTTTTCAGTCAGTATTATGCATTGAAGTTTCTTCCATGTCTTTTCATGGCTTGATAGCCCATTTCCTTTCAATGCTGAATAATATACCATTGTATGGATGGATGTACCACAGTTTGTTTATCCATTCACCTACTGTTTGCTTCCACATTTTGGTATTATGAATAAAGCTACCATAAACATTCGTGTGCAGGTTTTTCTTTGCACATGAGTTTTCAGTTCATTAAATACCAAGGAGTTAAACTGTTAGATTGTATGGTAAGAGTATGTTTAGTTTTGTAAGAATCTGCCAAACTGTCTCCCAAAGAGGCTATACCATTTTGTATTCCCACTAGTAATGGATACGAGTACCTGCTGTTCCACATCCCCACCAGCATGTAGTGTTGTCAGTGTTTTGGATTTTAGTCATTCTAATTTCTGTGTAGTGGTATCACATTGTTATTTTAACTTGTGAAATACACCATATTTTCATATGCTTATTTGCTATCTGTATATCTTCTTTGGTGAAGTGTTTGTCCAGATTGTTTGCCCATTACTCAATTGTGTTGTCATTTTATTGTTGAGTTTTAAGATTTCTTTGCATATTTTGGATACCAGTCCTTTATCAGATTAGTATTTTGCAAAAAAAAAAAAAAATGCCTTAACAGCTAATAAAATTTGGCACAGTGATATTTCCATAGTTCATATATAAATTAAACAAGTATCCTATTGCTTCTATGCAAAATAGTGTAGTTAAATAGTTGTGCAAATTGATTTGTACTCTTGGAAAAATACAACTTATGGGACTTTTACATGTTTTCTGCAGTTATGTTAAACATATTTAACATATTTTCAAAATGTGTATGGAAGGGTAGTTGTTTTTTCATGAAAAAATAGAAGCATATGTTATTTTTTCCAGAATATAATTGGAAATAAAACAAAATGCGCTGATTTGCAGACATATGTAATTCTAAATCTTAAAATAATATCCTGGCATTCTAGGTAAAGCATTTTGGAATAACTTTCCCTCTTCGTTCAGAGGCTTCACAGTTAGTGTACAGACTAAGTCTTTAAATGATAGTAAATCAGACCATGATGTCAGTTTATAGATAAAGTTGAAGGTGACCTAAAACACTAAATCAATGGATGATTGACTTTAAGATCTGGGCTAAATAGGCTTAGGAACTACTGTACAACCTAAGGCAGAACAAGGGTATCTTAATCCAAAGGTGATGCCATGAATTGTGCTGGCGTTAGAATGCTATGGTATCAATCATTCCAAACAAAATGAAAAGCACATTCATCAACTTTAAAGAAAAAAAAATCAACATCAAAATGAGTCATTTTTCCCCAGTTTTTCTCCATTTTCAGAAATTACTCCATATAAGTTTTCACTAATAAAAATGTTACCCAGGATCCTCATTGAAATATTTTCACATTACTTAGTTATAAAACAAATTACTGGATAGGAAGTGAATACAAATTTTAACCCTATATGTGTTTAGCTCCTTTCTAAGTTATAGTGCCTCATATGAAACTTTCAGTTTTTCAGCTATTAAGAGACTACATTATCCTGCAACTTCATTTTAGCAAAGCCAATTTATGAGTAATTATAGGCACACCATGAAATTCCGTATCATTTAGATTAAAAAATTCAAGAGGAATTTAATTCAGTGAAATGAGTACGGCCATTATGGCATTAATTACATCCTAAGCCCACATCTTAGGCAAAGATGGTTTCTATTTTACTAAAACGCACCAGAAATGGCTTCCATTTTCCTTAGCATGCATTCATGGACAAAGTTGGACCAAATAGCCATAAGAACATTCTTGAAAATACTGCCAATGTATGTAAATTCATGATTAATTTAAATTTTTGGTGCTACTTCTACTGCTGCCTCCATCAGTCCTTCTCCCCTACTTGAAGAGATTTTTGAAAAATGGTAATAGCATGTGCCTTGCCTGTTCTAAGTAGTGCAACATACTGGTTAAGAATACTAATACTGGAGCCAGATCACCTAGGTTCAAAATTCAGCGCTTCCACGTGCACTAGTTATACTCTCTGTGCCTCACTTTCCTCATCTGTAATGTTCTGAATTACTTAGCAAATTGAAGGTGGCTTGTGAAATTGCCTTAACTGTAGCAATTGACTTGACTTTATTTGTAAATTTACCCCAGTTAGGTAGATAAGTAAAACAGAAAAGTAAATGCACAAAATGTCAGATTTTCATAGAAATTATTGTGCTATCTTTCGAAATATTACTTAAATGAATATATTCTCCCTTACTAACTAGTCCACAGTCACCCTGATTCCTTCGTGGGCTAGTTACTACATAAGTATAAAAATCTATTCAGCATTGCAGGATGGAAAACTACATGAAATAAATATTTAAAAAAAATTCTCCAGATAAATAAAGAACAGAGAGTGATAGAAGAGAAGCAAATTAATAATAATTCTTTTCAGGTCCCAAAGGCCCTTTAATATTGGTGGGGGATTGGTTCCCAGACCCCCCCATGGATATCAAACTCAGGGAATGCTCAGGTCCCCCAGTCAGCCCTCGGTATCATGAATTCTGCATCCATGGTTGTTTGAATCTGCAGATGCATAACTGAGGGCAAACTGTAATTGCTACATATGTGGGCTCCTAAATATCCCTATTGTCAATTATCTAAATAAACTGATAAAGAACAAAAATCAAAGATTTTATAGTTTAATATTTTTACAGCCCTACATTATTCTGATCATCTCCAGTGTCCACTTTTCTCATTTTAGAAATGAAAGAATAATATCTTTCTTGTTCTATTTCTTATTTTATTTCCAAATAAATAGAACGCAAAGAATGAGTGATGTTGTGAATCTAGTTGATAGTGAGAGTGTTATGCTATGAATTAGTTTCTATGATAACTAGTTTTTGTTTTAAAGCAAACAACCATTAATTTAAAACTTGTAAATTGGAAATCTGGAGCTCAGTACAGTATAGCTAGTACAAACACATTCTTTCAGAATGTTATTACTTCCATAATTCGTGAGTATCAATAATTATTGTCACACAAAACATCTCCTTGATGAAATATATTGACTGACACTTTAGTAGAAAGAAAAAAATGAGAACATGAGAAGAATGTATACTTTACATAATATAATTTGAAAAACTAAAGCAATTTATGGATTTTTTTATGTTTGAGAGTAAAGAAAGAGGTGGAAAACAAATTTATAATATGTTTATAGTTTGAAATATATGAATTTTTAAATTTTAATTTGGTAGATGTGATATTCTTTACGCAGATTAACTATTGGGATTTGTCAGAAAAAATGGCTTTCCAATATCAGAGATAATATTTCAAATTGAAAAAAACATAGAATAGTAAAGCTGTACTTTAAGAAAATAGACTTCTTTTTAAATTGAAAGAATAATCTAAAGGTAATATACAAGTGTACAAATTCAGATTAAGGTACTTACCATATTTGCTGAAAAATAGACTCTTCAATGGTAACCTAATATATTTCTAAGTATTGGGCACATAGTTAATAGTGTTAATGCAGTGATATATTAAGCAATTTATAAATTTTAAGAGTTTCTCAAAGTTTCAGAATTTCCATTCAGAAACTTTGAGAAATAATCATAGAATATAAAATGAATATATGGTTAAATATAATAATGCTTTTCCCATTTAAGATGTTAATCACAACATATTTTTAATTATAGCTTGCTCTTTTAAATGAAGTTCAGTGTATAACAATTAGTAGTATCATATATATGTATATTCATATATGTGTATTATATGAATATACATGTGAGTTAATATGTATATTATTAATATATTAATAATATCCATAAATATATATGCATAACATATATAAGTTATATCAACCTCAAGTTCAGAATAGCATCACAATTAGCCAAAGTATTTTTAGGAGGATGAAATAAAATAATCTCTATAATATAGCAAAAATAATAATTTGTATAAAGTTCCATATTAATAGAAGCTGTTTCAGGAAACATGTTTACTTTTCTCCTGCATCATATTATTATTACTAATTATGAGCTGGATATACTTTTTATAATGTATTTCAAGACAGTCATTTCTAATTGAACAGCACTGTTTAATTCTGGGTAATGGCATCAGTGTAGTTGGTCCCAAAGGGAAAAAAAGCAAATAAGTGAATCATTAATGCCATCCAACATTTTCTCCCGTTTGAGACCTGCTTAATTTTCAATATCCGTAACAACTACAGTCAGTGGGGCTATATCTGAAAGTATAACATTTATTTGGAATATTCAGCATATCATTCATAAACTTTCCTGTGGTGATTTCATTTAGCATGCCAAAATCACCAAGGGGAGTTCCATTACTAGAAACAAGCTTGGTTTATTTTTGTAAATTTATTTTACTTCAACAGTCAACAGCAGGTATTGATTACCCACTGTGTTGAGAGCATTGTACTGTGTATTGTAAGGAAGTGATTATATAAGAAGTAAAATATTTGCTCAGAGAATCACTTACCTATTATATAATGAAGGAGAGAAAGAAAACTTTATACAAATGATTAGGTATCAGTTAATTCATTCATTTACTCCTTATTCATTAATTCACTGAAGTGTACTATGCACTAGCCTTTTTTTAAAGCAAGTGGAATTTATATAAATATGCAAGAAAATGTTTAGTCTTTCAAAACTCACAATGGCTAGGCAAACCATGATGGAAATACCCCAAGAATAATAGGGAAACAATTTATTATCGTTATGAGTGTTAGGGAAACAGAATGGGAAAAGTAGCTCTGATTGTCTTCTTAAAGGATGAATTGGATGTTGACTGTTAAAGAAAGTATAGTTCAGTAGAAAAAATGCAGTAAACAAAAGCACAGAGTTTGAAAAGCAGAATCATGCTAAGGCAATTATGAAATTGTAAATAGCAATTTAGCATGACAAAACAAAGCATGTGATATTGAGGAAGTAGACAAAACTGGGAGTATATTGTTATGCATATAGACATATAGTGTTGTGTATATATATTACATATTAAAAATATATAGACAGAGAGAGAGAACATATATAATATGGGTGGATGAGCTTTGTTGATAAAAATGACTGAAACATCTTGAGAAGTACAGCTATGTACCCCATAACAACATTTTGGTCAAAGGCTAACCACATATGACAGTGGTCCCATAAGATTATAACACCATATTTTTGCCGTACCTTTTCTATGTTTAGATATATTTAGACACACAAATACTTAACATTGTATTACAGTTGCCTATGTATTCAGTACAGTAATATGCTGTATAGGTTTGTAGCCTGGGAACAATAGGCTGTATCATATAGCCTAGATGTGTAGTAGGCTATGTCATTTAGGTCTGTGCAAGTTCACTCTATGACGTTCACACAATGATGAAATTGCCTAATGATGCATTTCCCTGTCTTCAAGTGACACATGACTGTATTGTTAGCAGTTTTAATTTAATTAAAGTGCTAACAAATTGCAGATGTTTTTGAAAGAGTAATGTGGCTAAGCTCTCACCTGTGAAACATATCTAGAGGTTACACATTGGGTGAGTGAACTTGAATGAAGAGGGAAGTTTTGATATATCAGATAAAAATGATGTGAATTTAGGGAGAGTGTTCCCAAGTCATTTTGACTCTACTTGTTCTATTAGTCTAGTCTTAGACTCTTTAAATCTATCCTTAATACTATCACAACAGAAACTTTTCTAATTTTTAAATCTGATCGTATGTTATATGCCACAGTTGCAGCAATCACAAATTAAACCACTTCAAAATATGACTTTAGTACATGATGAAATCCCAACTCCAGAGCTTGACATATAAACCTCCTCGTCCTGCTTTCAGATTAATATCCCTCCATGTCTTCCACCTCCACTCCCTCTCATGTTCCAATACATTCAATGTAGAATGATTTTTCTATCTGTAAGATAAAAATTTAAGATCAATTTGCTATGTATTAAATCCTCTATTTCTGGCTTAAGGCCGTTAACAAAAAGTAAGGAGAGAACTGAGATTATATATTCTTAGAATCTACTTCTATATGTCTAAAGTTTTTAAAAAGCGTGTTTCTAAAGTCTACAGGGAACTAATTGTTTGTTTATAGCCTGAAAAAAAAGTCCAATCCATTTTCATAGGGAAGATTTCAAATAACAACTAGAAGGTCATGCCCAACATGTATTTTTTCCTAAACTCTTGTGGATTATTATGCAAATTGGGTCTTTTAAGTCATCCTCCTGATATTCTCATTCTATCTTTTCATCTTTTTTTTTTCTCTTTTGTGTTCACATCTGGGGTTTCTACTAACATATGGACTGATTAATAGAGATGTAGGAGCCCTAGAGTATGTATTCTTGGCATTATTCTAAATATTCATCTAAATTTCCCTTTGTTCTATTCAAGCTTTGGAAAGTTTTTGCCGTAAGGGTATTTCTCTATTCTAAAGGGAGTTTAACTTTAAGATGTGATTAAGCTTAGGGGATTTCTGGGGGGTCATAAGAGAAGATGACCAGGTTAGAAAGAAGAATAGGGGCAGCAGGTAGCATACAATGAGGGCAGAAGACTAAGAAAAAGCCATTAGGCTTAAGTTGTGATTTGGGGCTTCTAAGTAACAGTTTTAAATTTTTCAAATTTTGTATTTGCCTTAGCCAAGGAATACTTTAAGGAAGCAATTTTGGACCCTGAATTTCTTTTGGAAGCTTCTTCATCCCCCCAATCAGTCAATCAATCAAATAAACAAATCACTGGATGTCTGTACCATTTTATTCTAATGTGCCTCTCGGATGAATAATTTTGTTATATGTAATGTTCCTTAAGTGTCCACTGTAATTCTAAGTTATTATTAGTGAAGGTATGCTACTTAGGAAAAAAATAAAAATTTGAATTATAACATGAATACACTTAAGAAGCAGGAGTTTAGTGTAGAGGATACAAGAACTTAGACTGGAACAACCCCATGAGAGTCTAGAAACACTGAGACAAATTATTGCTTGTGCAACTTGAGCCCCCAACCTAATGGCTGGTTGTTCATTGCCAAACCGGCAATCTGGTGATTCCAGACAGCGGGAAGGATAGATGGAGCCATCTCTCCCAAAGCAGACTTTTCCAGATGAAGCAAGAGGTGTCTGAGAAAAGTTCTCCTAGGGTTTTTGATAGGACATGTAAGGCAAAATTTGTCCTGTAAAGAGGTTGATTGAGTGAGGTCTTCTGAACTCTTTGGCCATTTGGATCTGTTCTCTTCCCTATGCACTTCCGCTTATAGGAAATGAAGAAAACACCACGCAGGGATAAATTGTAGTGTTGTTAGTAATGAAGCATGTTTCCATTACTGCTAATCAAAGTAGTCCTAAAAAATTTCTCTTCATTCGTAGAAACATTTGGGAAGCTTGGCAAAAAAAAAAAAGTAGAAGCTCAAATCCAATGCAAGACTTATCTCATCATCAGGGTCACAGGTCCCTGAGCAGAAAGAAGGCTAAAGGGGTGGCATATTTATAGGTGGTTTGGAGTCTTAAGAGTAAACAGTTGTTTGATAAGCCCACTTGAATAATCTATTTTTCTTTGAAGGAGACCATAATTATATAACAGTTTAGCTCTTTACTTTGTTGTTCAGGTAAGTGTTAAGAAGTTACTAAAACAAAGTTACTTGCAAATTCATCTTCCTGAGCTAAAATTTTCTGGAATACTTGTCATGTTAATGATTATGTAGGCCAGTAATTATAAAACTTTACCTTAAATCACAGTCACCTGGAAGGATTATTAAAACACATATTGCTGGGTCCTGTCCCTACAATTAAAAATATCTGAGCTGGGGACCTAGACTTTGCATTTAGGTGATGCTAATGTTGATGATTTGTGAAGACACTTTGAGGACTACTGATAAAAATAGGTTTAGTTGTTAATACCATTAAGCTCTATAGCTGGTGAAGGTTTCAGGGAGACCAAATATAACTATGAAGGCCAATAATATTGTTTTAATGCAGCTCACATTTGTCAGCTTAAAATATTTGAGATGTTTATTACTTAAGAGAATGATATTGGAATCCTACTGTTCTGCATAGCTAATTTTAAGATATGCCAATTTTATGTTATTCATCTAAACAGGAAAGAGATTTCTCTAATGTTAATTACCAACTCAACATCAATTAACAGAGTACAATTTATTCTGATTTCCTAGATTTTTTTTTACATTATGAAAATAGATCAGTCAATAAATGTTAATATATACTGATTGAGGAGATGTGCACATTGGCTCCGGCTCACAATGTTATACGCAGTTCAGGTTTTATCAATACGTGCTGACGTGCTGCCCTCTGACAATCCCATTTTCTCTTTTTCTCTTTCAATAACTAAATTTCTCATAAACTCTATGGTGCACATTTTAATGGTACCATATCCCAGCTCTTACCAATCAGACTTATAATGATTTTATAAAAAATATACACTGCCCCTAGTTATCTGCTTACTCTTTCAATTCCAGGGCCTTAATGCATGCTGCTCCTAAACTCAGTCCGTTCTAACTTATTGTTAGAACCAGAATGAATCTTGCCCTGAAGGGATCCTTTCAAACTCACCATCCGGCCTGAATGCATTTTTGCCCTCAGGCTTTCTCTATTCCTTCAGACTGATCACCCAGGCTCCAGTGAATGTTGCCTTTGGGTTGTTTCCTTCAGTTTCCATTTCGAGGCTTGTGTGCTTTTTACCCTCAGGTTTTTCCTTTTCTGTTTCTGTGTTAGGTTTTAAAGGCCTAGTGGCTTTCAATACTTTCTCATTGCAGTACTTTCCTGTTTCATGCCTCAATAACATGATTGTGGACTGCTGTTTCATTGATCTTATGATGCCTCTTAAGAATTTCAGTATCCCCTCTTCTTATTTATTTATTTATTTATTTTGTCTTATACTTTACTTCAAACCTTAAACTTATTCAATGGTAACCAGATAGCAAATATATAATCGGACATCTCACCAAATACATATTTTCTGCTGGAGGAAATTATTTGCCCACCTACACCATCGTAACCAGTCAAGGTATTGATAATAAACAAAAGATATATACTTGTCTTAATTTAAGGAGAAATGGGCTTGTTGGAAGCTATCCAGGTAGCTCACAGAAATAATACAGAAATGTTCCAAAAAACTAAGGGTAGGTCAAGAAAGCCAAAGGCAGCTAGTCAGCTGGAAACACAGCCATGTGAATATCAATAGAACTGCCTGGTTAGGGCATCACCAACAAAGATGCTGAACACTGATGCTACCCCTAGTGCTGGTGCCAGTGAATGCTGGATGCCACCACCACTATATTGAAGTGATTATTTTTAAAGAAAGTTCCTCCATTTGAATCACCAGCATCATGTTCTAGTTCCCTAGGTCCCAGCTGGGAACATCAGATTGGCTGAACTAAATTCATGCCCCTAGGGCTAGCTGCCTGGCTTCAAGTTCAAGTTATACCTGTTTTCAGCTTTATTGGCTTACAGAATGGGAGACATGGTCCTGCTGCCATTCAAGGCAACCATGGGGATAGTCCCTATATGCCAGAAGTGATTCAGATGTTGTGTTCAAGAAAACAATAGAATCATGGAAAATATTTGCAAGGTCATGGCCTTATACGTGTAAGTAATATCTTATATGTGCTTCTGTGAGTTTTCATTTTTTAATTCAACTTTTTTCAGTAAAAGTGATAATTTTTTTCCCTGCTGGCTGCCCCACACCATTTTTCTCTTCGTTCTCAACTCTCCTGGAATACAAGGTAAATTATGGACACTACCTGGAGGCCAAATTTCAGCTTATCCCTAAACTGACAAGCATGAACAACCTCGAGAAGCACAATTTAATCTGGGCAGAGATAACTTAAATTATGCTGTCTCTTGGGATAGATGGTTACAATGCCTTTGAAACGCTTGAAGAATTCCATGCACCACTGTATGTTCTCATGTTGCCTTCAGTGAGCCTGATCTGTTTATCCTGAAGATTTTCTATAAAAGTTGTTTATCTCTTCTTCCAATTTCCTGGCTTTCATGTATTTCTGAACTATGTCTACTCCAAAGTCCATATATAACCAACACAATGCACACCACAGTGACTGTTTTTTCCCCTACAATCATGTTAAAAGTTTGGCATTACAATAAATCATATCATTTATTTATTTAAGGATGAGAGGTGTCTTATTTTTTATGGTCATTTCTAAGTTTGCCTTTAAGAACAGGAGGACTATGTTTTCAGACTGAACAGAAACCACTTTATTCTGCAAGTGTGACTAGGTGACTGAAACCTATCCAGAGGATGGATCATTTGATTCAGTTATACATGAATCAATTATGTATTCATTGAACATATTTTTTAAAGTACAACTTTTAATTATGAACCATTTCTTCATTCAATAAACATTTCAGTGCCTACTTTTTGCCAGGCACTGTTCACAATACTAAGAATAAAATATTTTTTAAAATGAAGGGAAAAATGCCCACCCTAGTAGAGCTTACATCCTAGTAGGACTGTCAGCTATGTATGTAATAAGTAAAATATAAATATAAATATATTTATGTATATGGTCATAAATGCTGAAGTAGGGAAGGGAGCTGGTAGTATTGGGGTAGGTAGAACAGAAATGGTTGAAATTTTAGCTAGAGTGCCCAGAGAAGGTAATATTTAAGTATAGACAATGAGGGAATAAGCCATGGGGATATAAGGAAAAGAATATTCTAGGTAAAGAAAAGAGGGTACAAAAGAGACAAGAAGCTCTCTAGTTTCTTGTATAGGAATATACAAAAGGCAAGTTTAGTTAAACGAGAAGGAGTACTGAGGTTTGAGGTAGTTGAGGGGATGAAGTCAGAAAGAAAACTTGGAGGTTATTGTAAAAACTTTGGGTTTTACTATGAGTAAGATGGGAAGCCCTGGAGGGGGTTGAACATAGAAGGTCACATTCTGACTGACATTTAATAGCTCAGCTCTGGTTCCTAGGTGGAACATAGATTATAGGGGGAGTGGGCAGGGACAGAAACAGAAACGTGAAATATTAAGAAGACTACAGGAATATTTAAACAGTAGATAATAGGGACCTTGAGTGGATGGTGCCAATGCAGATGGTCAGAGTCTTTTAATTGAGATGACATACAAAGAAACAAAAGCAGATCTGGAAGGAAAGATCAGGAGTTCAATTTCTGATACATCAAGTTTATGTTGAATATTAGACAGCTAAGATGATATGCCAAGTTATACATTTCTGAATTTCAGTGAAGAGGTCAAAGCCAGATATATATAAATATGAGAGCCATAAACACATAAATAATAGTGAAAGCTATATTCTATTGCTGCATCACATAAGTACCCCTAAAATTGGCTTCTTAAATCACAAAAATATATGTTTTATTACAGTTTTAGAGTTAAGGAAACTGTGACTTGAAGAGCTAAGTAGCTTGACCACACACATACACAGTAAGTTATATGCCAGGATTTAATTTCAGAGATCTTTGCTTCGAAGACCCAGTTCATTCATTTACAGAGCTGTGCATTCTTAGCACCTTCCTTGCACTGTCTGCTCTTCCCATATCTCCTCACCAGCCTGCTATGTGTCCCTCTCTGCTTGCTTCTCCCACTTGGACAGCTTCCTTTATCTACCCAAAGTCTTTCTTCATTGTCATTCATCAAAGATTGGCACTTTTCCAGTCATCTGAGTAGTCAGGGAAGGGAAGAAGAATACGCAATGTGCCACAGAGCTCGGAAAGATAATGAGTTCAAGACTCTTTAGACAGTACTAAATAATAAGGTTAGAATGGAGGTTGGGGAGAGGGGACAACTGATGACAGGCAGTTATAATTATATATGTATATTATATATTTATGATTATATATTATATATCTATACATATAGTTATAATTTTATGTATAGATACTTATTTAGGAATGCAGACAATTATTGTGTTTTTCTTCCTTTCCCAAATAAGTTAAATTAATAAAATCACAACAAATTTCTCTTCAAGTGCCTGAAGGAAAGAAATAAAATACAAAGGCATGCATTTGGCAGTATATGATTTTTAAAAGGCAAAATAATATATTACTCCCTAGTCCTCCATTATCTTACCAATTCACTGTTTTATTCTAATTATTATTATAATGTTTAAACTTTTCAAAACAATTCATTATGTAGCATGGCATGTGACTCAGGAAAAGTATTCAGAAGAGGAAGCGGAGGCACTGAGGAGTAAAATTCACACATTAAATTAAATTCTCACAGTCTGCCTCCTTGTTAATTTCTCTAACCATTCAATTCGTTGATAAATTCATAGGATTGTAGAATTTACCCCTATAACATAGAAGATGATAAAGAAAAATATCTTTATGATCTTCCTTTTACTTCTTTTTCTGACCCCCACTTCCATCTCTACCATTGCCCATTTATTTAGTCCCATATGTTAGGAATATCGTCTAGGCTTTTCTCCATTCCATAAAATTTTTTCCTCCTTGATCTTCTGCAAGGGTCACAAACTCACATTTCTTTTAGGAGGTGAGCAGTTAAAATAAACGTTAAAGCTCAGATACCTTGTATATATAACAATGAAGTGGTGGAGTCTGTGGTGGACTTGAGCAGGTATGTCTTGCCAAAAATATTCTCATTTTCCCTCTCTCTCTCTCACCCTCTTTTTCTCTCTTTCTGTTTTAGCCAAGATAATATATCTCTGGGCCTGATATAGCCTGTAAACTTCTATTTAGTGATCCTTTTTATAATATTTTATGTCTTTTAATTCCTACATTAAATAAGCTTATCTGCCCACCTCCCTCTTTTCTAAGAACTGAAAATTTTCACTTATGATTGATTTAGGTTTTCCCTGTAAGTTTGGACTATACTAATAAGTAAGGGCTGAGGAAAATTTCTGCCCACTTCCATGTACTTTTTTTTTCACAAGTATTTTATAATGAAATGTTCCATTCGTAAATTATTTGTACATATCAAACATGATGGACCATGTGTTGTGACCCACAACTTACTGAACACGTACACACCCATGCAGGCATGCATGCAAACACAAATAGAACAGAAATATAGGAATAAGAGATGTTTATACAAGACCATCAATCTTTTGAATGAGACAAACTGGGCCTAGAAATAGTGCTCATTTAATGTAGTCTTTTGGAGAAATGGCCCCTATCCCATTTCCTTTCCTTCCCTCCTCTCCTCCCTTCATTTCTCCCTTTCATCCTTCCATTCTTCCTTCTTTTCCTCCTCCCTTTATCTTTTCTTTCTCTATATTTTGGAGACCTGACACTTATAGTGGTCATTTGGGGGTATATAAGCAAAGTAGCCATTTAATAATTTGGAAATACATTACTATGAAGACTGATAGGATTTATTTATTTGACTAATGGGTAGATCTTATTAATGAATTTTTTCTTAGATTTTCTTGTTCTTCATTATCATAGAAACTGAATGTAGAATTTTATTTTACAAAGAGCCTGAATCATTGCACAGTAGAAAGGAAAATTTACTTAATTTTGCTGTTCTCTAAGACCCTTCTAGTGAAAGTTGCTTTTTTAGCTTCCATTACTAGCATGGAAACAGATTTTAAATTAATATAATTTATTTCAGGCAGTTTCCCAGAGCTAAATGTACACAGGATATGATAAATAATTTTATTTAGTCATTTATGGATCTGAATGACCAATAGATTTTCTACTCTGAAAACATTTGTAGACCCCTTTCAGCCCATTCAGAATTATCATGTGGAATTCACACACCTCTACATTCTCATTAAGAGCATTAGAAGAGTCCTTACTGCCAAGTGTTATTGACTTTCCTGTAACATTCTATTTACAATCTGTATTCTGGGTTTCCAGTCTCTCTATTAATATATCTATTAATATCCCTATATTGTTTTATCTTCTCTCATTAATAATAATGTCATATGTATCAAATCCAGTGTGCTTATTTTCATTTCTCCTTAAGGGATTCTATATATTCCCATGCATTCTTTTGTACATATGTGATGGGTTAAGTTTGCAGATAATTCCAGTAACATTATTACCAGTTATAGGAATGCAACTTGTGATTATAATAATTGCTCATAAATTCATCTAACTACAAAAATCAGTGGTTCATAAAATATGAACCTAAGCTCACATATATAATTCAAATGCAATTTCATAGCAAGATATATGTTTTGAATATATTGTTCATTTACTGATTTGAATTTATATTAAAATATTGAAATTTAACATGGGAACATAATCCACCAGATTGGTTATTTTAAAATTAGTTAAATTCAGGAAAGTGTAAGAGAAAAGGAAATTTGTTTAAATTTTAAACCAGTAAATATGGGTATATTAGGATCTGTAGATAAGCTGTTGGTTGGGAAATAAAGAATTTTATTTTATTAACTATAGCCAAAACAACAATAGCAATAAATCTAATATTTGACTATAACATCGGAAAATCTAAACATAGTGCTTTCGAAAAAAAATACCAAAATGAATGGAAATATTTAAGTTAAAAAATGTGTGCAATCTTAAGTGTATGTATATGCTTGCAAAATGTTTATTATCTGAGAAAATTCTTTATTTTAAAAATCTAGGTGTAAATAGGATGTAGAAAGTCCACATATCACAGAACTAAAAACCAAATTACACTAAAGCTATCATGGTTGGAAACACGACCATGTTCTGATTAATAATTAACTGGCTTATAACCAGGTCGATTACGGGTATTAAGATGATGTGGCAATAGAAAATTCGATTAGTCACAGACAGGAAGGAAAAAAATGAGCTTGATATATGTAATTTTTTTTTTCATTGTGCAGAAGCCATGCAAGAAATTTACTCATGGACCTATAGGGGAGAAAAAAAGAGCTCCAATAATGCATCATTTTGTATTAAATGAATTTTAGTATTTTGTTGTTAAAATATGTAACCAGAATAAAGCTAGGACTTTCAGTCCCATATTAAGATGTAGACCTAAAAAAGTATTACATTAAAAAGAAATAGAAATCTGACTCAAAAGCTCTTTAAAGTAATATATCTTCATTGAAGGCTTTTGAAGTGGTAGTAAAAAGGGAATGCTATGGCAGAGTGCATATTAAGAAGTCCTTTACTAATTCTGAAATTTAAAAAAAGAGAAAACTATATAAAAAAAGAAGTCCTTTACTCACCCCTTCCCAATGTCTCATATGATATTTTCCTGTTCTAATGTCCATTCTTGTCTCTTCCTCCAAACTCCAAGCTCCTCTAGATTTATCTCTTCCACAATGTCTTAACTCTACTGCAAGTTTTGAGATTTTTTTTCATTCTTTAAGTAGCTTTGTGTAAATAAAAATCAGTTTAGATGCTCAGGAAATCGTCCAATTTACCACTAGCCCATTATCCTTCTATGATGGCTGGAGGGAGAGGGAAGGGATGTGAATATCTACAATTGTGTCCCTATCTGAATATCGCTGCATATGAAAACTTGTCTTCGTCCTTTAAAGAAAACTCTCCTTGAAATATGCCTCAGAACGTGAGTAGGTATCTGGGCAAAGGGTACAGGGACAGCAGTATGAGGGAAACTGTATTAGCAGCAGTGGAAATGAAAAATCTGACACAGGCCAAATGAGACTGCAAAGACACCAGAAGCCTTTTGAGGTGTGCCTTGCTCCCTCCATGAGGAGGGCCAGAAAAGTGAATATGGTATATGGACAGACCTTGGCTTCCTCCTCTTGCTGCTGTAACCACTCTGACCCATTTCAGGCTCTCAGCTAAAGCTCTTAGCCAAGATCAAATATAACGCATGCTCCAGATAGGATCTATAGGCAAAGCAAAATCTTCAGGAATAGAAGAGCTTATAAGCTTGGATATGAGGCAAATTTTCGGTTGGATTTGTCCTTAAGAGAAGACATAATTTCTATGAACTCATAAATGGTAGACAGTGACTCTGGATTAAACTGGGCTCAGCTGGAGAACTTTAGAAACTTTATTGGAGCTATTCATGATTAGGAAAAAAAAATTTATGACAATTTTGAAGCAAATGATTTTTTTGAAACTGAGAACATGACCCAGATTCAGACTGTAGTGATGGCTTTAGCAGACCTAACTAAATCTAAAGGATTCCATAAAACAATCAATATTGCAGAAAAACAGGCAAGATGATCTGAAGAAAGAAAACCCAAAGGGCACAATTGTAACTATTTAGCATATGAGAACCAACATACATACTTTTTGATATAGCCTCCTACCTAGGACAAAAGACTGGGAAGCATCTTTGTCAGGTTCTAGTCTGAAAATGTTGGTTCTTGGCGCACCCGTGGCCGAAGAAGGACCAGACATGCCAAAGTAAGGCAAGCACGAAAATGAGGTTTATTGAGGAGAAAAAGATAGGAGTGTAGGGTGAGAGCAAAATACAGGTTTGCAGAGCATGGTACATACACATGGATGATGATCAGACCCATTGTTGCAGCTGGGCAAGCAAAAGGAGGGGCAAAGAGAGAGAGCTTGGCTATGGTCTGTGTCTTATTTTATAGTGCCCTGATAGGGAACTCCCTTGTGGTTCAGAGATCACCATGGAACCACTTTGATTGGACAGTTGGGAGTCACGTGACCTGAGCCTTAACTACACATGTGGGTTCTAGGTCACTTTCCGGACTTTATGATCCCATGCTGCTTGGCCTGTGGGCTAGAGAGTCTTCTGCATTCTTTTGCATCTCAAATGCAAAGTTCTGATTGGCAGATTCTATTCATAGGGTAGAATATCCCTCCTCTCCCATATATGGAGAATTAGGGTGGGGCAGGAATAAGATGGGAGCAACAGCACCCACTTTCTTTCTAGGAGACCTGGAATCCCTTGCTAGCTACCTAACATCTTTATGTCTCAACAAATATTTTGACCATTCAATTATTATCATTCAGACTTTTTTTTTATAAAACAACAAATATTTTGGCCATTCAACTATTAATCGTAGCCTGTATTCTGACAAAAGACTTAAGCAGGGATGTTTAACACAGGTATGATGTATAGAAAGACACTGACATGATAGCCAGTATACAACTCTCTACATCTGAGTTGCCAAAAGTTGTCTTCCAGAAGTATTGTGAGAAACATATCATATTATAACTGTAGAAATTGGCTAGAAAATGTATTATGATATGACTGGTGGTGATAACAACCAGTGAGAGCTACTATGTATAAATATTTTTGTCTAAGGGTGATAACCCTATGATGTTAGTGTACTGTTTTTATGCACCTGTTGCCAGTGAGAAAATCAAATCAATGCCCAGAAAGATTGAGTAACTCTCTCAAGATTAGCCTGCTTAAGAATATCAGAGCTGAGATTTGGATCAAGGGAGTTTGGCTTTAGAGCTCAAGTTCTTCTCTTTATCATCACCACATACCAGCTATTCTAAACAATGTCACTGCTAAAATGCCAGGAAGAATTGTATTTACCCTCAACTCCTGATACATCATCAGTAGAGGTCCAAAACCAGAATTCAAGAAAATAACAAATTTAATATTTTATTGGAAAGGAAATTGGCAAGGAGTAGAAGAAAAAGATAGAGATTAAGAACATATTTGTGTTGCTTATGAAATTAAAAAAAGAAAAGAAAAGGAAAACAAATAAGAAAAGAACTACACATTAACATCATAATGAAACCCAAGAGAAGTTGTTGGAAGTTAGTCCAGTTGTCTAGGCGAGGGAGTCCCTGGCTGAATGGTCAACTAGGAGATGAGCAGGGGCTTCCCCAAGGACAGTTTCAACCACAGAAGTTGAAGCAAGATTGCCCTGAGGTGAAAACTGAGGATTTATCACAGCCAGTAAAAGGAGCTTTCAGGAAATACTTATTTAACAATAGAAAGAGAACAATAAATAAATGGGGATCATTGGTTTGCAGAAGTGCTTCCTGTTTTATGTGGCAAGATCTTTAGACATGTGTCTAAAGCCAGGGGAATTTCAGAGGATTCCAGAGAGAAGACTGAGGTTCCTGCCATCAACGAACCAGGATGAGATGAGAACAATTCATGAAACAAAATTGTACTGCTTACTCTTTGTGTGTTAGAAATTATATGAAAGAAAAAAAACCTACCTTATTCAGAAATGTGTGAGTCCAAAGAATACAAGCCTAAAGAGTTTTTGGCAAAACCTCCCCAAATAAATGAATAAAAAATAAGTAGATGTGGGTGCTTGTGTGCATGTGTACACAAACTTTTTAGAAAACTGTAGACACTAAAGGAGTCATGATATATCATGTGTCCAATTACAAAAGCAATTTTGGCTCCTCGTTTTTGCTTCTTTGAGAAAATACTTCCTTAACCTAAACCGTACCTTTCTTACTTAAATTATTAGTCTTCTTTTTGCAATTATAAGAAACCACAAAGGTTTTGGCTATGAAAAACAAATTTACTATTTAATTTGTTACCTCTCTAGATCCCATCCAATAAAAATGGAGTAAAGTGAGAAAATACTCTGTACTTGCAACTATTGCAGTCTTTGTACATACATACGTGACTAAATAAGTGTGCATATGTTTTTATATTTGCATTTTTCATATTCCATAAATTTGTGTGTGTGGATTGCTGCTGCCATTCACTGTCTGACTGATTCATGTATCGAGAACACATTGAGTAAATAGCACTGGATAGTGCTAATCACTGTGTCATCTTCACCAGAGCCTAGGATACCACCAACTCAAAGGCAAACTTCTTTGTTTAAAACGATCCACTCCATTTGTTCACGTATTTAGTTTTCATGCTCTTGTTGCTTTGCAGTTCTCCACCACCAAGTTACACCATTTGAACTAGAAGAGTTACTTACAACTCTTCTGCCTAGTCTCTTCAGGAGCACTTGACTTAACTTCTTAGCATAGCAGCTGCTTAAGCATCATTTGCCAATTCATTCTGCACACACATCTATAACTCTATTGCTATCAAATCCTCAAATGTTAGATTCTTTTATAAGCAACATGAAAGGAAAGGGAAACCTAAACCAGAAAAACATATAGACAATTTGAAAAGTTTTTCCTTATGAAAAATGGCACAGGTTTTGTCAGAGAACATAGTCAAAAGGCATCTGTTAATCTAGAAGTAATTGAATACCAGCAAAATGATACATCTTTTTGTATATTAAAAGAAAAGTGAGAAGTGACTGATGATTATGAACATCTCCATCTAAATCATGAGTAAGATTCTCATAGTCTTTCTAGCATTGAACTAAACTTCAACCTAAATATGTCAAGCTGAGATTTGCATAAAAATATCACAATCCTTGATCATAAATTTTATTTCCTTTTGAATATATCAAAATTGTTTTCATGGTATCTACAAAGTATGTGGTGTTAAAAAGAGAATAGCAAATTTGCACTTACTTAAAATATTCCTGTAAAAGCCAAGATTTTAAAGAGGCTAATATGATTTTCATTAAAAATTATGATTTTTTCTAAAGTGATATTAAAATTAAATCATGTATAAATGTTAAGTTGATAATTTTACAATGTATTTTTATGTAAAATAAAAAGCATTGTTCTTAATTTTTAACTTTTAATACATTTATCTGACCTTACATTTCGAACTTAATGATAATTTCCTAGTAAAGAAAAAATGTTTGCTTTTTAATTTGCTTTTTATAATGGAAACATTAGCACTAACTTTCATAAAATAAAAAACAGAATGATACCAATGTAAAAGCATTTCAATATTTCAATTAAATGCCTATTAGAATCTATATTTCTCATTATAGATGAAAATATAATTGCAAGGTAAGGATACACATAAAAGAGTAGAAAACATACAAGTTAATGGTAACTCTTCAGATTCACAATATCATGTGCAAATTTGCCCCTATTAGCATCATGCAATTATCTCTAGAGATGTGCAAAGCGACAAGGTATATTTTTACTGGTAAATCACCCTGACAGTTACCCTAAAAAGAACTAAGGAGACAGAAGAACTCCAGAATTCAGGAAAGAGCATTCAAGCACAGAAGTCTTTAGACTGGGAACAAATAATCTACAAACACAATCTAAAACCATCAATAAATTGTAGAACACAAACACATCTGCTTTCCAGAACCTTCTTTGTTTGCAGTCAGAGGAAATGATTGCTTTTATAGTGTTACCATCTCTTTATGCTGTGTTGCATTAATACCAGCAATATTTACAATGGAAGTAACTTTTAAAATTATAAATGATTATAAAGTCAAAAGGAGTCTTATCAGAAAGTTGTAAAGGTTATACATACTTTTGAAACCTTACCACCTACACGTGTGAACACATGGACCTCCTTAGGACTGATTCATGTTCTGTGTAACAAAAAAGATGAGTAGAGAAAAAGCTTGATTTCTTTTTTAAGTTGAAGTTGAAATACAAATACAATTAATATGGGCCACCTTTTATTTATTTATTTATTTTTTGAGACAGAGTCTCACTCTTTTGCCTGGGCTAGAGTGCCATGATGTCAGCCTAGCTAACAGCATCCTCAAACTCCTGGGATCTAGTGATCCTCCTGCCTCAGCCTCCCGAGTAGCTGGGACTACAGGCGTGTGCCACCATGCCTGGCTAATTGTTTCCAAATATATTTTTTTAGTTGGCCAGATAATTTCGTTCTATTTTTAGTAGAGACAGGGTCTCACTCTTGCTCAGTCTGGTCTCGAACTCCTGACCTCGAGCTATCCACCCACCTCGGCCTCCCAGAGTGCTAGGATTACAGGCATGAGCCACCGCGCCAGGCCTGGGCCACCTTTTAAAACATATCTGGCATATAATTTTGAATTCACAATTTTGAACTCAACAAAAGTGTTTTAAAAATTACCTCGATTGTGTTGTTAAAATCTGATCAGGCATTTTATTATCATTATATTTTCATCTGTTCATTAGTGGTTGTGTCAGTTTTTATAAATTAGCATATATAAACTGATAAATTATATATTGTTCATTAAATATAGATACGCACATATATACAAATAAACCTTTTGCTATTATTTATTTTAATGGCCATTATTGCTGATGTTAAGTATGTATGATATTAGTGAGAGTATAGCTAAAAAGACAAGATTAAGAGCAATAAGATTTTCTCCATTAAATATTTGTGAAAATTGCCGATTCTATGTACCTGCAACTGTTTTTAAAAAGCCTATTTTCGGTAGATAAAATAAATAGCAAATATGGATGAGATGTTAATTAATGTTGCACCAAGGCAATTCCGTAATGATCTAAGCCATGCAATGTAAAGAATACCGTGATAGCCATGAACACGTGCCTCACACATCTGACTACTGGAGCTTAATTAACCGATGGCCTCACAGCTTTTACACTCTGAAATCCTGCATTGTATTTAGGTTCAGGCCAAACTTCCTACTAACTCCCTCCAACTAATCACTGGGCACAGCAGGGATATAAGGCAAGTCAGTTCCTGGGAGGCACAGGACTCTTTTGATGGAGACTCTAACTCAAAGGCTTTTCACTGGCTTTGCTACATTTTCTTAGTACTGCACTGTCATCTAAGATCTTCCATCCAAACTTACTTACTTCCCTCTGTTCTTCAAAAAGATCAAACCTTTATTTTAGTCTGCTAGCTCCCTTAACCTTCTTCCCACTTATTTTTCATTTTTCATCATTGGCATTTTCCCCAATAAATTACTTGCCCACCAAATTCCATCTTGGCATTTGCTTCACCAGTGACCCTGACTAACATACAACCACATTGATATTTTTTGGAATTTCATGGGAGGAAAACTGCTTAGAAGTTTCTCTATAGATTTCTAATTTAGCACAAAAATCATTCTTTCAGTTTTTGTAATACTCTTGGCATGCAGAGTCAGAAAATGTGTCAATATTATCATGGGGACCAGATCCTAATGCAGCTCAAGGCAGCCTCATATTTTATTTTCCTTCTCTTTAAAAAGCTATTGTTCTCCTATCCTAAAATAAATATTGGCAGTTCTGCCAATGGAGACATGTGCAAGGGAAGCAGGCAATCAATGTTGACTAAGAAAAAAAAAAAAAGGCTGAAATCTTCCTTAGAAGACTGAGAATAGGAAGATTGGCTTAAGTGTCATCTTTGTCATTGAAATACAAGAACATATATGTGGCACAAAGAGACATGTAGGACAGTGCCACATACAGGTAGAAAGAGTGGCAGAGGAAGGAGAGATTTTAGAGTATTTGCAAGTCGAAAAGCAAAAGTAAAAATTGAAAAGCTTTAGAATTCAAAGAGAACTTCATTAGATCATTTTTGGAAAATGATATTGATTTTAAAACTTCACTTTCTACCTCTGCAGAAGAGGAATATATTAAATAATTTACAATGTCTTAATATAAAGTCTAGTTCTAATATTCTATGATTCATTTATTAATTTATTATTTGCTGAATGCACACTACATGCCTACTTTAGACAAGACTATAAGCTACAAATCTACAAGGAAGAAAGACACATAACCAATAATTGGAATATAATGTGATAAATACTCTGAAAATGGATGCTTAGAAGGCAATGTGGATATAGAATAGGGACATTTAATTCATTCACGTGAGAAGAGTTAAGAAAGATTTTACAGATGAAAGAATACATGGGTGGAGGTAAGACATGAGTTCAGTTCCTAAATGGTCTTGAGCAGGTGAAATATGGATCTAAATAGAGCTTGTTTAAAGGCATTAGAATATCAGGACACTCAATCTGTTGGAGATATTAGAGAATAATATGCTTTGAGCTAAGGATGCAGATGAGGGAGCAGGGTGGATAAGGATGGAGAGATAGACTGGCCAGTTCTGCCCGCCCTTGCAAGACCAGGGATTTCATTTTGAAAGCCAGGAAGAGCCATGGAAGAATTTTACTGAAAGAAGTTAGAGAGTTAATCTTGGCTTTTAGAAAAATCACTTTGAATGTAGTAAAATCAAAAGTATTGAAGACTAGGCAGAGAAATCCATTAGAATTGTATACAAAATAAAGTAGTACATAATATGGTTGATTGGGTATATTTTGTTTGGATAAATAGAAAATAAATAGGGAAAAAAGGCATAGTGCTTTAGACTACTAGAAGTTTGAATATAATTTTAAAAAATCAGATCTCCCTAAGAAAGTGTGACCTTTAGTAAATGAAAGAGGAAATCTCCATTGACTCTTTTCCTAGATTCTCACCTTCTGTCAGCTGTAGTTCCAGCAGAGAATTTCTCTCCTTAGCTGGCATCATTCACGGCAGTTGGCAATGATTCATTCTTACCTTAATTTGAAAGCAGAAATAAGAGGCTGAATTGGTTGAGGGTTACTATCAGACTTAGCTGGAAATCATCAGTGTGGAATCATTTGATAAAAAGCTGAGTTTTTCAGAGTTGATCCTCTAGAAAATTAAGTTCCCCCTATCAAATTGATTCTTCTCTTGTAAATACAACTCTCTTTCCAGGTAATTCCTTAAAGCACACGACTATGACAGTTTCACTGGAACTGGTTAGCACTTGGAAATGAACCAGGCTTAGGGTAATGGAACAGATGAGGGTCATGGACCCTTAAATGGGAGTCAGGAAAAAAGAGTAGGTGAAGGATGATTGAAAAGACTCTGTATATCAAGGTCAAATATAACCTAATTAATGTTTTCCTCAATGTTGCCAATGGGAGTGCTTAGATTGCTAGATCTCTTGATACCATCTGTGTGCTTGTAGTGCTTGTAGCCCTCTCATACTGTCTTATAGTTCTCTGTTATAGTGATTGCTTTGTACTGTGATTATTAGCTTACAGGCCAGTCCCTGTCACTGAAATATAAGCTTTAGAGAACAGGTAATGGGTGTTTTTATATTTTCATCCCCAGCATTTTGCATCAGTGCCTAGCATTTATCAAATACTTAGTCAATAATTGTTTTAGAATACACAACTCAATTGGTTACTATTAATACTTGCAAAAAAAATTTCAGATACCTTGAAAATGGCCTGTTTCTTATACACACCAGTTTCTTATCCTTTAGCTTTACTTATCTTCCAGGAATTATCCTTCTAAACATGTGCACGTCACCAGCATCCTTTGCTTTTGGCAGACCCCAGTTCACACTAATGCAGCTGCTAACTGCAGTGGTATGGGGTTAAAGCCCAGCCCTCAGGCTTGCTTCCTGACTTCAGCAGGGAAGGATTTAATTAGCCATTTAACTTCCTCAGGTGCAGGGGACAGAGCTCCTTCTTCTGCTAATGAGGTCTGCGCAGCCAGCCAGCCACACTGGTTCCTCTCTTCAGTCTGCCTCTCCCCTGCACAGCTGGTGAGCTGGCTTCCTGACGACCACTTAGTCCCCACTGGCAGGACAATGGCTCCGTCAAGAGCTGTCCTGGCTGTGCTCTGGGGCGGTATCTTTCCCCTGATAACTTCAAACTGTTTTTAACTCCAGAATCTATGTCCTGTCACTGACTATTTTACTTTACTGAGTGATGAATCTTCTCATCTTCCTTCTCTCCTCCTTCCTTTCCTCAAGGAGATTTGCATGTGGAGGGACTGTCAGTTTAGTTTTTAGGTTTCTTTTTAAAAATTGTTATCTCTTTTCAGGAATAATGATTTTTCCCCCAAAATAATTTTAAATGGTTTCTTTTTTTATTAATAAAAAATGCAAGCAACACAGACAAGGAAAGAGAAGAAGAAAGTGAAGAAAAACAGCCTGAGCCCCTATATACAGAAAGAGTCATTTCCAAAATTTGGCAGGCTACTTCCAGGTATTTCCATGTGCATGCAGACTGAAAAAAATAAAAAAAATAGATGGACCAAAGGATAGGCAGATATACTTTTAAAATAAATGAGACCATTTTGTGTATGCTTCTAATTAAGTAAAAACAAGTATCATATGTATATTCTTTTTTACATACCACGACAGGATGGCCATATTTTAAACCTTAAATGTATTTCAAATACACAAATCAAAGTGTCCCAACAGTTTTAAAATAATACCTTTTTTTCAAACCCACTCCAGTGGACCTTACTCAGACATTCTGTGCACTTCTCAATTCAATATTAATATAATTAGACAAGAGAATATGGAAAAAGAGTTGCTTAGATATGAGTGAAAACTAAAAAGTACTAATACTGTTATTACTGATTATAATTTAGAAACTGACTCTGAAACCGGAATGATGGTACAAATCATCTGATACCTTGTTAAAAATTCAGATATAGACTCAGTAAGTCTGTAATGGGCCCTGATATTGTGCAAGCTCACAGGAAATATTGATGTTGCTGGCCTTGGACCACCCTTTAAGCAGCAAGGTGTAGTGTACATAGTATATTAGGCACTGTTCTAGGCTAATCCCTCAGTGTTATGTTCATGATTTTATCACCAACACTTGTAACTATTACATGGAAACTGAGGCTCAAAAAACATAAAATATGTACCAAAGGTCACTGTACTGTCTGGCTTCATATAGGTGTTTGAATCTAGCCCTGTCTCCAAACAGACATGTTTTTTCCATTGTGTAAAGTCCCCTGATGCTTCATTCTGAAAAGCCGATTGCTGAAACTGATTAGGATTAAAATCTATAGCATTATTAAATTATGTATAAACTGAAAATGTCATGAGAGTCCATAAAACTAGGACAAAGTGTTACCTTTCAAAAAAAAAAAAAAAAAAAAAAACGGGCAGGGCATGGTAGCCCATGCCTATAAACCTAGCACTCTGGGAAGCCAAGGCAGGAGGACTGCTTGAGGTCAGGAGACCAGCCTGAGCAAGAGCAAAACCCTGCCTCTACTAAAAATAGAAAAATTAGCTGGGAGTGGTGGCACATGCCTGTAGTTCCAGTTACTCAGGAGCCTGTGACAGGAGGATCACTTCAGTCCAGGAGTTTGGGGTTGCACTAAGCTATGATGATGCCACTGCGCTTTACCCAGGGCAACAAAGAAAGACTCTCTCTCAAAAAAAAAAAAAAAAAAAAAAGAAAAAAACTTACCAACTTAAATAGAAAAATCGTATCAATGGTATTTTGCATATAATATATGGATCAAGGAAGATTTTAAAGGAGCTTTTGCACATTTATGAATATTGCAGTTAAAAATTACAATTAGTAAAATCTGGAATATACTTAACCTCAACATCAGAGAACTTTTATATCCTATATATAAGCCACAGCCTTCATGTATTTGCTCTATAAATTATTTATATTTTTATTTTATAAAGTCTAAAATGCACTAGATTGCACAATGAAGAACTTTTCAGTACTTTAAATGAAGTCAGTCCTAAAGATTAAACATGCTGTCATTATCTTCGACATAGATGATATGGACAAATTCTTTGAAAAACCCAGTTATCAAAGTTGGCAAAAGAAGAAATAGATCTTAATATCTCAATATCTATTAAAGAAGCTGAATAGTTGTCAAAAACCTTCCCATAAAGAAAGTTTTAAGCTAAGATGGTTTCACGGATGAATGCTATAAAAAATTTAAGGAGATAATAATACAATCAAACAAATTCAGAACACATTTAACAAAATGAGCAATAAAAAAAGTTAGACACAAGAGTACATACTACATAATTTCCATTTATATAAGGTTGAAAAACTGGCAAAATTAATCAATGATAATAGAAATCAGAGCAATAGTTGACTATAAAGGTTTTGGAATGAATGGGAAGAGGGGTGAGGTAACTTTTCTTGCATGATGAAAAAGATTCTGTGGTTGCTAAAAGGGTACACATGGTTTCCAGAATTCAAGAATTTGTACATTTGCCAAACTGAATTTTCTTAAGGTAAAAAGGAAACAAAACAACATAAAAAGGGCATTGGTTCTCAAACCAATTTACATAATAAATTAATAAGCTAGCATCAGGTTTGGGGGAAAATGCTGTTATTGAGGATATTCAATTAAACAGTATCAAAACAGAAGCTAAAAATATTTTGATTGATGAAATTGTGATTAACGTAAGTATCTAATTTTTTAATATGATTAATTTGAAGGAGATAGTGCATATTTAGATATACAAGTCTCATTATGTTTACTTAATAATTGCATTATTTGTAATTGCAATTCACATTGAACTTTAAATTGTTCTCTAGTTGCCCATGTTTAGGAATTTGAATTTTCCTCACCTAAGTGTTAATTCTTCCAGAGTGGAAATAAAATTTTTTATCTTGCAGATTATTGTATGCTTATTGACATTTTTAAATTAAAACTTGATGTCACTTAAGTTAGATGTCTACTTCTACCAAACAGTTTGTCTAAAGAACATAATCCAGTCTTTAGAGGCTAATGTATTTTTTACACTAATTTTTAAATTATGATTGCTAGTGCAATTCACTCCAACAAGCATTACTTGGGTGTCTACTATGTGTCAGGAAAGGCTCAGTGGATTAAAAAATAGCAATAAACAAGGCACATGCCTCAAGTCACTTTTTTAAGTTAGAATATGTCCCACCAATAGACAGAGTGCTTCTGTGGACTCAAATAATTGGGATGATGTAAAACATATACTGCATTGAAAAACACAGCAAAATATTGTACTTTTTTACCATGTAACGTGATGTATAAATGAGTATGAAGAACCAGACCCTCTTTCTGTATATTCAAGTCCGTGAAAAACAGAAAAATGCTTAGAATTGTTTATAGATTCTGCACTTCCATAAATTATTCATTGTTTTTACATCTCTAGCAACACATCAATAAACTGCAAAGATTTTTTTGTTTCTCCAATAGCATCCTTGAAAATCACATTTTATCTCTGCAACCAAATGATAAAATTATTTTAAATTAGCATAGAAAATGTTCATATGTAATATGATTTGTATATTTTTTCTGATATATAGGCCTAAAAAAGCTACTATTTTTAATATCAATAAATAGGAATACCAGGAAGAGTGATTGGCTCAAGATACATATTAAATAATTGATTAAAATACAAACTGTGTAAACATTATTTCTTTTATTTTAGATCTGTCTTAAGTAAAAGTAGATTTATGTTTGGTTGGTCATCATCTAAACTTTGAAATAAATGTTGACAGAACGAATCAAAAGAAATGTAAAATTATATGCAACATTTCAACCTCAGGCTAGCTCAAAGCTTTGAAAATATAAAAGAAAAATTGTAATAATTTTCCATTACCAAAGGAACTCTTCTTGTTTTATCTCTCCTATAAATATTATTTATTTAACAGCTTTATTACCTTCTTTCCATTTAACGTATACTGACAACTATTGGGGGAATTGCCATAAAATACCATATGATCAGAAAGTGAAACTCTGGTTTAGAAATGAAAGTTTATTATGGTAGTATGTTTATATAGTTTATATAGTTTATATAGATAGTATGTTGCATGCATGAAGTATTGGTTTTTAAGAGATGTTTGTATTTCAAAACAAAAAACAAACCAGTGAAATATGTACAATCATTAAGAAGACCTTTTTTCAACCAAAGTACAAACTCTTACTGTGAATGTATAATAGCATTTAAGGTTATGTATCATGTCATTTGGTGAAATACTACCACCATATACTTGACTTCACCTTCATAATTTGGAGCAGCTTTTTATTCCAAATAAGAAGTACTTTACTTTTGAGGTCGAGCTTCCCATAGATACAAAGCATACTTACTTAACATTCCCAAATATATAGAAAGAAACTTGCAAAGCACAAATACATACACACACACACACACACATGCACAGGCTCACTTTACCTAAAGAATACTAAGCATGATGATAATTGAAATATGAAAATTCCAGATAATCTCAGTGTATTCAAATGTCCAGCCATTTAATATCACGAGACACAAAATTTGAATTTTTAAAAAATAGATAAGTTACCTCAATGCTTGCCATCCTATAGATATATTCACAAATATAAAATATTAGACTTTTATGTCTATTATAGTATGATATATGACTTGTATAAAGATTTTCTAGTACTTTTCACAGAAGATGCAGCATCTCATTTTCTTTGGTATTTGGAAAACCAATCTCATTAGTATGCTTTTTTTTCCACAGGACACATAGGCGATTAAGGAAGGAAGAGCCTGATGGAAAGGCTTCTGTACTTTCCAGTTAATGAAAATTGTAGCCTATTGTGTATTTTTGTTTCTTTGAATCATCTGCAATTTTTTTCCTCTAAACAATTGCTTATTTTGTTATTTTTCTGCCTCTAACCAAACTAATCATACACTTTTACACATGTTACCAAGTAGAATTGAGTACCACTAAGGCTCTGGTAGCCCCATGTGCAATTTTTTTTCCTTTGATGCTCAGGAGACAGGATAAGCGGTGCTGGTGTATTGCATGTTATGAAAGTAAGTGATAGCATTGACTTTATGTGGTCTTCCTTGGCATACCTATACGTCAAATTCAGGTGTTTTTTTGAAGCCATTTGGTATATGTTGCTACTCTTAACACTGTTATAGAAGTTTTAACACATCAAAATTTAAAATAACACTTAAGTGATATATTGTTTCAGGGATTAAAAAAAATACAAACACACTACTACTGGCATTTATATAGTAATGGGCATGATGAATGCTTTGCTGAAAAATTGAATTGAGTATATTTAATAGTATCTCTGCAAATAAATAATTACATATGGTGGTAGCCTCCACATGTGCAACACTATTGCATGGATTCTGTAAACGATTTGTATGTTATTTATATCAGTGGCCCTTAGTGATACACATTTAAAATGTCCCTGAGGTTTCCTTTGGAGATAGAAAATGAACGAATTCTTATCTGTAATGTTGCTGATACATATTCACAGTGAAACTGTGGAACCAAGATTTCCCCCAAGCTTTCTCTTCCTTTTCAGTAAACTTTAAATAGAAAGTGTGTACTGGAAGTTTTCTTCCAGTCTTTGCTTATATCACCATTAAATTTTAATTCAGTTATCAATGTCCCGTGATTTAAAAATAATCATTTCCAAAAGCGAATATAAAATGGGCATTAATATTGTTTCTATTTTCTTGATTCTTAGTAATTTGATACCTAGTTAGTGACTGTTTCTATTCACATATACGTATACTTTTGATTCTTGAGTGGAAAAGGAAATTAATTCCATCTGATACTGAGCATACGACTTCAAGAAAGACATGTTGAATAGATATTTAAAATTGTTGATTAACAAATTGTATGTCTGTAAACTTAAAGGAGTCCATTCCAAGAGACTTCTTGGTAAATTTCTGTTTGAGGAATTTTTATGGTACATACAGAAGTAGAGGAAAACAGAAATTTAAGGGGTCAGATATGAAGGACAGAATTCTAACGTTCACTCTGACAACAGAAAATTAAATCTCTAAAAAAAGAGGAAATACTGTATTAAGACTGCAAGCTTTTCTTATTTTATCTAGATAAACAACACAACAAATCCATAAAGAAGTGGAATGCCTGCAATATGCACTGCACAGTTTTAGGTGCTATGGTTGAAAAAAAAAGTGAAGTGTCATATAATGACCATGCTATCTATCCTGAGAATCAATATCCACTGTCAGACAAGTTCAAGTGGATCTATGGGGCCAAAAGTGCAAAGACTTTGAAATCAGTATGATCTTGCAAATTCTAGAATATACTCACTGAAAACAGAAGTGACCTAAGAATTTAATTGGCAAACAAATACAGAATACAAATATTTTATGGTATATTCAGTGACTGCCTTTCCAGCTTAATTTATGAGCCCTTTCCTCCTTGTAGTTTATCCTCGAGCCAAAACAAATTAACTTGCGGTCCTTGAAGGTGTCATACTGCTTCACACTTCTTTGCCTTCATACATCCTATCCTTTCTGACTATAAAGCCCTTAATCACCCCTGTCAACCTGGTGAACTCCAATTCATCGTTTAAGACGTAGATCAGAGTTTCTGACTGCCCCAAGTTAGATCAGATTATTGTCTCCTTTCTGCCACCTTGCACATACTTACATTCCAGGCTTTGCAAAAATAGATTCTCTTTGTTTATATTTAGTTTTTCTTTTAGCCTTAAACTATTTGTGGATGGGAACAGAGTCCTATTGTGCTTTATATCCCACATGTGTAGCACTAGTCCGGACACATTTTAGATGCTTAACAAATGCAAAGTGAATAATTTCATTATAAAAAAAAACCTAAACACTAAAATATTATTGTATGCTAACTTGTATATTACCGATTCTAAGTGCTGTGAAAATTCATAGGAAGAGGAGGAAAATGAAAATAATTGCATTTAGCGTAAGATTAAGAGTAGGTGAAGTTCAAGTTATTTCTTGATTATATTAAGAATTTAAGTAGACTTACAAGAAAGTGTAGGACATTCAAGACAAAGGGAACAAGGTGATAATGGCAGGAACATAAATACTGTATTACACATTTCATCTGTTATGAAGTTCCTGGCAGCAAATAATCACAAAGTGACATGGGGTGAGGGTTTGAAAGAAGTGGTTTAGGTATGGCATCAAGTTCTGAGGTTTATTTCTTTTTCCACCCTTAAAATATGGGCTTGGTCCTCAGGTTTACTCTTTAAAAGATGGCAAAATTTCCACCACAGTTCAGTGCATCAGATCCAAACATGATCCTATCAGCAGATGAGAAGGGGCAGATTCTCCCATTTGCCTTTTCTTTGGTGTGAGGAAATATTTTACAGATCAACCTCAGCAGAATTCCTTTAATTGGCTAGAACAAAGTGACAAGCATATTGGACTTGGGAATATGATTAAAATAGCTAATATTTATAATTTGTCCCCATGTCACACTGGAAGAGGGAAGAAATCTTTGAGGAAGAAGAACAGGAGTGAATAGCTATTACATAGGTAATCAGCAGTTTTTGACACATTTTATTATTATTATTTTAGTTTTTAAGCCATCCATTTTTCTGGAATGACAGTATGTGTGTAGAAAATAGAAATTAGGTTTATGTAAGTGTGGTGAGAACAATTCAGGGAGGAATGTAGACTTGATGCAATAGGAAATAAGAAGGCATTGCATGTTTTAGATAATGTGCATAACTTCTATTGAGGGAGAAGATTTTCTGTGAAGACAGCTACACTAGTTCTGTTTAAGGCTTGCTACAAATTTTTCTCACCCATTGGGAAATCAACCTTTTTTTTTTCAGAAGAACATATATTCTGTTGTCATGAAGCTATGGAGTATACACTGAAATGGAAATTTTTATTTTTCAAATATATAGGCAACCCACTGAAATATAAATATAAATTCATGTAATAGTTTTTAAATATTTGCAAACAAAACATTCTATTGCACTTTGCTTTTTTAATTACTCTAACATATGTTCTTCTTAATTTCTCAATAAAATGGAAAACCTGACTTTTCAAAGAAATAAATCCCTTTCTTTCATTCTCTTCACTATGTTTAGTACTTTTTATTGAGTGGAACTCTTCAGAATTAACTGTGAAGCTGCAACCTCATTAATTTAACAAAGAAATATCCTTACTTCAATAAACATAAAGCATAGGCAGACGTGTAGAAAACATTCCTCAATTTTATTCACCCAAACACACAAGCTTTAATGATACTTTCTATATTTGCCCAGGAAACTTGGTCTAGTTTATTTTCTTTGTTTCAATTAATCTGTAACTTAGGAGAAAAAAATAATCACAGATGTGTTTCTCAGAAGTTTCAATCATCATAACTAAACAATGATCTCAGGATGATATCATATATACTTATTGATCTTTCTAACACCAACAAATTGAAATAAACCACTATAAGGCACTCCATTGATGTTCTTCATCTATTTCCATTTACTTTCAAATTATCAGGTTTTTATAAATCAGATTTCCTTAAAAATTTATACTTACCTTCTGCTTTAAGAACAAAGTTAATGAACACAAAATTGTTTTAATGCATAGCACTTAGTGTAAAAATAAGCACATTGAGCCTTTCACTAGATTAGCAAGCAGGTAGAGGTCTTATCAATTATTAAGAAGAAGAAATTTCTTAATATAATGGCTTGAGACTAACAGTTGTCACATATCAGAGCCAATACTTCATTAAAACCAGTATTTATAATATCTATTTTATTAAACTGAAATTAAATTCATAGATAATATAACCACATAATTTTTCAAAATCAATATAATGAACTAATTGTAACATAAAAGAGAAACAAAATGAATGCAATTCTAAACTAACGTTCATTTCAATATGTTCAGCAAGTCTCTGTGATAAATTGTAATGGAGGAATTGGATGTTTCCTCCTACATACAGAATCACTATAGGTACTACACTGCCAATACCAGTGGTGCCTAATTGTTGTTGCCTCCAGTGTTCCCCCGCAAAACAAATATTTAAAATTTATCTTCAGAGAGAACCACTGCTCTGGATTGAGACTATTGTGTTTTTAGTGCAAGGAATGATACCATCTGTACAACCTGGGAATGAAAAAAAAGCAAGGAAGAAAACCTTTAACGTATATTTCCCAATTCTTTGGCCTGTGAGTTTAGGATTGCTGATCTCACTCTCTTTTTTTTTTCTTTTATAAAGAAGTAAAAGACCCAATTCCAAGTGTTTTTCCAAAAGGGACAACAGAGATATATTTAAAATGTACTTTCTGAGAGAATGTAGACATTATTATCTAAATTATTACATAAATATAAGGTAAATATTATGCCTATATTCAAAATAATGTTTAAGAAGAGTTTTAAATAAAATGAGAACTATGAACCAGAAAATAAGTGAAAAACACAACTAAAATATGACATTGTATATTTAGTATGATTTCATATAAGTAAAGTATGTTGAAATAGCATGGAAGGAAACATGCTAAAATTTCACCAGTGGTTAATTCTGGATTTTAGAAATATGGTAATTATGTTTCTACATTTTCCTTTTTCTTCTTGATGATTTCAAAAATATTACAATAAATTATTTACATATATGTATGTATATATGTATATGTGTGTGTGTGTGTGTGTGTGTGTGTATAAAGAAAACATTAAATAAACCAGAGAATTCAAAGAATTGACATGGGTTGTTATCCATCAATTATTTACTTTTTACACTTTTAATCTCCCCTGGTCACCAGCTTTTTCTAAACTTACTTCCTGTGTTACTTCTGTGATTCGTCCTTCTTTTCTTATCAGTTAAATTTGGATATTCTTTGGATGTTCTTTCCTCAGCTTCTCTCATCTTTCCATTTCTTTATTCTGTCCCATTGGTATTATAATACTTTTGTCTTCTCTAAGCTCTAAAACCAGTTGTGGCCTCAAACTTAAGCTATTCATTTCTGTGCTCTAATTTGATAATGTTCTGTGGTATCAGGTGGCATTTCAAATGTATTACACCTAACATTAAATTCATGTTGTATACACATTAGTATATCCTTTCTTATGATCATTTCAACCAGCACCCTTGAAATGCCAACGATCTTTGCAAATCTTACTTTCTAATTAGTGTATAAGGTTGATATTCTTCACAATGACCTTCCCCAATAGTGGCTCCAGAATTTCTATCAGAGGAACTCAGGGGTGGCAATTTTGTGGCAAGAGGGAAAGTTGTATAATAATTGCACGATATATATAACATTTCCGATTGAGAAAACATTAATTGTTTATATTGAAATTAGGGGAGGTGCATGAATTGGGAGGAAGTCAATGGTTAAAACTCCACCTTCTAAGCCACTCTTGTCTTGCTTCCTATTCCTACAGTGAGCAGCTACACCAGGTCCTTCAGGGTTCACTACTGTGTTCTGGCAGTGGTGCTCTCTCTGAAGTTGAGAGCCCTTTACCAGAGTCCCTGGCATCACATTACTAGACTATTTTTTCTTTATTCTATTAAGAGTTTATGGGACTCCTTTAGTGAGATTATTCCTTCGTCCAAAAGATACTTATAATTGCTCTGCCTTACCAATAAAATAGAGATCTTTAGCTTATCATTCAAGCACTTGAAACCCTAACTGAAGTCTTATTTTTTTCTGCTCCTCCCCTACTTGATTTACACTTGAGCTTAAATGAAATCACTGTTCCCCATGTATACTTGTGTCATTTTCTATCATACAATATTCTGCTTTCCTGTTTTATCTACAGAAGAGTCTTCCCAACTCAAGAATAGCTTTCCTTGTGCAGTAATCTTTGACTTTTCTAACAGTGTAGCAATTGGTCTGTAGTGTTTTTAACTCTTGTTTCTCTCTGCTGTGACCTTTGGTTGTTTATACTCATATATTAGAAATTCTATTTGGCTCTGGGCAATTTAAGGGCAGGCCTCTAGATGATTATTTTTAATGTTTCCCACGCATAGATCATTGCCTTGAACATAGCAGAAGTTCACTAAAAGTGCATTGAATGAATCCAGAAATAAATACAGATGATAATATTTGTGTTTTCCAATGTACTGCTAACTTTTGTTAAATGACTTTACCTTTACATAATGTATTTTTCAGACAGTTGAGTTTTCTCCTATTAAATTTACTTCTGTGCTCTTAACATGTGTTTTTTTTATTGCCTTCTACTTCTAGATTTCCCTTTTCCATATAAATAAATTTACTTTTCTTCTTCAACTCTATTGGATAATTTATCTGATTTTCTAGTGAATTGATAATATTGTATAACAGTCTAATTTTAGTTTGAAAGAATAGTGAAAAAAAGGACTCTCAGTTTTATGAAGCATTGCATTAAAGAACCTGAGAACTTTGTAAGATCTCTTTTGTTTGTTTTATTTCCCACTACTTAGCCAAAATTTTTCCAATTTCTCTCTCAAACAATTAAGTATCCAGATTCTTCCTATCACAATAGAGCTTCATGTTTTCTTTCTAAGATATGGTTTATCAGGTTAATATAAATTTCTTCAGTAATGAATCAAATGGGATTGTAATTGTGGCAAAGTTTAATCTTCATTTACACACTATGTCAGGTGGGAAAGAACAGTTGCTAAGACAGTATGTATCCAGAATACATGTAACTTTATAACAAGCAAATAAAAAGTTATTTTGTATTAAATATATGACTGTCATTAAATTAAAGATTATGACTCAACATTACATTGCAGCTTAAAATTTTGATTTTTTTCTTTCATTTGTAAACATTTGAAATCATAATGAAAAGAATTGATTTATACTTTTGTTCTAGTGCCTTGTAAGAGGTTTTCAGAGTCATCAAATGTGAGTTAGCTTATTCAGCAAAGCAAAATATATATAGATTTAATGTAGTTTTTTAAATTTTGTAATTTTTTTCAGTCAGAAAATTTTATATTTATAAGCTTATGTTTAACATATATTTTAAAAATATTTAAATATATTTAATGTAAATACAATAATGTTCCCCATAACAAAGTTTCAGTCAATAAAGGACTGAATATATATATGCAGATGGTACTGTATGATTATAATAAAGCTGAAAAGTTCCTATTGCCTAGCGATGTGTTAGCCATCCCAAGCTGCCAAGCAATATATTACCTTTTCTATGCTTATGTATATTTAGATACACAAATACTTTACAGTGTATTCCAATCACCTGCAGTATTTAGAACAGTAACATGCTGCACAGGTTTGGAGCCTAGGAGCAATAGGTGCACCTCTTGGCACCACACAATTCAACAACAAACAATAACCAGTATAGTGGGCTTGCTGAGTGGTGGCATACAGTGTCATTTATTGTCACACATTTGTATAGTTATATGCTTTACAAATTTTTATTTTACAATAATTTTTATTCATTCATTCATCCATTTTCCAATTCCTGACAAGGTGCCATCCCATCACAGGGTGCACCCACACACATGCCCACACTCACTCAGACTGGGGCCATTTGGACATAGCAGTGAACCTAACCTGCACCTCTTTGGGATGTAGGAGGAAACTGGTGTACTCGGAGAAAATTCATGTGGATTTGGGGAGAATGTACAAGCTTCGTACGACAGATTCCTCTGGGAATCATTTTTTCAGTTTTCCAATGAAGTTTCCCTACCCATTCATTTAGGGAATGGGTGGGCATTTACTACTGTGAATTTGGAACATACTTCAGGTAATTTACCACTTTTTTGAGAGATCCTGTTTATCTTGTGGGTGTCTAATTCCTTGGGATATAATAGGTGTTCATAAATATTTTAACCATGATAATTATTTTATTTACATTGATAAGTGTAAAAGTTCAGGAAAACCCACTGCCTCAAATATGTCTCTCCTTCATATGTAATTCATTCTGATTACTGTGTAAAAAATTTATTAAATTTTACATTTTTCTCAGCATTAACTCTGCTCTTAGCTGTGCCATATATAACTTATTAACTATTAATTGATGTCATTCAGTGAAATAACTCATAAAGATCCAAATTTATTTGCATATCATATTTTTTCAGGGATACCAAATGATTAGACAGTCAAACAATAACAGAAAAGCAAAATGCACAAAACTCTTACCCCTATGCATGTATGTTGTGAAATGGTTTTATATAAAAGGATCTTAGTTATAAAAAAAGAAAAAAAGTTATAACCTGAAAAATGCACCAAAGGACATACAACCTCCTTCCTACTATCAAGAAGGTGATTTCTAATATATTCTGCTGACCAAACAAAAGCTCCATGACATCCAAAGATTCCTGACTTTACAGGTAATACAGGAAATGAAATTGAGAAGGCCTAAAGCAAAGGAAGTGATAAAGATGTGCCATTTGTGTATTGTAGATGTGTCTTCCTTTCTATGCTGAAAGATTTATAGCCTGAACAAATAATTCCTACCATTTGTGATTCTGTTGCTTTTATAAATACTTTGGTCAGTTCCCCCTTTGCTCTAGGATTAACAGCTACATTAAAATGCTTACATGAGGAACTGGAACGACAGCACACTTGAGTCGAGGTAGATGTGGATTTGATTCTGGCTCCACTATTCAGTCTAGCTAGTCAAGAAAACAGAACCCATGTCAAATAGTTCCATGGTGCCAGTTTCATACTGGGACCCAATGACATAGTTGTTAGAAGGTTTGAAATATGCGAGGAACCAAGACAAGCCCAGAGATTCATAAAGTATGAAGTTGTTACCACTTCTACAGCTGGACGGTCAGAAGGTTGAGGACTGTTACAGAGCCCTGCAATAAGGCCACTTGGTGGGAGATGGAACCATAATGAGGCTGCCTTCTGGTAGCTGCACCCACCAAAGGAGAAGTAGTGTAGTAGGAGTTGAAATCACAGAAGAGGCGTTTCAAATGTTGGAGACACTGCTTAGAGAACAGGGGGAATTTACCTTGGATTCTCCTTTTTTTTGCTCTCCAATATCTTGCCAAGCATCTCATTGGCTAAAGTCTGGTTGGAAACAGAACTTGAGCTAGGTAGTTTTCAGGGATCAGATGTGTGATATAGAACAGAGCAGGGGAAGGGCAGAATATGGATAGGAGAAGAAAAAAGGCAAATGTCTCTGAAACAACAAAGCCTGGATGACAGCACATCTGTATAATAGCATGGTTGACTGAACATTTTAAGCCCACTATTGAGATCTGCTCAAAAATTAAAAAAAAAAAAAAAGATCCCTTTCAAAACAGTACTGCTCATTGACAATGCACCTGTTTAACCAAGGGCTCTAATGGAGATGTACAAGGAAATTAATATCATTTTCATGTCTGCTAACACAACATCTATTCTGCAGCCAATGGATTAAGAAGTAATTTTGACTTTCAAGCCTTATTATTTAAGTAATAGATTTCATAAGCCTACAGCTGCCATAGGTAATGATTTCTCTGATGGATCTGGGCAAAGTAAATTGAAAATCTTCTGAAAAGAATTCTCCATTCTAGATGTCATTAAGAACATTTGTGATTCATGAGAGGAGATCAAAATATCAATATTAGCAGGAGTTTGGAAGAAGTTGACTCCAACCCTCATGGGTGACATTGAGGGGTTCAAGATTTCAGTGAAGGAAGTAACTGTAGATGTGGTGGAAATAAAGAGGATAGTAATAGTAGAATTGGAGCCTGAAGATGTGACCGAATTGCTGCAATTTCATGATAAAACCTGAATGGATGAGGAATGGCTTCTCATGGATGAGCAAAGTTGTTTCTTGAGATAGTATCTACTGCCTGTGAAGATGCTGTGAACATTGTTGAAATGACAACACAGGATTTAGAAGATTACATAACTCAGTTGATAAAACATGATACAGCAGTGGCAGGTTTTGAGAGGACTGACTTTAACTTTGAAAGCAGTTCTACTGTGGGGAAAATGCTATCAAACAGCATCACATGCTACAGAGAAATCTTTCATGAAAGAGTCTACCATTGCAGCAAACTTTACTGCTATCTTATTTTAAGAAATTGCCACAGCCACTCCAACCTTCAACAAACACCTCTCTTATCAGTCGTCAGCCATCAACATTGAGGCAATACCCTTCCCCACCAAAAGTATTACGACTTGCTGAAGGCTCAGATTTTAGTTAGCACTTTTTTTCAACAATGAAGTGTATTTTAATTAAGCTATGTACATTATTTTTAGACATAATGCTATTGAACACTTAATAACTACATTATAGTGTAAACATAACTTTTATATGCACTGAAAAAACAAAAATTTTGAGTGACTTGCTTTAATGTGATATTCTCTTTGTTGTGGTGGTCTGTAAATGAACCCATAATGTCTCTGAGATAGGCCTGTTAGTAGTTTGGCAGTATAAAAGAACTTGGAAGACAGAGGAAGCTTTAAAACAAAATTACTCTGTGTATCTCCTAAATATCTGAGTTTATATATGACAACAGCAATTACACCTTTTTGTGTGGAACAGTTATAATAGTTTGTCATATTTATGAATAGATATTATTAAAATAATTTTTTCACACTATGAATTAAAGTTTCAAAATTTATTTCGATCAATCACGCTTACAGGAAATCACCTAAAAAATTGGCCAACTTGAAAGAATTTATGTAAAAATAAGCTCATTGAATCAAAACTTATAATATTTGAAATACTGGAATCAGTTTTAATATCCATCAATTTAGAAACTAGCTAAATAAATTGTGGTTTAAGTATGGAATACTATGAGGTTGTTAAAATGATACTTACCTACATTTGCAAATATTGAAAAGTTTTATATATCATATTTTTGGATAAAATAAACATTTTACAAAATAGCATGGTACCATTTTGTTATGGAGATGTGTTTGTATTAATGTGCAGAAAAAGTATATACAACATTTAATGATAATTGTAGTTATCTCTGGGTGGTCCTATTATGGGTAGGTTGTGTTAACTTCATCCTTCGTATGTTTCAGTACTTATGATTTTCTTAAAGAATTTTTTGCAATTGATTTTTTTTGCAGTTAACTTTTTAAAAAAATAAATGGCAATTTTTACTTTGAAAAATGGGTCTTCCAATTTTTATTTTTTCTGTATTTCATTATTTTTGGAATTTTAAGATAAATTATTTGTATGGAATTTTTATTCTAAATCATACAATAAATAGCCATTAGTGGAATTAGAGAGTAAATGCGGAAGGAGCCCTAAAAACTTTATCCATTGATATCGTGGCTTAGAAATGAATGGAAACAACTTTTCTGTAATTTAAACTTATAAAGTTATACATACACACTGAAGTCAAAGTCAGATTTAATTCTCCTAATGCATAGTTACTATGATTCCTATTGTAAGACACTGGGCATTGGTCTTGGAGGATAGAAAGAAAAGCATCAGTCAAAGGAGACAGTCTCTGATGTGTTCTTGACAGTGCATCAGAAGATTGAAAACGTGCTGCTATGGTTTTTCATTTGCTTTCTTTTTTATTTTTATTTTTGTTTTTGGTTGTTAATATGTGGCTATTAATATATACTCAAGTCTTGTTTTCTTTGTGCATTAAATGTGACCTGTGTTGTGAAGGTTAAATGCCTGCTAAATTTACAATGCAGGAGATCAGAAAAATAAACCAATTTAGATCCATGAAGTTGACAAGTGTGCAAAGAGAAAGGCAATGTCAAATGAGTGCTTTTCTAAAATTAACAATGACAAACTTAGGGGCAGTTTGTAATAACCACACCTGATTTTATAGCACTTTACATTTTATTCAGCAGAATATATCATCCTATTTTTATTTTATATCATCAAGTGAAGCAAGTTAGGAAAATGCAGGTCAGGGCAAGTACAATTATCTTTATAAGGAACCCGAGGATCAGAGTATTTAATAACTTGTCTAAATATCTGACTTTCAAATCACTGCTCTTTCTACTGTGCCTCATGGCTTTCATGCTAGAGGGCCATACTTGATCACTTCATATAAGTACTTAATACACTGTAAGTCATTTAGAAATAACATATTGATATATAAAATATGAGATATTAATCAAATGTAGTGGACATATTTATGACATTAATAGTTTGTATCCAGTTAGATATGGTTAGTACACCTATTTATCTTTAAAGAATGTAGTTTCCAATCTTTTATCATCACCACAATTAAGATTCTATGTCTTTTGTCACTATCTATTGAATATCCTACAGAGATATGTAATTTCTGTTTATTAATATCTATAATTATAACATGAGTATAATGGTAATGATCCCAGTATGTTGTTGTCAATATGATGCATTATTGATTAATCTCATTAATATGCCATTATTGTTAGTAGTACTATCCATGTATAATTTAAATTAATGTGTATCCAAAACATTGATCCAGCCTGAGGGAACTTGGAATTCTAATTATAAGCAATTTTGAAATCTTAACATTCAGAGATGAGACTCTTGAAAGATATTTAGAAATACTGAGACTCTAAATGAATAAATAGATAAATAAATGCAATGGACCTTCTTGGTATAAGAGAAGCAATTTCTGACCAACAACTGACCATTTTTAAGTATTAAATAAAATTAAAATCCCAATGATCAAATCATTGCTCTATTGAGAAGGATAGAAATGTCTTGCAATATTTTTAAAAGATAAGACAACTCAAGCACGTGGCATACAGGACAGAAGACAGTCATGACAAGAAAAAAGAAAAAATTACAGAAGAAGAATAATAGTGACAGCGTTATTAAAGATAAAGAAAGGTGTAGTTGTATGTGTGTGTGTAACAGGCCTACTTCTGCCAGCAAGGAAGAAAGCCAGGCTTAGGTAGAAAATGACAAGTGTTTTTACCAAACCTCCCTCCCCCATGAGTACTAAAGAGCCTCCTGATATTAGTACACTAAAGTTGTGTGTGATCAGGCAATATAGCAACCTTGAGTGTGAGAAAGGAAATTCATGATAAGTAAAAGTGCATTTTCCACTTTGTGTCCTGTATAGTCCCTACAACCATGCATATTATTAACTTAAGTATACTATACACTAGCTTAAGAAGTTATTCTTAAAAATGTTTATCAAATACGGTTAATGTAAAACAAATTCAAGCCTAATGCATAGTGCAGATGTTTTATCTAATGCGTAGCATTTAATTAGGGTCCTCCACTTTTACTATAAGTGATATATTTAAATCTTTTATTCTTACCTCTATAAGGAGATACTATATGTACTCCTTCCTAAAGAATACAAAATAGTGAGAGAGATAGGTATATCCAAGTGGCTATAATGTAACAAGAGTACAGATAATTATAATTGTTGTTTATTTGGATGTAATTGATTTTATTCGTATGTTAAACTAGCATTTATTGATGAGTAGAATGCCAATCAAGAAAGAGTAAGGGCAGAAAAATCACCATGAAGATAAACATGAGAGGTGAGACTTAAAGGTACATTAGCACCAGGCTAGTTAGAGTGTGGAAAACTGAGAGATAGAGCTGGAGCCCATTCTACTAAGTGAAGTATCACAAGAATGGAAAAACAAGCACCACATGTATTCACTATCAAATTGGTATTAACTGATCAACACTTATGTGCACATATAGTAGTAACATTCATGGGGTGTTGGGCAGGTAGGAGGGAAGAGGAAGGGATGGGTGTATATACACCTAATGGGTGCGGTGCTCACCATCTGGGGGATGGACAGGCTTGAAACTCTGACTCAGGTAGGACAAAGGCAATATTTGTAACCTAAACATTTGTACTCCTGTCATATGCTGAAATAAAAAAATAAATAAAAGTACATTGACATAGGCTAGAGTGTGGGAAACTGAGAGATATACGTGTCTGTGTGTGGTGATGGGAACTGAGATGCATAATGTTTGGGTTCTGTAAGAGAAGAGAGGGTGAATTAACACATAAAGTTGGAGCTGTAGTTTGAAGAAAGATGTGGTTGGCAGGCTAAGTATTTTGGACTTTATTTTGTATACAGTTAGGAGCCATGAACTTTATTTTCAGGGCAGTGACAAGAATAAGATAACTTTTTTGAGAGACATGATACGATTTTTCAAAATATTAAGTATTCACAGTTCTTTCACATATAAGCAGATCTCATTTCTTTTTCATCTTTTCTGTTTAAGTGAGTTGGTTTTAAATATGGTATAATGAAATTCATTCAATTTTACTCAAATAGCATCAATATTTAAATTGTCTAATTTACATGAATGGTTAAACAGGGATATTTTAGTTGAATTAATATCTTACAATAACTTCAGTGAAAATGCTTTTGTTCTTTTGAAAAATAGCTACTGGTTAAATAAATGTATCCAACTGTGAAAATAATATGATAAAAATATCTTAATATACATTAAAGTTCATTGGTTTTGAAAAATAATTGGTTTTAGATAAAAAGCTATTAAAATTAGAAAAAATGCCTAATTTAGAATAAAATTTATTCATTTCTATGCAATTACTTTTGGTTATGATAGAATGTATTGGTGATGAAAACAATAATATAACTTTAGTGACAATAAGTAATGCTTCTGCTTCAGGAAAAATTAAATGGATGAGAATTTCATGAATTTAATGGATCATAAATTAAAAATAAGCATCCAAGATGAATATTCACCTGTTTGCTTTAAACTAGATACATGCAGAATAAAGTAATACCACAGAACTCTTTAGTATTGTATAGACTTCAAAGTGTTTCATAGGCTCTATTTCCCTTGATCCTTAGAGTAATCCTTCAAGGTAGGAACATCTAGTGATGAAATATATTGGTGTTTGGGCGGCTTGTCCAAGATTTCCGGGCTGGAATTAGGATCCAGTTGTGTTTTTATTTTTCATGTTTTCTTTACTGGGCCTAGGCTATTATTAGACTTTTTTTGGAACGAGAACATTTCAATTTTTTTTTAGTGAAAGCAGTTAAAAACTCAGTCAAGTGAGCAAATAAGAATGGTTTCTTTAATCTTTCTTACTGTCGTAATAATTGAATAGGGGTGCATTTAGACTTAAGTTTATTAGATGACAAACTTTAGTTTTCTTACTGATCTTTGCAGGTAATGATTTCAAGACTATTTCAAAAGCATCGCAGTTCTCAATTTAGAAATTTAATTAAGAGGATATTATGGGTATTATAAACCCATTTGTTGTATATGCATACACAGTGCTATACTTTATTAGATATCATTACATCCTGTACATATTTGCAATCATCTGCATTAAAAATATTTATGTCCTTCAAACAATCTATATTGAATTTGATTTTCTGATAATCCAAAGAATTGATTCAGAGTAATGTACAAAGGAAACCATAGGCATACCCTTTTATCCAAATGTAGCCTTCTCTCTTTTAGATAGCACTTCTGGTACATATACTGTAATAATTTTTTAGTCTTAGGGAGACATAAAAATGTGTCAAAGTCATTTACCAAGAGACAATATGGGGACAAAGTGACATGGACTTGGAAATTATGTATGTTCCACCAGAAAAGAGGAAAAGAAGCAAAACAGGAATGATGTTATATTTTCACTAATTAATTTAATACATGAAAATTATCTATAGGACAGAATATATTTCACTTACCTATAAAGTATTACAATGATTTAAATGTGATCAAGACCATGTGGAATTTTTTTCTAAGATATTTATGTAGTTTTGAAATCAAATTAATAATAGTATACCACACATTATATTGTTTTGTAATATCTGTGTATCTACATAGAGATAATAAATTTCTTAATATTTTGAGTTAAAAAATCCCTTTAACTGTATTTCTATACTCTAGGTGAATCCATATTAGAATGTCTAACCAAAACCTTTACTCATATCTATTTCCATAAACTTAAGCCATTATCGATATAACTAATATAAGAAATTTATTTTTAGGAACAGTGCTTAATTTTAGTAATAGAAATTACATTACTTTTAAGTATTAATTCCTTTCCTAAATAAGAACACCAATTTATAATTTAAGTCGGGCTACAGGTGATATCTTTCTCTTCGGTTGAAACCTGTATAAACTGCAAAGATCAGTTTGCATATTAAGAAGTCAGTAAAAGGAGATAAGATTTTAAAAATCAATATAACATTAAACTAAAAAGCAAAAATTCCCAGGGAATTATACTCAGTATATTGTTTCAGAGTAAAAAAAATCCCAATTTTAATATGCAATAAATTGCTGTATCTAAGTTCTGTTAGAAAATTAGGAATTTTCTAACAATTATTTTCTAACAATGCAATAAACTGATGTATCTAAGTTCTGTTAGAAAATTAGAAGTTCTGTATACTGTGTTTACCCTGTAGGTACCTGAGAGAGGAATAAAGGATTCCTTCTCCAAGTAAATAATTAAGCAGCATTTACCAGACCTGATTTAATACATTTATCATTCATGATTTCAATAATATCAATGGAGTTAGACTTTTTGATCACAGAAATATTTATTGACTTATTTATTGATGAGCATTTAAGCTTGTAAACTGGATTAGAACAAATGAATTTCCATTAGGCATATGGTATTACTCCTGAAGAAGCAGGTATTAACCTTGGAGAGGGACATATTTAACAAAGTGGGCCGTCCAAGATGACATAACCAGAACGAATTCCTACTTATATAGCCCACAACACTAGAGGCCGAAAGAGCTGAAGACTTTATGATAGGGTCACCTATACTACAGAGGACAACCGGACGAAAAGGGAAAACATCAGCTCTCTGCTACTTAGTTTTTGTAGTCCAACTTCATGGCAAATAAAAATTGCTAGTACTTTCTGTTTATCTCTGAGGGGAGAAAGCTACAGTACTCAATTGTTTAATGTAAAATATTAATTGTCTGATTCATGAATTCTTTCTAAATACAATAATGGGTCACTTTCCTTTAATCTGTTATGCACATTTTGTCTTTGAGTTACTTTAGTCCATACTCATATCATAGCATGCTTAAGTTTCCCATAAGTCTTAACAGAAAGTGTTTTCAGGGACTAAAAGGTTTCCACAAGAGATACTAATGGTTTCACACTAGTCACCAACTTGATTTTTTCTGCTTCTCAGCTGTCTTTAGTTTCACAGTCCAGAGACCATCTGTCTAGACAGGTGTTATCTCACTGGTATCTAAAAGTAGAAACTGAACATCATTATTTTTGAAATCTATTTAGAAACTGCAACTCTAGTGATAAAGCAGTATTGGTCTAAATTGTGCACTGTTACAAATCTCTTCCTTAGAACAGATGGACTACAAAATGGCTTATTTTGCATGGGCCAGCTGTGAACTTAAGTAGTGAATAGGAATTGTGGGTGTCCCTTACATTGCACAGAAAAATCAAGAAATTTAACAGATATTTCAGAAGGAGTTTGTAACAAGTAAGGCATTTATTTAGTGGATTTATTCTTTAAAAAATAATGTCCACTGTCTACAATATAGGGGAAAATACATAGGGATCAATCTTAAAGACAGCACTATAAAAATAATTTCTGCTAAAAGGTATTTCGGGGCTACAAATGTATGGGCCTTGACTATGCTCCATGTCTCTTAGCCTGAAAGTCACAGTTGTCTTCATTCCAAGTTCAAAGTACCTAGATACTAATTGATATATGGTTGTTTTTTATTGTGTAGCATTGAAGAACTGTTATGAACCTCATTTAAAGATATTGTTGCAAAAGAATATTTAATTCCATCACAGAGTCACCCTCCCTCCCCTCCAGAGCCTTTATGCCATGCACATACACACACCCACATGCGTGTGCACGTGCATACACACACACACTTGCTCTCATACACACACACACACACACACACACACACATTACGTAGGCACTCACTGTCTAAAAAATGAAGTTTAGTGCAGTGGTTACATACATACAATCTGCAATCATATTCACTGCCCAGGTCTACGACTTCCTAGCTATGCCACCTTGGGAGAGTTACTTAACATCATGATGTATCAGTATTTGTTGTTTCCTTATATAAAATGGGGATAATAATTGTACCTAAATCATACAGTTGATGTGAAGATAAATGGCAGGATACATATAAATCACTTACGAGAATCTTGACATTTAATAAGTAGGCAATAAGCATTAGCAGCTATAGCTACTGTTATTATTTCTGTGTTCTAAGTAGGTTGACATGTTTTGTCACAACTCACTTGAACTCAAAGTACATTTTCCTGAAAGAAAACTAGATATCCAGTTTGGACAGGTAAACTTGAAGTTGTATTCTATTATTTCATAGTTAAATGAAATTTATTTTTATGTCGTGGGATACTAAATATAATTTAAAATGTGCTTTTTTATGAGAAAGTATGGATTTGTGTTAAAACCATCAAATTTAATTGAATGTTTGAGAACAAACCTTTATAAATTCATGACAAAAGCAATAAATGCTTTTTTAACTCTATGTATAGTCTGTAAAAAATATGTTTAAAGAGAGGAAAACACCTGCCTTTCTATTCTTTCTTTTTCTTTTTCATGTCGGCCCTGCTTACAAGGAAAACCGCACATAAGAAATAGTATGAAGCAAGTTCCAGAGTGTTAAGGGAGCCCAAGGTAAAGAAACAAATACATCATGTAAGAAAAATGTTTTTGAACTTCTTAATCTAACACAAACATTAAATAAATGACAGCCTATTTTGATCCTGGGGTTTATGCAAACTATAAAACCTAAATATATTTTTAACTTTCTTTATTTTTTATTCTATATCACAAATTGTTACTTTCAATTAGAAGTAATGAAATCATAGAGGTAATAACTGTATATACTTCAGGATAGCATTTTTAGAGGCTGAAGCAAATAAGCGAGAAAATAAAATCTATCTCTTGGGCTCAAATCTAATTTAGATGAGGGGAAATGTAAAATATGTTGAACAAAGATTGTTTCTCCATAATGTATTTTTTAACCACTATAAAAATCGATTCAAATAAAACTTAAACCAAAGAGTAAAATGAAATAAAATCTCACCTACTTATAAATATTTTGTGCAAATACATAAAATATAAACTCAATAACTCACTAAATAAATATAATGTGTTTAGAGATATAGAAATGTAGACCATCTTTAATGTAAGCTGAGTCATTCTAGAACATACTGAAATACATTTATTATGACTTTTGCAAAAGTAATAAATAAAAATTAATATGATACATTTCTGTTTTGCTGCTGCAAAAAAATTTTGAATACCCCTTATTTATATAATATATGTATATACTAACACAGCACCAAGCTGGTGGTGGGCATTCAATAAATATTTATTCTCTTTTCACCCCTCTGCGTTGCTGTGCCTATCATTGTAATCTATCTTCTTCCTCATGTCAAATATGTCAGTTATTTTAATCCTTCAAGAGGTTTCTTAGCACATGTTCTTATTTACTCAAATTACCCCATGTGGCCATTAGCAATGTTTTTCATCATTCCAATTCAGAATGTGTTTCATACTATGAGTCAATAGAAAAACAAAAGAATTTTGCACATATACTAATATTTTAGTGCAGTGCATTGGATTATGTCTCTCAAAAGATATGTCCAAATCTCGTTAACCCCTGGCACCTGTGAATGTGATGCTGTCTGCTGTCTGGAAAAGGGGTCTTCACATTTGTAATTAAGTGAGACACCTCGAGAGGAGATCATGCTAGATTAACAGGGGTTAGGGGGCTAAATCCAATGACATGTGTCCTTATAAAAAGAGGAGAAGATGGAGGTAGAGAAAGAGACATCTAAGGGAGATGGCCTTATGAGGATGGAGGCAGAGATTGACATTGTGCATATCCAAGCCAAGAAACGCATGGAACCACTAGAAACTGGAAGAGGCAAGGAAGAATTCTCCACTAGAACCTTAAGGAGGCTATAGCTTAGCTGACACCTTGATTTTGGTCTTCTGGTCCCTAGAATTGTGAGAAAATAATAATTCTTTTGTGTTAAACCTCCAAATTTGTGTAAATTTGTTATGGCAGCCCTAGGGAACTGACAGATGCAGTTTGATCTTGAAAATACATAGAAAGAAACATTAAAAATGAACATTGCATCAAATATGAAGAGAAAAAAATGGCGATAGATGTAGGATTAGAAGTATTTTTTTTTTTTCATTTCAGAATATTCTGGGGGTACACACGTTTTGGTTACATAATTTGGTATTTAAACATCATCTGACATAGTGGTTGAAACAAAACAAAAAAAATTACTGGTTGTCAAAGCCCTTGTAATTCCTAAAGTGCTCACTCACTCTGGGTTTTTCAATGGCAGCACTAGTGACGTTTTGGATTGGATAATTATTCATTGGAACTGTCCTTTGCATTTTGGGGTGTTTAACAGCATCCCTGTCCTCTATCCACTAGAAGGCAGTAGCAGTCTCCTGTTAGCCAAAGGGAGTGGAGGGATGGGGAAAGGAGAGAGACTGGTTGAAGTCAGACAGGAAGAATAAATTTTAGAGATTTATTGCACAGCATGGTGCCCATGGTTAATATTGTATTGTATATCTCACAATTGCTAAAGGAGTAGATTTTAAACATTCTTATCACAAAAAACATCAGCAGGTGAGGTATTGGATATGCTAATTAGCTTGAATTAATCTATCTACCATGTATACATATATCAAAACTTTAGATTGTACCCCATAAGTATATACAATTATTCTATATCAACTAAAATTTTTAAATAAATTCAAAAATGCAAAAGCAAACAAAAAATATTTCCAGAGGACCAGGACTGGGGTGAGGTAAATGAGGTATTTGCCATGGGCACAACATTAAAAGCGGTGCCCAAAAGCTGAGTAATCAAGATTAATAAAATTTTTAATGCAATATGAAACACAATAAAAATTTATGCAAAAATTAATGATAAATAAAATATGAACATTTTAAATAAAGACAAGACTAATACCATTAGTACGTGCCCTCTCTTAAGAATTACTGCACAAACCTAACAAGAGCAATGCTGCTGATGTGATGATCATTTGATCTGCTTTGTGCTTCTCATTACTCTCATTCTTTAGAGGAGAAGTTAAGCATTCTTGCTCCAGAGGCAAGCAGGAGTTTGAATCCTGACTCTGTACCTATTCACTTATATGCTTAGGCATAAGTTTAGTTCTCAGCTAATTGGATTAATGAATATACTTACATTGTAAGCTTTGTGTTGCTGCCTGAGATAATTCTTGTAATGTGTATAACATAGTGCTGGAAAAGTGATCAGACAGTGGTATAAACATCAAAAAACAAAAGATGATATAAGGGAATGTCCTTTTCTAGTAATCAAGGCTTTATTTAAATTTTAAAACCACTTGTGCAAAGACAATGATGTGTCCTGGACATATTAAGTGGGATAAACTGATTTAACTTCTATAAATGTTATTAATATGATTGTATTTTATGTCACCTAAATAAATAGCACAGAATCCTGAATTCATACCCAGCCTTGCAGCGTGATATCCCTACAGCATCCTTAGCATCTAATCATGCATCTTAAGTTATCTTGTAATGTACCTTGTGAGTTATTTGAAGGTGTTATTAAACTCCATTTCCCAAATTTCAAACATGACAGAGACAAGAGCATCATTTTACTATTTTTTTCTGCTGAGATGTCTGCAGTATATGGGCAGAAAAGGGTCCACTTCCAGGATAGTAGCAACACTGGGAAAAAAGGGTGTTAGGTTTAGAGTCTGGGGAAATGTAATTTAGAAGCTGCTTGGGGGAAATTTAGAAAGAAAACCTTGAATTAATAGGGAAACCCTAGCTTCTCATGAGACAAGACAGTAAGTAATATGAGAATACACTCAGAATTCCAAGTTAACTTGGAGTGTGATAACACTTTCTAAGTTTTCATAGACCTGGCTGGATAGAAAAAAAAAAAAATCAGTTCTATTTGAGAATTTAGAGTAATTTTTTTCTGTTCGAAAATCACACTGTCTTACTTGCAATCACACATGAAAACTTTTACTGAAAAATACATGGTAGAGGGGGCATTATCTGTAAACTTCATTGTCCTAGAGATTCTCTGTTAGTTCTTTTTGAAAATAGTCTGAAAAAGAGAAACATTTGTCAAATGAGTGACTTTGAGTATAAATTTGAAAGGCAGGGTTTAAAATTTTAATAGACAACAGAAAGGATTAGTCCAAAATCTGAGGTAGATAGATTTTAACAGTGATGTCACACTTGAAATTCATCAAAAAGAGTAAGTATCTATAAAAAGAATAGAAAATATGTACTATAATAGGTATAGAGAAAATACAGTGTGGGATGCAATTTAAATGTATTTCATTAGTATGATAGCTACATATAAATTTATATTTTAATACTTATTGAACAAGAGAACATTTTAATAGTTTGACCATTAGGAGCTGTGAGCAGTATTATAAAAACTACAAATGTGTGGACTTTTTTTGCATACTACATTAATAATATATTGCACATTTAAAATTATGGAAAATATTAGATAAAATTTAGCACCTGCATTTATTTTCTTAAGGGAGAAGTTTGGCTAAATATTGGCTTCATGATATAGACACACACACACAAACATCAATACCATATTCTTAAGGGATTTTGATGAATTAACATATGTTAAACAAATAATGACATAGGCCTATAATATTCTTATCTTTAAATTATTTAATCGTAAGGTCTTGTATTGTTGAAAGCTTCAAATAGTATTACTGGAGAAATTGGTTATTACATACTTTTCCTTCATGGCTGAAAACAAAGTACACAATAGCATTGAGATTAAACATGAGGTTTCCTCAAAAGAGCACTCTGCCTATGTCCGTGGAAAGGTATGATAAAGTGTATAAAAATTTTCCAATAAATTAAAAAAGCTATCTTATACACATCTTTTTAACAATAATACAAGATTTACCCTACAAGATCAAAAGTCATGGAGTAAAGAATACAAAGCAGAAATTCACGAAAGTCAACTGGAGAACAAAAATGTCACTTTAGAAGGAAGATATCTATCCAAAATGCTATATGTTGTCGAACAAGTGATAGTTGTAAATGTTTCTCATTTTTATTATCCATGCCCTTCTTATAACTCATAAAACTATATAGATTTTTCATTATATGTGCTAGGAATACTGGAAAATGATGCCCGTAACATATTGAAGAACAATAAAAGAGAAATATGTTACAATCTTGTTTAATAGAACTGACATTGGTACAGAAAAATAGTCAAATATACATACATAAGTGGCTATTTATTAAAGTGTATCTATAATATGAATAAATTTAGACTAAATTAATATTATAATTACTTCTTAGGTGCTTTTTAAACTGCATTTTAAAAACATTTCATTTCTTCACTGGAAAATGTATATGAATACCCCTATGTTCTTGGTATTGCCTTTTAAAATTCTATATTCCATATTTTGCTTTACTCTTTATGTAGATGATAAATAACTATGCTTAGCTATTTCTTTATGGCTATAAAGCTTAGAGGAACTTAATTATTGAGTTATCATGGGATATACCATATTAACTAAGAAACATTAATAGTTAGGATCAGCTTAAAGTCTACATTGCAGAAAAACTCCAGGATAAGATGGGCCCTTAAAGAAAGGAGTGTCATGATTTTTATGTGGAGAGGAAGGAAGGTGTTTATATTTCCTAGAATTGGAGTGTGCATTGTTTGACTGATATTTATATTCCTTTTTAATAAGTTTAATGTCTTTATAATTTAAAAGTGTAAACATAATTCTTCAGTTTTGATAGCTTTTTGTTGATCACCTAGAAGGAAGGGTAGCTGCAAACGACATTAAAATAGATAAGAATTTTTTTTTTTTTTTTTTTTTTTGAGACAGAGTCTTGCTCTGTTGCCCTGGCTAGAGTGCCATGGCATCAGCCTACTCACAGCAACCTCCAACTCCTGGGCTCAAGAGATCTTTCTGCCTCAGCCTCCCCAGTAGCTGGGACTACAGGTGTGCGCCATCATGCCTGGCTAATTTTTTCTATTTTTAGTTGCCTGGCTAATTTCTTTCTATTTTTTTTTAGTAGAGACGGAGTCTCACTCTTGCTGAGGCTGGTCTCGAACTCCTGATCTCAAATGATCCTCCCACCTTGGCCTCCCAGAGTGCTGGTATTACAGGCGTGAGCCACTGCGCCCAGCATAGATTAGAATTTTTTATTTGAGAATGGCTTGATGTAAATTTTACTCTTCATCCAAAACAAACTGACTCTAAAGGTAGTATAATGCCAAAGGCACACTTTGAAATTCTAAGGTGGTTTAGATCTGATTCAGATCCTAAAAAGCTGCCCCAAAGATAAAATATGATGCCACAAAATAAGAATGTGCTGGCTCCTCTCCACCATTGTTTTATTAGACACAGCCATGGGAAGGTTTGCTAGTGGTGTGGATTGAGGCATTTAGGAAAAAAGATAAGTCTTCTTAAGGTTGAACCTTTATGTCTGTAACATAAGTGATAGTTCCTAGAGGAGTTACTAGAAGTGTGGTAAATCCTATTTCCCAGATTTTTAAAAAAACTATACACCTCATGATGTGCTTTATTTTTATAAACACATAGACTTTCTAATTGTGTAAACAAATATCTAAAATTCCAAGATATAAAAGTGTACATATTATAAAAATACCAAGGCTTTGAATTTGTTTTATTTTTCTTTGATAAATAAAAATGGCTTGAGTTAAATAAAATGTTCTATCAAATCATTGATTTCACTCTTTTTTTAAGTTGGCAATTTTTATATAGAAAATGAAAACAATCAGAAATTCAGATTTTGTGTTGAAATAATGGTGAATGAAAGTTTTAATAAGATAATTAACTCATTAAATATCTACTTTACTCTTATAGCCTTCTCAATACTTCAAAATGATTGTACATATCTTTTGATAGCAGTGAAATTATCTTCAAGATAATATTAACTAATAAGTAAATACTTATTTAGTATTTTATTTAGTATACAGAAAATGAATAAATTTCATTCTTATTGTAATCATTATCCAAACATTTATTCATTGTATATATATATATATAAATAATTAGGCATATGTATATGTATATATGTATATACTCAGAGTATATGCACATATGTGTATATATACACACATATTTATCTTTCAGTATATGCCCCCAGATATATGTATATCTAATGTTTATGCATGTGGGTATACCTATTCACATATATTAATCCAGTATAATATATTTTCTACTCTTAGAGACAAATTAATATTTTTTCAGTGAATAATGTAAATTTTTTGTAATTTAATATATTTTAAGTAAACTATTTTTAATTATTTGTCATTTGTGTATAACTGTAGTTTACATAATATGTCTATGTACATTTTTCCATGTGATGCTTGTAATATCTTTGTGGATAGACATTATTATTCTTCTTTTGCAGAAAAAGAAACAAAGAATGAAGGTAGATAAGAGACTTTCCAAGGTCACACACCAAGACAGACTCAAAACTGGCAATGGCCTCTTTAAACCAGATATGCCATTGTAGCCACGTATCCCATTCCATCACTCTTGTTTTCAAAATAAGCAAAATGTGTCTGAAGAATACCAAGTGATTACAGATAGTTGTAGATCACTTTAGAAGCAGAGGTAATAGAACCATCAACATTTGAATTATCAGTTTACTTCCAAGCCGCTGCTGGATATTGCTTCTCTAGGCATAATGGCTTCCAGTAAAACACAGTCTGCATTGCTTATATGTAACAGAAATAAAAGCGGCCATAAACAACTCCTTTTTCTTTTCAGTTATAGCAAAACCTTCATATAAATATGAACATACAGAATTACATCAAATAATGAACACTATTCTCAAATTATAAATGAACATTTTTATGCTATTGTTCTTAGGATCTTTAATACGCTGATCTGTTAAAGTCAATCCAAGTAATATTTATTGTGATAAGTGCTGAATTTTTAATAGTGAACAAAATAATCAGGTCCTTGTCCTCTCAGAGCTCATAGTCTAATGCAGAACATGAGCAAGTAAACAAACATTTGAATAGATCAGAAAATGTATGCTATGGTAGGAGGAGCATGGAATAGCCTGGAATCTCAGAGAGGCACCTCATCCAGGGTGCACAAGGTTTGCCATGACTTCCTCAAAGAAGCAGCATTTTAGTTGAAGCCTGAAGAATGCATTTCCACACAAGATGAACATGTTGTTAAGGAGAAAGAAAAGGAATACTCGAATATCGAGGCAGACGGATAGCATGTGTGAAAGCAAGAAAGTGCACGGTAATTCTGAAGAACTGAAAACAGTGTCAAGTGGTTGGATTATGGACGAGGGAGTGGTGAAGACAAGTAATCAGAAATTATGTGAGATTGCTGATTTAGTGTGGAATGGCCCACTTTTTCAAAGCAAGTAATGATTCCAATTGGAAATATTGAAAGCAATGTTGGCCTTGAGGTGCAAATAGCTGTAAGAACACCACAACACCACCAGAAAATGTAGTACATTTGCTATTATTGGACCACAATGATTCAAAAATCATCTATAATTTAGCATTTGAGACTATTTTTTGACAGCACAGGTTTCACTTGAGAAAATATCCCCTCTAGTCTTTTATTCACACATAAGCAGAAAATTAATATAGGAGCTTTGAAGGGGAAGTCAATGTTTCTCATTACTGAAGAAGTTTTGCCTCCTACTAGTAATGGGTTCTGATTGCTAAAACTTTAATCTCTCTGTGTTCCAGATATTATTTTTAAATGTTTATAAATATTTAAGAAATACAAATTAGGAATAACAGGATGAAGTGAAACATAGTCCTCAGCTGATCTGTGATGGATATAGATGCATTATAGAGCAATGACCAAGAAATCAATCTTTGTTTTTATTCTTTTTAAGCCATTGAAATTATAGTTTGTAACTACAGAATAATTTAGCCCATACTGGCCAAAGTGCATGTTTTCAGGAAAAAGTTCTAATTTGTTTAGATTTTCATAGGTGGTATTAATATAATTTAAAAATATGTCTATCCAGGACAAGATACATAATTTTTGGGGTCCAATTCAAAATGAAGAATGAAGCCCTCTTTATTAAAATATTATTAAGAATTTCAATATGCTGACAAAAGAATATTAAAACAAGTGTGGGATCTAAGCATGCGACCCTATGCAACTGCACATGTTGCATACCCATGAATTCCATCCTGTGTCTATATGAAGTCCACTCTCTGTCTATAAGATATATGGGTGAAAAACAAGTGGTTTTGTATGTAAATTGTATGCACACATACATACACATATTTGTGTGTATACATGGGGGTGATGTGAGTGCAGGAGTTAGTTAGCCAAGAAGCTTAGAAAAGGGGCAACTTCTTTCCTGATTTTACTTTCTTTTAAAGAAGAGAAGAACATTTGAAGGATGTTCCTGTATTTCTCTAGAACATAAGTGGTGATATTATCTGTTAAACTTTTTTTGAACTGATATTGCAGTTTTGGGGTTAATGAATAGAGAAAATTAGGGAAAGTCACTGGAGGTACATAACGGTAACCTGG
>CM052438.1:119557816-119579113 GCA_028533085.1 Varecia variegata | reverse complement strand
GGTGAGCCGAAAGAATAGCTTCTGCTATACTACTTGGGAAAAAAAGCTTTCAATTTCTAACATATTATATAAAGAATTATTTCGATGTGTTTTTCTAAAATAAAGTATCTTCTTGAAATACTAATCCAAGAATACTAAGTTTCAGTTTTTAATTTGATCATATCCTGAACCTCCAGAGGAATCCCACAACACTTTGAGAATCCTCCTCATAATTTACGTTTATCTCTTATTATAGTTATTTTTGTACATTTAATGTTTATGTTATATTTCATAGTCCTTGAAAGTAGGGACTTATTTATTATTTATCTGTCCAATGGGTGATACTAATTGATCTTCTGAATATCTTACTGAATTGAATTACATAGAACATCTTCATGATACTACTATGAGTTTTGATCAAATCCTTCTTTACCCTTTGTCTTTTTAGCCCATGCAGTACTAATTTATTTTATTATCACCTTATGTGGAAACTATTTTGTTTAAATTTGATTTACTGGACTTTCATCAGTTCCTTTATATCATTCTAGAGAAGTAATGTCATAATGATGGAGAAAATTCTTGTATTAAGAAACTGTTACACCATGAACTTGATAACCTTTTGGAAATGCTCAGAAATCCTTATTGTCATCCTCCTCCTCCTCCTCTTCCTCCCCTCCTTCTTCTTTTTCTTCTTCTTCTCAGGTTTATTTATTAAAACATTGGACAGGTATCTTTAAATAGCTTGTGAATTACTTCCTAAATTAGATAAGTGTTTATTTGCTTAGCTTTGGGGTATTTACCAAAATTTAAAAAAAAAATCCTTGAAACCATGATGTAGAAATACCATTTTTATTTGTAAAACATTTAATAAGAAACAAATACTTGAATTGAAACCATACACATTAATTCCCTCCCATTTTAAAAAATAAAATAGCCATGCATATAGTAGTTATTAAATATACGTTCATTAATTTATCAGCAATCAGAGCTATCCAAGTTAAGTCCATTCTTAGTAAGAATTCATCAGTCAAGCATTCTCTGAGTGTATACATATATGCAAGGCCCTACATGAGAGGTTGTCGTAAGTAGCAATGCAACTTGAATATTAAACAGACTGTGCTGAAGACTGAATATTTGTGTTCCTTCCAAAATTCATATGTTCAATCCTAATGCCTAGTGTGATGGTATTTGAAGATGAGGCCTTTGGGAGGTGATTAGGTCCTAACGGCAAAGCCCTCAAGAATGGGATTAGTGCCCTTATATAAAAGAGGCCCCAAAGAGCTCCCTTCTCACTTCTGCCATGTGAGGTTATAGTGAGAAAAATACCTTACTGACCCAGAAAGCAGGTCTTCAGACACTGAATCTGCTGACACCTTGATATTGGATTTCTGGCCTCCAGAACTTTGAGAAACAAATTTCTATGGTTTATAAGGCACCTAGTTTCTTGTATTTTTGTTATAGCAGCCTGAACAGACTAAGAAAGATTGGCAATAAATTTTTAGCTTTTGCTGTAATTAGTAAACTGTGTGATTTGGGGCAAAAGCCTTTTTAATTAATTTAACCTCCATTTCTTCAGTTGTGAATAGGCGTAAAAATAACTACCTTAACATCTTTTATAAGAACAAATTAAATTAAATAGAATAATATATATAAATGCTTAGCATAATGTCTCACATACAGTATACATTTTGTAAAAAAATATAGGTAAAATATAAATAAGAACTCACTATTGATATTAAGGTTCATATTGCTCTTAGAAAAGATGAAATACCAACACATAAATAACAGTCCCGCAAGGTAAAGTGTGAGGAAGCAAAGAAAGGAAGAAGATACAGCTACCATTTTCAGAAAAAGAAATGAGCTAATATAATCATTGAAATTTAAGGAATGATTTTAGATCGAAAAGCCATTTAAATAGGCTAATTTATGAAAGAAGAGGTGTGAAAGAATGTTTCTGAATATGATCTATTTGACAATCATCATATTGTGTTATACTGAATTTGCTAATCTTTTCATACATATAGTCAACTTTCCCTCCAGAAAAGAATTTGCTAATTTTTAACCTAATACGATATTTCCTTCATTACTGAACACTTCACAATACAAAAACTATAATATTACAAATATCTGAATATTTTATATCTATTTACTCTGATTTTTAGAGAAGCTGAATTTTTCCATGTATTCATTGATCATTTGAATTTCCTCCTTGGTGAATTTACAGGTATGGCATTTGCCTATATTTTATATTGATTTTGCCCCCACACCTAATCTATCTATTAACTTAACATTGTGAATAATATATTAACAGTGACAGAAAAATACCTGAAATTCCCTTTTAATTCATCCTATTAAGTCCTAGCACCTTTTCACTTTGGAGATATTTGCACTTAAATCATTATTTAAATCATCTCTTCTATATGCTTAGTGGTATATTTCACATTGTTTCCTTTATTTTAGAGTGTTTGGATATTGATTTCCTATTCTCAAGTTTTATGCTACACAATAAGCATACAATTGGCCAAAAAATAAATACTTTTCCAATCTCACAGAGTCTATATTCTAGTGGGAAAGACAGATGTTTTTAAAAACACAAACAAAAATATAAAAAAGATATTGAACAAGTTTATGCAGTGGAGTGATATGATCCAACTTATAATTTAAGAATATCATTTCATTGTGTGAAAATATATCTGACTTGAGAAACAGGGTAGATGGCAGTGTCATTTACTGAAAATGGAAAAATAATATGGTTGGCAAATTTGGGAAGTAGATGACATTTGGATGGAAAAATCAAACGTTCCATTTTGGATTAGTTGGGTTTGAATTGTCCATAGGATATCCCAGCAAATGGAATAAGCTGTTAGATGTATAAATATGGAATGCAATAAAGGTATTTTCTTAGATATATAATGTGAGAATCACCAGTATAAAGATGCTCCTTAAATTTATAGAAATTTGTTAACCGATATGGCAGAGGGAGTGGGGGTGGGGTATCCCCCTCCCGTGAACATTAAAAGTTTAGTGAAGGAAGAGGATCCAGCAAAAGATAAACCTAACACATTAACTGCTTTGTAAGTTATAATTAACTCACATTAGTTTTGAGCCCAGGGACTCATGAAGCATATGTGACTCCCACATCTCTTCACATTGATAGCCATGTGAACTATTTTTCAAGTTGCATATAACTCATACACAGAAAACAATAAAGAAGAACAAATTTTTTATTAAATAGGAAATGATTTTTTTGTTTTCAAAGTTTTTATTCTATTTTTGTAATAAAACACCGTGGCCCCAAGGAAAAAAAATTTTTTTTCTAGTGTGGCAGTCAGTGTGTTCAATAGTTAGAGAGGCAAGAGGAAACCAGTAAAAAAAATGGTATCCTAGAAGTCTAGAGAGGATTTTAATTCCTGAAGGAAGAATAAGTTCACTATGCAAATTGCTTCTGAGAGTTTGAGTAAGGTGAGCTGTTGGAAGAAAAAGTTGTGATGTTTATTTCTTTCACTACCAAATTAAAATTTGAACTATTTATGAGGTAGAGGTAAATGCATGAATCATGAATATGCAGCATGATGAATTTTCTAAAATTGAGCTCACCCATATAACCAACACAGAGATCAAGAAACAGAACATTGTCATCACCTGAGTGGCCTGCTTTGTACCTCCACCTGGTGACTGGCCTACCCCAGGGTAATCACAGTCCTGACTTCTAACACCACAGATTTGTTTTTCCTGTTTTTGAACTTTATGTATATGTAATCATACACTGCATATATTTTTAAGTCTAGATTCCTTTGCATAATAGTATAATTGTGAGATTTATCCATGGTGTTACATATAATTTATTCATTATTGTTGCTGAATTTGTTTTCACTATATGAAAGTTATGGGCCAAATGATTGTGATTCCCCAAAATTCCTATGTAGAGCCCTAACCTCCACTTTCCCCAAAGTGATGGTATTTGAACACAGGGCCTTTGTGAGGTAATTATCTTTAGATGCAGTCATGGGTATAGGGGCCTCATAATGGGATTAGGCCCCTTATAAGTAGAGAAAGAGAGAGGCCAAAGGTTTCTATCTTTCTGCCATGTGAGGATACAGCTAGAAACCAGAAATCAAATATGATAGAAACTTGGATCTTCCAGTTTCCAGAACTATGAGAGATAAATGTTGTTCAAGCCACCCAATATGTGGTATTTTGTTCTAACAGCCCAAGCTGACTAATACTGTGAATATATCACAATTTCACGTATGCTTTCTACTATGAAAGGGTAGTTTCAAGTGAGACGTTATTTTGAATAGTGCTACTATGAACATCTTTATGTATGTCTTTTAGGAAATACACACTTCCCTGTTCGTGTGTATTAATACATAGGAATGGGATTGTCGGACCATAGAGTACATACCTGTTCAGCTTTAGTAGATATTTCAAAAAAAGTTTCTAAACCTAGTTGTACCAATGTATGTGTCCAAGTCAGTATGTGAGAGCACCACTTGTTCCAAATCCTTGCCCACCCTTTACCAGCCTTTTTTTATTTCAGAAAATTACGGGGGTACAAACATTTTGGTTACATGTTATGACTTTGCCACATCCTAACCATGATTTGAGACGTGCCCTTACCCCACCTACAATGCTCACCATGTCCATTAGTTGTGAGTTTACCCATCCTCAACCTCCCTACCCCCAAAGAAAATTTGTACTGTGTGAGCACCTTAGTGTTGATCAGTGCCAGTTTGATGGTGAGTACATGTGGTGCCTATTCTTCCATTCTTGTGATACCTCACTTTGGAGGATGGGCTCAAGCTCTATCCAGGAAAATATGAGGTGCTAGATGACCGTCATTTTTTATAATTGAGTAGTATTCCATTGTACACATATACCATATTTTATTAATACACTCACGGATTCATGGACACTTGGGTTGTTTCCACATCCTTACTATAATGAATTGTGCTGCCATAAACATTCGAGTGCAGATGTCTTTATTACAGAATGACTTTTGTTCCTTTGAGTAGATGCCTAATAGTGCTATTGCTGGATCAAATAATAGTTCTACTTGTAGTTCTTTGAAGTATCTCCAAATTCTTTTCCACAGAGATCGCACTAATTTGCAGTCCCACCAGTCCTCACCAGCATTTGTTGCTTTGGGATTTTTTGATAAAGGCTAATCTTACTGGAGTTAGGTGATATTTCATTGTGGTTTTGATTTGCATTTCCCTAATGATTAGAGATGTTGAGCATTTTTGTTTTATGTTTGCTAGCCATTATTCTGTCTTCTTCTGAAAAGTTTCTGTTCATGTACTTTGCCCATTTATTGATGGGTTTGTTTGGTTTTTTCTTGTTGATATTTTTGAGTTCTAGATAGATTCTTGTTATCAGCCTTTTATCAGATGTGTAGACAGAAAATATTTTCTGCTATTCTATAGGTTGTCTATTTGCTCTAATGATAGTTTCCTTGGCTGTACAAAAGTTTTTTTTTTTAATTTTATCAGGTCCCATTTATTTATTTTTGTAGCTGCTGTGATTGCTTTGGGGGTCTTCTTCATAAATTCTTTGCCTAGGCCAATGTCTGAAAGAGTCTTCCCTACATTTTCTTCTAGAATTCTTAAGGTTTCAGGCCTTAGGTTTAAGTCTGCTTTCCATTGTGAATTGATTTTTGTAAGAGGTGAGAGGTGGGGATCCAATTTCAATCTTCTGCCTGGAGCTATCCAGTTTTCCCAGCACCAGTTATTGAAAAGGGATTCTTTTCCCCAGTGTATGTTTTTGTCTGCTTTGTCAAAGATTAGATGACAATATGTGGATGGTTTATTTCTGGGTTCTCAGTCTTGTTCCACAGGTCTATGTCTCTATTCTTGTGCCAGTACCATGCTGTTTTAGTTACTATAGCCTTGTAGCACAGCCTGAGGTCTGTTAGACTGATACGTCCCTGTTTGTTCTTTTTGCTTAAGATTGCTTTGGCTATATGAGGTCTTCTCTGATTCCATACAAAGCATAGAATTATTTTTTCTAAATCTGTAAAGAATGATGATGGTACATTGATAGTGATTGAGTTGATTTTGTAGATCACTTTAGGTAGTATAGATATTTTAACAATGTTGATTCTACCAATCCACGAGAAAGGTAGATTTTTCCATCTGTTTACATCTTCTACAATTTCTTTTCTTAGTGTTACATAGTTCTCCCTGTATAAGTCTCTCACCTCTTTCCTTAACTATATATCTAGATATTTGATTTTCTTTGAGGGTATTGTAAAAGGTACTGCATATTTTATTTGAATTTTGGCTTGACTATTATTGGCATATAAGAACGCCTCTGATTTGTGTGTATTAATTTTGTATCCTGAGACTTTGCTGAATTCATTTATCAATTCCAGGAATCTCTTGGTTGAATCCTTGGGGTTTTCTAGATATGATATCGTATAATCAGCAAAGAGTGAGAATTTGATCTCTTCTGCCCCCATTTGGAAGTCCTTAATTCCCCTCTCTTGTCTAATTGCTCTAGCAAGGACTTCCAGCACTATGTTGAATAAAAGTGGAGATAGTGGGTATCTTTGTCTGGTTCCAGATCTAAGTGGGAATAGTTTCAATTTTTCCCAATTCAGAATGATATTGGCTGTGGATTTATTGTATATGGCTTTAATAATTTTAAGGTATGTTCCATCTATGCCTATTTTGCTAAGAGTTTTTATCATAAAGGTGTGCTGGACTTTGTCAAATGCTTCTTCTGCATCAACTGAGAGACTCATATGGTCTTTGTTCTTGCTTTTATTTATGAGGTGAATTGTGTTTACAGATTTGCATATGTTGAACTAGTCTTGCGTCTTTTGTATAAAGCCCACCTGGTCATGGTGAATTATTTTTTTTGATATGCTATTGGATTTGATTTGCTATAATTTTGTTGAGGATTTTTACATCAATATCTATGAGGGATATTGGTCTGTAGTTTTCTTTTTTTGTTGTGTCCTTTCCTGGCTTTGGTATCAAGGTGATGTTGGCTTCATAGAATGAGTCAGGGAGGATACAATCTTCCTCGATGTTGTGAAATAATTTCTGTAGTATAAGTATGAGTTCTTCTTTGAATGTTTGGTAGAACTCTGAAGTGTAGCCATCTGGTCTGGGACTTTTCCTTTTTAGAAGGTTTTTAATTACCGCTCCAATTTCTGTGCTTGATAATTGGTCTGTTCAGGAATTCTAATTCCTCCTGGGTGAACTTATGGAGGTTGTATGTTTCCAGGAATTTGTCCATTTCCTCCACATTATGTAGTTTTGGGGCATATAGGTTTTTATAGTATTCAAAGATAATATTTGTATTCCCATGATGTCTGTTGTGACCTCTCCTTTGCCATTTCTAATTGAGTTTATTAGAGTCATTTTCCTTTGAGTTCTTGTCAACCTGGCAAGAGGGCTGTCAATTTTGTTTATCTTTTCGAAAAAAATAGCTTTTGGTTTTGTTGATCTTCCGTATAGTTCTTTTGTTCTTTTATTCTCAATTTCATTTAGTTCTGCTTTGATCTTAGTTATTTCTTTTCTTCTGCTAGGTTGGGAGTTGATTTGCTCTTCCTTTTCCAATTTACCAACCTTTTTCATTTTTGATATTCTAGTGAATGTGTATTGGTATCTCACTTTGGTTTAGTTATACATTTTGATGTTTACTAATGAAGTTAAGCCATTTTTCATATGTTAATGAGCATTTGATTATTTATAGGTTGCTTTTTTGCTCTCTTAATGCTGCTGGCTTAAATTTAATACTATTAATCAGTTTAGATTGGATAGTGATTGAGAAATTTAGATGACTCTTTTACATACCCAGTGGTCTTTTTTGGGGTTTGCTTCTATTAGTTCATCAGTTGTATTCTAAGGATTCTCCTGAAGTTGTGCATACAACTTCAGCACCTATCCAGGATGTATAGAAAATACCTAGAATATCATTTTCTTGAATAAAAAATTAAGTTGCAAAAGAAGTCAGAAATACTGAAACTTAAGCCACAGCTCTCTAATTAAGCTTTATGGAATTATATTTTCCCAAAACATCTAAGACATGGAAGTAAATTATATTTTTAACAAAAAAGAAGTTTAAGTAGTAATGCCCCACAAAATGTTCTTGAATGTTTGAATCACTGACATTTAACTTAATTACCAACAATGTAGGAAAAATAACTATAGCATAATTTAGGTATTTGTTAAAAATATGATAGATAAGATTTTGGATTGAGTGAAGATATAGCATATCACTTTATATGTATCAAAGAAATACTTTAAATTTCTTACTTTTAAAAAGTCTTTTTAAAAACACTTTTTAAAACCTTTAAAATTTTTTTTAAAAAGTTCACAATGAAAGTTTTATATATTAAGTCAATTAATTCTGGTTTTACTAATCATATTACAAACTAAATATCCCCTCTGTTATCAATCTTGTGAATGATGGGTTGAGCCATATGCACAGATGTTGACAAAGACTAGAACAGTGGAAGTTTAGAAACGGAGGTCCTCTGGGTTCATGGTTCATGTTTATAAAGTGCTTTCAATAAATTTCAAATACTTGGGTGGTTTTTATATACCATTGTTTTGAAATGATTTTCATTTCACAGAACAAATAAAATAGAAAAACTTCATTGAACATTTATATCTTGCTGTCTTTGATAGATTTTCATAGGTGTAAACCTTTAAAGGTTATACAAGGCTTAGTAAAATATAATCTGCAAGGGTCAGAGTAGTTTGTTGCACTTGATTTATTGCATAATTCAAGTCAGGGATATAGATGTACAAAATTTGGTCTAATAATTTTCTGAAGATATTGAAAGATATAACTTTGGATTTATTAATAATTTATCAGAACAGCATATTATACAGAATTTATCATGGCTTGTATATATTCTCTGAAATATATAAAGTTAATTAAAAATAAAATGTTTCAGTCAAATATAACTTTACTAACCACCACAACTATACAATGAAACATTATTATATTTTCAGTTAAGAGGGTGGGCTCAGCTTCAGATAGGCCTATTACGGCCTTTTTTAACTCTTACCCCTTTAATTACCATAGAAATAAGAAGGAAGTTTCAAGGGTTTTAATTGTCCTTTTTTCCCTATATAAAACAACACTGAGACATATTCTGCTACTTACACAGATCCTGATTTTTGGGAAAGGTGGAATTATTGGGTTTTATGTCCTGTCCCCCCCAGAGAGAGTTCATTTAGATAGAGAGTTTGTCAAATAGGTTTGCCCACAACTCAGTGCAAAATCTCTAAGGCAATTTGGCAACTTTTTCAAAGATAAAATGTGTTCTGATCCATTTCATTACTTGTTCTGGGGCAGAAATGGAACAACAGAGGTGGTATCCAGTCATAACCCTTATGCCAAAAGTCATCTCAATGTTAACATTCAATTGTCTCTTAACTCATTTGAGGCACCAAGGGTCAGATTCCTCTATTTTCCTATAGACACAAAGTAAAAATAATTCAGGCAAGTATTATTTTAAAATAAAAAATGACTTCCTGATGGCAATTTTGCATTTCTTTATGTTATTTTTTCTTCTTGCTATAGTTCTAATTTATTTTCTGGGAATGGCCATACAGGGATTTGCTATATCTTGCTTTAGGAACAATTGTCATAGTTTATTAATACCATTTATTTTCAGTGAAACAGAAGAAATGTCTTTGGAGATAGTGAAGATGGCCTGGCACATAAAACCATTTGCCAGAAGTATTCCATAATATGAGTAAAAGGTGAAAATGCTTTCCACTGAAAAATCATACTTCTTAAAAAAGTTTGAAATTATTAGAGTAGGGAATTATATATAATACATTAAAACATATTTTAGTTCAATAGCAATCTAGATACTATATTCATTTATAATAGAAGTCCCTGTATACCTAGGTCCAGAATGGCTGTAAGGTTAAATTTTCTGTATTGTAACAAGTAAGTTATTTAAAATTTTATCAATTTCAATTTGGAAATTCATACTCCAAAATGTTATTACTAACCAGTGATTAAAATAAAAATTTTACCATTTCACATACAAAATACACTACTAATCACTTTCAATAATCACCTATGTGGAATTTCATACAGATAGTCCTTTAAACAGAATTTTTGAATTCTGACATTACAAGCTCAAATGATTCGAGGAGCAATGAAAATCTTAAAACTAGTATATAAATTAGCCCACAGAATGAAAAATAAATATGAGGCTATAGTCCCTATAATTTCATTTACATGTTCAAAAATTAGATCTGCTTCAAATTGTTTTTTCTTCTTATGCAGGTTAGAAGATGGAAAAGAATTTTAAATGCTTACTATTCATCAGCTATGATCTGCACTGATAATAGTAATTTAACCATGGCAGTGATTGGGGGGAATGGGGAAAGTTCTATAGAGAGATTAAGTCCTTTTTTAATTATTGGTTTTTTACTAGACAATCTCATTTACAGATTCAGTCAAAAGTTTTCACCACAGATGAATAACCTAAATGGTCTTCTAATTAATGTTATTAGTGTCTTTTAGGTATTCTTACTGCTCAGGTCTCTGTCAGAGTGGACAGTAAAATAGAACTTGGGGTGCTAATATTAGCAGAAATAGTTCTATCCCACAATCTCTGCTGCTTCAAGCTCCTGTTGAAATTAATACACTCCTTTATGGCATACTTCCAGTGTTTTATTAGGAATGTAACTAAAAGAGGCAAGAGGCAAGAGGTACAGAGGAAAATTTGGGAGCTGTCTTTCCAGCCTTCTCCTGAAAGGGCAGAGGAAGTGGACTTTGCAAGGTGTGCTGTTTGGTGTTTTCTCTCTCTTTGTCCCAAGCAACTACTGCTGAATGCCCAATCAGGAAAGAGCATAATGAAAAGGAGTAAGAGTCCTGGCTCTCTTTAGGATGGCAAGTTGTTACTAAATATCAAGGCAAACTGTAGTGCCCAGGATGCATACACTATGAAAACTACAGATGTTCTTCCCTCAGTCAAATGTACTAAAATTTTGCATTCTTGTCAGTTATTATCACTTTAACCTTTCAAAATTCAGCTTTTTCACTCTAATAGAGATAGAGATTGATATGCTGTGCTTCTTAGTCCTCTTTGCTTGATCATCTTCCTCTGGACATCGGTTACACTTTTACAATTTCAGAGTTACATGATATGTCTTCTTTTCTGCACATCACTTTACAAAATGTCAAAGCCCAGGAGGAATTTGAGTCTGAGACTCCTGCTGTGAAGTGGCACTTTCAGGGAGCCATGCCATTTCATTTATAGCTGCCATTACGATCTATATATTCATTACTTTTTTTTCACTTCTAATTGCAATTTATCTCTCCAGCTTCAGTACTCAATAGTTCATGATCTGCTGCATATTTGACACTGAGCACCCACATGTATCTCAAACTTACATGCCCAAAACAGTACTTATCATAGCTCCCTTATTCCTACATGTTTTATTTCTCTCATGCTTCTTCACCATCCATATCTCTACCAATGAAAGAGTAAATTAAAAAAAAATGTTGCATCATTTGCTTCTTATTCCTTTGCATCTCTGTCTTCAATGGCATAGGTGTTCACTCACAAAGAAGATTAAGCCAGAAACCTGGATTTCATCTTTTACTTCATACTACATATTTTTATCTGCAACTATCAGGCCAATGTTATCTTCTCATTTGGACTCCTTGAAACATTCAGTCTGCTTCTAGTCTTGCCCTTTTGTTAGCCAGAGTGAGCCCATTGATCTAACTATGCCCCTTCTGTTGCTCCCCGCTGGCCTCAGGATCAAGTGCTAACTCTCTTGTGTAACAGTGCTCTTCAAGATCTCATGTCACCAGCTCTCTATAATCTCTCTCTGGCCACTGTTCATCTGCCCTCCAGTCCTGATACATTCTATCCACATCAGATTCCCAATCCTAATCCTTCAGCTTTTTGCACTTGTAACACTCTTGCCCTAAAAAAATGCCCCACTCTTCACCCACCTTCTTGCTCCGCCAATGGTGCTTCAGGATCTTCATTATACACCATTCCCGTCAGAAAGCATTCCTTGACCTGCAAGGCTTTGTGATGTGTTTTGTCCAGTGGGATCCTCCATTACTGTCTTCATCACATTGTGACAATTATGTGATCTGGCATAAGATTCAATAATTTCATTGCTATTTAGCCAGCTTGCTTTTTGAAGACTACATGTCTTCAGGGCTCTCTACTACTAGGCCTCGAAGGTATTAAATAAGTGTTTTATATAAGATTGAATTGATGATCTATGTAATAAATAAATATGATGAAATACAAATGATTGATAATCACTTGACAGATAATCAACCTCACCCCAGTAACATTAAAAGAAATATAAACTTTAAAGTTCTAAAATTTCATTTTTGAGATATAATTTATATTGAGAAAATATTACAAATAAGAACATTTCAGATGTTCTTATTTGTAATAAGAACATGGGAAAATGAGCATTTTTAATATGATTGGTATAAGTATGGGTCACCTCAATTTTCTGGGAGATAATTTGGCACCGTGAATCAAGAAGCTAAGTAGTATCATATTAAGATCATGCCAGAAGTAACTACATATTTCTACTCCTAAGGATTAATGATAATAATTTTATGAGTTGTGGACAAATTATCATGTGCCAAGATACAATTAGAGTTTTATTAAAATGAAAAACATATCAACCATCAAACAACACAGAAGGGCTAAATATGTATGAAGTTTCTATATTGTGGAAAAAGGCTTAGCCAACATAATGATAATTAGGATGAGATTTCTAATGCCATGAAAATGATTATGACATCTGCTAGGTGACAAATACAAATATTCAACTGCAACTATGTGAAGATGTGTGCTAAAGAAGAACGAAAGTAAATACAGCAAATTCTAAAAGGTGATAATCTCCTGCCAGCAGTATAATGACTGATTTTTATCATCTCTTTCTCTACATTTTCCAAAATTTCTATTATGAACATGTATTCCATTTACAAGTACAACATTATAATATAAGCCCTGTAATGTTCTGCTTATTTTCCATGTATTAAAGCCTCTTATATGTCAGTTCATTTATTCACTCATTTATTTATGAGTGAATTTATTCATCAAATATTGATTAACTAGCAATAAATGAGGCAAAGTACATGATCTCTCTATTCTACTGGAGAAAGACAGAATATGAGGAAGCAAGCAAGTAAATACATGCATAAATAAAGTCAAACAGACATATAAATAAGTAACTGTAATTGTAACCCATGCTGTACAGTAAATGAGTAGGCAATAGAGGGATAGGATAGAAAGTAACTCACAGAAAAAGATGATAGTTGATAATTGATAATTAAAAGAAGTCAACCATGTAAAGGACTGGGAAAGGGCAGTCCAGGTGGAGTAAACAGCAAGTGCAAAGACATTAAAGTGAACTTAGGCATAGTATGCTCAGCAATAGACAGAAAATGAGTGACTGAAATCTAGTATGAAGGGGAAGCGTGGAAAGGAAGAATGGGGAAAATGATCTACGGCCATGGTAAGGGATTTGGATTCTAAGTGTAATAGAAGGGCCTGTACAAGCTATTTTGTCTAATTATTTATTTGATAATCATAGTTTCTTTTTTCCCCAACACAAAGTTGCTCGTAGTTCTTATCCTATTGCTCAGTGAATACAATTGAATCATTGCTGATGTTACATTTTTTCTACAAAAATATTTGTAAGTTTATATCAACCATTCTACCAATTACATGTTTATATATAGTATATATATAAATTTAAATAAGTACCAAAATCAGTATCTACAATTATGTTATCATCTATTTCCTATTTGTCACCCATCTCTCCCTACTGAAACATTAGTTCTAAGAGAGTAGATTCTTTTTGTTTTGTACCATTGTATTTCCAGTGATATCACTGTGCATTTCACAAAATAAATATTCAATAAAAATTTGTTTAATGCATGAATGTAGTCATGTTTTTCAATAGATTGTAGAAACCATATAATAAAACTGACAGCTTTAAATGAACACTTTTACTTTCAGTTCCTACTGTAAACTTCCTTTGATCGTCTTCTTGACATTTCTTCTTTCTTGTATTGTAAGGCCCATACTGTGGATATGCTCTAATATGGCCATTCTTCTTACACATTTCCCTAACGTACCATTTGTGTAACTCTCTAGACTCTCTCAATTGACAATCTTGTGTATTTCCACGAGTCCAACTATAAAAACTCTCCACATCCTCACTTCTCTTTGGGGGCAGAGGCACGCATCCCAGATTGTATTTCTAGCCTAGATCAACAAAAACATAGCCACGGTATTTCTTTGCTTGAGACATCTCTACATGGATGTTCTCTCCACTGCTCCTGGACTATATACCCCCAGCCTCATTATTTTTTATCCCTTCATTTAGAAGTTTTATTAATAGAACCAATTTTATTAATCAAATCACTAAAAGTCAAAACCACAAATTCACCTTTCATTTGTCTTTGTATCTTCTCCTCTATAATCCTATTTTCTCTACTCCTGCCATCCCACCCACTCACTGCTCATGTGTGAATTCTCACCTCAAATGCACACATACCCATTCTTTTGCCAAGAGAACGCACTTCTATGTCTGAAATGTGTCTTACGTATTCCCTCTTTTCTATTTTCACTTTTGCTGTACTCTTTTTCGGAAGCTGAAGCTTATCATCTATCAAATCATTAAGAGGTATGAAGAGGAAATGGCCATATATTATATAGTTACAATTGTCATAGGCTGCACAGATGTACAGAACGCATGAAAGGACTTTGGATTGTTACGGATGTTAGAAATCTGTATTTTATCCTACTGTTGATGGATTTTGGCAGACACCAAGATCTTGTAACACATAAAATTTGATATTCATTTAGCATTTTGTTATGACCAAATAGACTCCCATATGGAAAACATAATTTATTTTTATCTTTAATAAAATGTCATTAAGATATGGGAAAATATTCAAATTTTTGTCACATATTGAACAAGTAATATATTTACTTATGAAGAAAATAACTGACTTACAATGAGGTTTGTTATAAATAAGAATGATTATGCTATATAATCATTGTATAAAAAACTGCTGTTGCCATAAATTGACTTGACATTTCACTTTATTTATTTAGATATGTGGGAATGAACCTTAGCAAGTCTATGTATACTGTGTGTGTTTAAACTTTGTGCATACTGAATACTTGCAGATACAGTAATCATTAAACATCTCAGTTGGGAATTTTGCCATTTAAATTTAAGCAATAAAAAGTAGGCTGTTTTTAAACAAAGCATCTTCTGGAGAAGAGGCCAACCGTATCTCTAGAAATATAAAAAGTCTTCACATTCATTAAAACTGCTTCTAGCCTTTCAAGTTTACATTGGCCCACTTCCTTAATTTCTCTCTTGATTGGTCTCTCTTTCTCATTAACACTCATCAGACAATGTAGTTTTCATATCACCAAGGTAAGAAAATATGTACAGAATATTTTAAGTTAAGTCAGAGCAAAAGAGCTAGCCAGTGAAGACCCAAGAGAAATATTGTAAAATGCTATCTTATTTTATTAAGTTGATTTAATTTTGTTTGGCTACTCTATTTATAAAATTATCTAAAGGCCCAAGTATTCTTGGTTATAACGAGATACATTATAATACTGCTTAATTTCCACCCAGTATTTCCAGAAATAGAATCACCTTAAGACACCCTCACCTGACATTTAAAAACTCAAAGCACTGCAGGGTCTGCCAGGTCTAGAGTGCTAATTTTGTCTGTGGTCTTCTTTTTTTTTTTCTTCTTGAAACTCTATAATTATACATCAATATGTCAGAAATGGAGATTATTTGAACAGAATAAAACCAAATTTTCTTTTTTTCCCCTCTCCTTTAAGACTCTCATGTTATAGGAATTCTCTTGTCAGTGAAATAAAAATGAGAGGTCTATTTATACTGCTGTTTTCTATGTGTAATATAAAACCAGCATTTGGATATTTCCTTAATTAAAAATACTTGATTATATACTCCATTAGAGTTAAAATATTTTATACTTGTGCTAGCAAAAGTTTTGAGCTGACTTCTTTTGAAATATAACATATTGATAGAGTATTTTATTTTTATATTGTGTATTATATGAGTGCATTCTTTCTTTTATTATCTCAATATATCTCACAGAAATATTTTAATCAATACATATACACATACTACAATTCAACATGATAGGTATTAGATGTTTCTATTTATTATTCGCATTTTTTTCTTTAACAGCTTTAGCTTTTTTCCTTTTCTCATTGTACATTCTATTCCACGTATAAATCTTTCTAAGCCCATCAGGAAGATGGATGAAATGTTAAGCAGAGGTGAAACACTCAGAATTCCTATTTGGCAATGTTGATGTACAAGTATTTGGTAGTTATGTTAAATTGTAATGAGTGATTTTTAAAAACTGTACATATGAATCCAGGTATATTTTTAGAATCGATACAAACCTTCAATAACTTATGGTTCTTAAGCTAAAGTAATCTTACTCTTTACTTTCAAACAATATTGAGATGTATTATAAAATGTTTTTGACATTTAAAACATCATTGCCACAGGTATTGAATATTTATCTAAAATTAATTGATTATGCATTAGAATTAAAACTTTTGCATAATGAGATTTTGAAACTTGTTCAAAGAAATTATATTTCTTTTAACTACCTCACTATTTTGATTAAAATAATTAATTTCAAAACCCCATAAATAACATTAGAAAGTCACTACTAAAACATAAGATAAAGCACCCATTTGCTCAATAAACACAGATTTCATTAGCGTGAAGGTATTGAAATTTAAAAAAACTGGTCCTCAAAAAACATAAATGAAGCCAATTCTCAGTCAAGTATTTTACCTCTTGAAGATTCTCTCTACATTTTCATTCTCAGTTCTGAGCAAAAAATAGATATCGTAGCAGAGAAAGTTGCAAATAAAATTTCAGCTACTTTGCTAAAGAACAGGTGTGGCTTTGGCAGAAAACTAGCCCCCACAGGATATGAACAAAGGTATAGGTCTACAGAAGACTAAAAAGCAAGAAGATTTGTATTGGCTAAATTTAATATAGAAAGGTTGCCTGGGATGTGGGTTGCTCTTAAAAAATACTAATTGAAAAGTAAATAATGCTTTCTAATTGTCTATTTTATTTAAAAAAATCAATTAGTAGAGTCCCAGGCAGTTAATTTGACATCAGTTTAAGAGCATCTGAAAAGATTTACAGGATTAAATGAAACTCTGTTGAGACTTCCCCAATTATCCAATATCTTATTTTTTCCTATTTCAATATGTATTCAATGTTACTTTTATTTTTAATTTGTCTTATTAAATATTCTTTTTTAGGGATAAGTAGCTTTAAGAAGTTGATGTTTGAGGTAAAACAATAAAAATTCCTATTTATCAGCTTGATGTACAAACATTTGGCAGTTATACTAACTGGGAATGAGTAATCTTTTAAGATTATATAACAATACCAAGTACATTTTTTAGTTGATTAAAAGACCTCCCATGATTTATAGTTTGAAAATTTATATGATAAATATACATTCCTCTATTAAATGTAAGAATTCCTCTATTAAATTGTAAGAATTGTACAATTTTAGTAATATTTATCCTATTTTGTTTGTTTTTAAAGCCAAAAATATCAGTTCAAAATTAAGAGTTTTATTATTATTAGATCTCATGATCTCCATGCTTATTCTCTTTATTATTGTGATTTTAATTTTCTATTTCTGTTTTAATAGTTTTCTTATACTGCTTGAAGTTCAAATGGAAGGGACTGAGTAAACAAAATGTCATGATTTTGAAATTACATTAGTGATTTGCATGAAATCAGCAGAAGTAAAGATTTTAATATGAAAAACTTAAAATTGCACAACTTCACGCAAAGACATTTTTAGTGTAATCAAATCTTATTAGACGACTTCAAAGGTAGAAATTTTTAAAAGGCAAACAAAATCAAAGAAAGAGAGCTGCACAGTTGTAAAATAGTCTACATAGGAAACAATTCACTTCTCCTAAGCAGCTTAAAACGGAAATGAAACATTCAAAGAAAATGATAAAGCAACAAATTAACAGAGGCAGAAGGAAATCTTGGCCTTATAGGAGCAATTGATTTGTAAATGACAGTGGGAGCCTAGAGTCTGGAGACAAACATTTCCCTCCCTCCATCCCTTCCTCCCTTCTTTTTTTCCTTCATTCCCTCCTTTCCTTCTTCCTGTATCCCTTCCTTCTTCCTTTCCTCTCACTTTTCTTACTTCCTTTATCTATTCATTTGCTTATTGAAATGCATTGAGCACTTCTATATGCTAGGAAGCAAACTGTGGCTAATTATGTAGCTGACTATATTAAAGTTTTGCACGCTATTGATTTTACCATTTTTGGTGATCTTAAGCATAACATTTTAAGGATTTAGAAAAATATCCTTTTAACAAGTAGGAAAATTCATTCCAAATGTCATTTCAACCACTTCTATTCACAACAAATTGTCATTTTTTTTTTTTTTTTCACATAACACATTTTTTTGTACTGTCATCCTACAAGATAAAGACTGCTTAAAACAACTGCTTTGGAGCTCATGGGAGGAATGAGGATCAGAAACACTGTTTTTGGAACTCATATCCTGCAAAGTTTTTGCATCTTGACATCAATAAAATATAAAAGAACTTAGAGATAACTGATTATAGGGATCATATGATAATTTCTTGTTCTTATTTTCCCCAAACCAGCGTATTTCATGAAATTATGCAATCATAATAGAAATACTTATTATACAGCCTTACTTAACACTCATTTTTAGAGATTTAAATTTTATAGACAAAAGTCAATATTTTTGTAGAATTATAACTAAATTTTTTGTCTTTATAGACTTTTAAAAACTGCCTATAATTTATTTATTCTTTTGGCTAACAATGTTTAGAATGTGATTCCAAAATAAATTATAGACTTGTCTACACAAAATTAGATATTTAGAATCATCCAAGAAAACAACATAAGCAGCAGATTATTTTACTAAATATCTTTAACTAATAATTAGTCTAAAGCAAAAGAAGTTTCAGGTGCTACATTTTAGAAGGAAAACTATTTGTCCAGAGAAGGGATTTTGGAAGAGTTCAACATCTTAGATCCATATCACATAAGACAAATTATAAGAACGATGATTGTTTAACCTAAAGGAAGATTTAGATAGGAGGATAAGATATTAGCTTTTAAAAAATTAATCCCAAAAAGTATGGAAGAAGAATCATAGTTTGTCTGTAAAACTTGAATACCCAGGGACAATGTAAAGAAGTTAAGGGGGGATATTTTAGTACAAGCAGCTTACACAGGCAAACACACACACACTCACACACACACACACACACACACACACACACACCCCATACTTGGCAAGGACAAAGGGTAACTTTGGCTGTTATGTGGAAAATGCCAGGTAAAGGGAGCAAACAATAGAGGCAACAGACGGCTTTGGTGGGCAAAGACATGTTTTAATAAGCAAACCTGAGAAGGGCCTCTAACAGAGAGGGCAGAAGTCCCGGCTCTTACAGGCTGCGGGTTTTTAAGGGCTTTCGGAGGGGTAGTATGGGGCTTGAGCGAATGGAGACCTTTTAGCTGGTTTTCTTCATTTTCTGCGGGAAACTGATGCTTATCTTCTAGGCCGGAATGTTGAAAATGGCAGCCCTTGGGAAGAAGCAAGATAGCAGTTGTCCTTTTGCGTCCGGGTCCCTCATTCCAGACCCTTTATTGAATATAGAAAAGGGGCGTCAATCTTTGGTCTGACTTCTTCCTGCTGAATGGGGACGGAGTTCCTTTTTTTTTTTTTTTTTTTTTTGGTACAGTCTGGAAGTGAAGGACCATTTGGGTATGTTGCTGTGTTGTGATCCATGTTATTGCAGTGACCCTGTTGTCCAGGATGAACTTTTGTATCAGATTTATTAAACAGAGGAGGAATAAAAGGACCAGAAGGATTAGGATTATGGGAGATATGAAAAGCAGGAGCCACTGGATAACACAGGGAAAAGAAAAATTCCATGTGGAGTAGCGAGCAGCTTTAGCAAATTCTTACAGCTTGTTTGTGGAGTCTGGCTGCCCCATCCCTGACCAGGTCAGATTTGTTAGTGTAAAAGCAACATTGTTCTTGGAGGAGGGCACAAATGCCTCCCTGTGCTGCCTTTAAGAGGTCGAGGCCTCAATGGTTCTGTAAAACAACAGCAGCCAGCGATTCTACCTGATCTTGGAGATTGACAAGTTGTTTAGAAATGTCTTCCAGACTGGCAGAAATTTTTTAGATAGGCAGCTGAATTCTGTTAGGGAAATCCCTAATCTTCCTGTTCCTGCTCCTGCCCTGGTAACCACTTCCTGGGTGGCCAAGAGGGTGACAAGTCCTATGACCCTGTGAGCTTTAGTCCTGATCCTGGCATGGAGTGGCACAGGGATGGGAGTGCCAAGCAGAGCAAAGAAAATGGAAGGAGATAAGAAAACTAGTGTACAGGAGCCTGTCCAGTTGGTGGGGAGACACAAAATGGCCAAAGTTCCACAGAGCCGAACACACCTTCAGTGTAATCAATACAAGGAAAGAGGTTGAAAGTGATTAGCAGAGCAAAAGGGTCTTCTTCCATTTGGTAGTGATGAGCAGACGTGGAGGCTGTGTCCTAAGGGGGCTGCCATAAAAGAGGTAAAGGTATCAGTAGAGAGAGGAGGTATTTCAGAGGTGAGGCATAGCCTGCATGGGTCCAGAAATAGATGGGTGCACAGTCTTGTCAAAGGTAGAGACCCATGAACACTTGCCCTGATCTGTTAATTGGAAGAAGTCTAACTTGGAAGTTAAGGGCCTAGTGCCCCATCCCATACAATAGTGGGAGGAGTGGTCTGAAATGTTTCCAGAAAAGGTAGGGAAGTCAGTAAATCAGATTTGATCGTGTTGGCAATATGTTTTGCGATATGAAGCCTGCCAGTCTCCATGTGACTAGGGTGGGGATATGATGATGGTGCTGTTGCAGCTTCCTTCAGGGAGGGTCCCCACTGGAGTGGATTGTTTAAAGGGTTGTCTAAATATACAAACAGGGGCCTGAAAAGCTATGGTTAGTCCTGTTTGAGTTGGTCCCTGGACTAATCACTGAGGGCATTTTATGGTATTAAGATCATCTTGAAGGCCATTGCCTGCCGAGGGAAAAAGTGGGAGGTCTGGGCCATGTAGGCCTCATGGTGGATTTCCCTAAAGTGTATGCTCCCTCTCACCATCTCCCATTTATCAAGAGGGGTGGGCTGGGCAAGATCAGCTGTTTGTGAGAGATGAAGACATATCCAGCATGGGAGCTTTATAGTTGAATTAT
>CM052438.1:119491398-119557316 GCA_028533085.1 Varecia variegata | reverse complement strand
ACATGTAGAAGACTGAAACAGGACCCACACCTTTCACCTCTCACAAAAATTAAATCACGGTGGTTAACAGACTTAAACCTTAGGAGTGAAACTATTAGAATTCTAGAAGAAAATGTAGGAAAGACTCTTACAGACATTTGCCTAGGCAAAGAATTTATGAAGAAGACCCCTAAGGCAATCACAGCAACAACAAAAATAAATAAATGGGACCTGATTAAATTAAAAAGCTTCTGCACAAAGAAACAGTCATGAGAATAAACAGACAACCCACAGAGTGGGAAAAAATTTTCGCATACTACACATCAGATAAAGGACTGAATATTTTCATAATAAGTAGAAATTGTTATATCTAAAAGTCATTGGGCTATAATATATATAAACAGACTTTGGCTGTATAAGTGATATTTGTGTGTTTTAAATTAGAGGACCTTCAAAATATAGAAATATATTTTGAGAAAACTTTTAGGAAATACATATTTTTATTTTTAATAGCCTTGTCACAATCTCCTCATGGGTCATTTTTATTTTGGTAATGTAAATCCTTTTATTAAACTAGCCTTTAATATAGACTTCTGTGAAAAATCAATATATGCATTTCCTCATTTATTTTCTAGTAATTGAGTTGCTTTTAAAACCCTCACAGTGAATTTTATTAGTGTAAATTGCTGCATTTAACTATATTTATCTTTTTGAACTTCATTTTTTGGTAAAAATATATGCAGTAGAGTAAAAAACAGCAATATCAAACAGTATATTAATACTATATATTAGAGTAAGTACAAATGTGTATGCCAGTAGATTTTTAAAAATAAAATGCTTTGGTAAAGATGTATCTACACTGTAAATTGGGATAAGAGGACATCCTGGAATATAAAAAATAAAAGTAAGCATCTCAAATTACCACCATGTTTCTTTCCCCCAATCTAGAATAGTATACACCTTGATGTATCTGGATTGCTAAGTAATCACATATATTAATATATTTATATTAAAATATAATTATTTTTCAGGAGGTTAGCTCAAAATGTGGGAGGGATTAAGGAATCTTTTATAATTTTAAAATGTTTATCAAAGAATCAGCTTTATCTAAGGAAATATTTTTACATATTCTTTGTAGATCCATGCATTTGTACAACAGATTGACACTCCTTAAAACATTTTTTAAAATTCCATATCTCTGTGTTATTTAACTTTATATACATCTCAAACTACATTAATCAATGTGATTGATTGAGAAATATTCCAGTTCATCTCAACAGACTGCCACCCACTACCTGCTAGATTCTGTTCCAAATGTAGAAGATTCAAAAGAAAACAGAAATAAATGTATTTCTGGATTCACAATTCTTACAACAGCAGGGCAGATAAACACTAAATAATTAAAAAACTGAGTGACATAAGCCAAAACAGAGGTTTCTACAGGGAATAGTAGGGGCATAAGGGTATGGTATTCATTTAGATGTGAGGATGTTAGGGAAAGCTTTCCATATGTACAATTCCCTACCTATCCATTAATGATCTCATTCTCCTTGATCAAAGTCAAATAGACCTGATGTATCTAGACAGTGATTAGGCAAGCAATAAAACCAATATTAAGGAAAAAATTGTGGGCATGGACGTCAGAGTCATATACCCGCCTGTGTATCTGACCTCTCTCTGCACTTTCATGCCTTATTTGGCATCTAAATTTAACAGATTCAAAATTGAGCTCTTGAGATCCACTCCTGAACTACTCCTCTCTAGTCTTCTAACTCAGTAAATGATCCTTTTCTAAATTAGGCCAAGAGCCTCAGGGCCTTTGCAGGTCTAAGAAGCTCCGGATCTTTGCAGATATGCTTCATCCACCTGAAATGTTAGTGCCTGGATATTTACAGCTCTCTCTCTCTCTCTCTTTCTCTCTCTCATGCACTTAAGTGAAGATTTCCCTAACACCCCTTCTCATGTGGCTATTGTTGTTTTGCTTACCTCTGTTTTCTACTTTGTTGTTGTTGTTGTTGCTATCATTTATTTCATTTCTTATTATTTCTACTTAAAAATGAAATAAAATTTAGGTATCTTAAAAAACATTGTTCTAGTAAACATGTCATTGGTGAATAAGTGAACGGATCTAGCCCTTACCTTTATGATGAAATTATTTGTTAGTAATGCAATTTTATCAAAAATAAAACAAAATAAAGCTGCACAAATAATAAAACCCTCCTCTGTAGAATTATTAGAAATGTTTTCAAATAAGTCTATTCAGCATATCATGTGTAATTCTGTTTGTCATTAAGAATTATGTCAAGGAACCGATGCATTTGGAAAAATCACCTTATGTAAAAAGAAGGAAATATAGTGCTTCTGGGTTATTTAAACTCCCAATGAATCATAAACATATTGAATATTAAAACTGCAAAAGCTGAATATTACTTTATGTAATTTATTCTTATCACTCTAATTTCACTTGGATAGTTACAGATGCAGCATTGATGGAATTTAAGAATCTGTCGTACAAGGTTACTGTCTGTCTCCTTACTAAAACTGAAAAGTTATGTGATATAGGTCTCAGTTCTCTCACACATAACATGGAAATAATAATATTTTTGAGGATTACATCCAGTAATGCTTGTGAGATTCTCTTCTTCTTTGGGCCACATTGAGTTAATTTTCCACAAATACATATTTACTGAAGAGCTTAGATTCAAGTTAGACATATTTCTTAACATATATATCTAATTTTTGGTAGATTCACAGTATTGTTTATTATATATTTCATCAATCTCAAAAGGGGCAAACAACATATCTAATATAATATTTAAACTATAGTAATATAAAAATTGAACAGAAGCAATATCTGAAAGCAATTTTTAAAGTGAATATTTTATGAATTTTCCAAATTCTATAGCATAAGGCATAATAAATTCAACTTTATTAGTAAATATACTTATCACATTAATAAGTTGAGGAAAATATAGGTAGAGTGACAATTTTACCTCAAGTTTTTGTTGCTAGTTATTTAAAGTTCTTTAATAGTGTAATGTATTCTGTAAAGTAATGAGATCAAGAAAGGAATTGCATTAATTGCCAGAAAAATCTCTTTTTTTAAAGTTAATTGATATTTAGAAATATTTATTAACCTCCCATCATACACCAGGTTATGTCTTAGACCCGGGAAGTACAGATGAACAAAAGAAGAATAGTTCCTGAGTTCACAAAGTTAAACTTTATTGAGAGAATTTACACAATTAAATATTATAGTCTTAATATTAAAAATATGACATAGGAACATCACTTGATTTTTCTGATGTTGATCTTAACATATTTTTCTGCCACTATTTCATAAAGGACTTTGAGGTAATTCGGCTAGTTTAAGAAATAAAAATTATGTACTTACACCAGTCTTAGAAATTTGAAAATTTGGAAAGTAATACAACTAAATTTAGTTCATTGCTTATATCTTTATGACAACATTTGGAAAAAAATTTCCTAAACTGCATGCAATGCTTTGAGTTTTTGTGCATATGTAATAACTGTAAATGTCCTGCAAATGACATTCTCTGTGATTGAGGTGAAAGTGTAATAGAACCTGTTTTTCATCATCCTGATAAGTCTGTGGATTGCTTTCTACTTCTGCCATGTTTGTACTAGTCTCCAGTTTGGGCATTAAACCTCATGTAGACATATTACTAGCAGTGTCTAATATGACATATATTTAATATTTTGCTGTATTGAACTACTAATCATCCTTTATAACACCTAATTCCTCAAGACCGAAGGATGAGAAAATTCAATTATTCTCACACCCCTGCAGTGCAAACTTGCCATCTAGTGATGACACAAGGTAACAATAGATTTCAAAAACTATCTACAAATATTTATGGAGCACTTATGCTGAATCACTGGTTAAGATACAAAGATGAATAAGATATAGAATTTGACCTAAGGAGCTCAAAATACAATGAAAGAGAAAAGACACAAACAACTAAGTTTAAGGCAAACTAATTTTTGAAAAGGCAGAAACAATTACATACTATATGCCAAGACAGCACAAAAGGATGAAGAATGAACTGGTAGGTCATAGAAGAATTGATTCTAAGAGGTGGAATTTAAGCAGGTTTCCTGCAATACAAGTAGGATTTTAATGGCCCAGACACTGGGGAACAGTTTTACCAGACACAAATTTATAGATTAGGATAGAAAAATTGTGATTTTAGGAATAAGTTTGTGGCAGATAGTACTGGGTATAAGAAAGGTGAATGAGGTAGGGAACACCTTTAGGTGAAAAACCCCACCATATTCCTCCCATTTCACTAGGATCTAGAATAGTCCCCTGATTGATATGAACCATGAATTCAGTTATTATTTGTTTGAATTTTAACTAATTTTGGAAAGGCAATTAAGAAATGTGATTGTAGAAAAATCTTGAAATCTATGCATAAGAATATTTAAAAGTTATTTCTTCATAAACAATGGGCACATCATTGAATATTTTTGAGACTCTATGACAGACACTGCTAATTTCATACCCAACACTCAGTTACTATTTTTTTCTTACTACCAGAACTCCCATTTTTTTCAGAGCAGAAAATTTAAGAAAAGACATTTCTCCACGTTTTTTCACTAAAGGATAACAAAATGACACAGTTCTGGCCAATGAGGTAAAAGCAGATGTCACTGAGGGGTGCCTACAGTAGGTGCTTTAAAGGGGGCAGAAAGGGATGGCTTATCCCCTGGCTCTTGCCCATTATGGTTGGAGCTCTCAAAGCCCAATTGTGAACAAGGAGAGTCAGGTCACTCATTGTGAATCATAGAGCACAGAGCTCAAGTGAGACCAGTTTCTTGATGACATTATGAAACCATCATAGCAACCTTGGACTGCCACATTCCAAAATTCTTATTTATGTTAAAAAATAAAACCTTAATTTTGCTTAAGCCATTTTCCCCAAGCTTCTATTATTGACAGCCAAACAATTCTGAAATTATACAGACACTCACTAAAAAGTCAGAAACCATTTTAGGTGGCAAAGAATGGATTGAACTCTGGGGATGTTTAGTATAAGAAACTAGTTGATATTATTGTATTGCCACCAAGATTATATTTAATCACATTTTTGCCGATATTGGAACTACTATTCTGCCCATCATTCTCCAGGTAATACACTACTCAAAATTCATTTAAAATGTCACTGTTTCTACGATGCCTTTGCCTAACCTCCCATTACAATTAATCCCTCTTCTCTGTGCTTATTTTGTTCCTCTTACTATTACAATACCCATAACAGTGTGGCAGATGTTGTGTATTGCTTCCCCAGCCCCAAATTCCCTTCTTTCTTGGTTAACAGAACTTTTTTTTTTCCTCTGGAAAGCAAATGTGTCTTGCCCTGGGGGTGTGCCATGGTTGATCTAAACTAATAATAGCTAACCTATTCTGTTTTGAATCATGTTTATTTTCCCTGGCTTCTGTGTAACGAAAGGATGCCCATATCACCCAGTTCTTGCCAACAAAACACTAGGGAGAGAAAATCTGCTTGAGGCTTCCTAGAAATGTTTTCTTTCATTGATAAAAGAAGAGAGCCTTTGTGAAAAATGCACTTTGTTCTTTCATCATCTTGCTTCTGCTTTTAAATGAACTCCTGGTGCTTGAAGCTACAGTAGTCATCTAGGGACCATGAGGTAATAAACCTAAGCATGAAATGTCAGCATGCCACTGATGGGAAAATTCTGGGCATCTATCTCTGGACCTCAAGCCTTGAGTTAAAATACACCTCCTATTTATTAAAATTACTGACCAATGCAGAAAGCAAGTATTTATTAAGTTTTCTCTGTGCACTATTTCCTTTCTTTAATACATTATCAAATATTCATAAACACTGTTTTACATACAAAGAAAGAGAAGCTAAGAACATCAAAGTAACTTGTCTGAAGTTGCACAGCTAAGAAGTAGATGTTACTTGACTTAGGTACAACTAGTTTCTTCCATTTGATTGAGGATGACTATAAATAGTCTCTAACCCCACTCATAAAATGTTTGGTTTACATTTTTCTTTTACCTCGATACTTTAAAAATAAATGATCAATGAATGTGAAGACAGGTAACTCATTTAATCATGATTCTACAAGAAAGATCCAAAGTGATCATTTGTCAATTTAAATAGCTAAGTTTTACCCTTTGTTGTTAGAAACAAAGTGGAGTTGGTCAGGTGGTAGACTTCTTTTAAGTGTTCTTAATTTGATATGTGACAGTCTGCTTTTAGTTTCTCTCTTCACACCAAAAGTTGTTTTTTTGAAGGAATTTTGTAAATAGGAGAGTGAAAATAGGATTTGGAGCTTCTGACACAGTATTGACCTAAAAAATTATTCAGCAGTCTTTATGACTCTTAGGTGATTATAAATTCATAAATAAGTCAAAAATATTCTTATTGAAATGTTTCCTGACTTTTGATTAGTTTCCATTCTTTTAATTTTACTGGAATATGACTTTGCAACAGAAAATAAATTTAGATTGTTTGCTAGAGTACACTTCACTTATTTATTTAAAATAAAATGAAATAAAAAGTTTTCCAAGGTTTTACTTAACAAACCTGCTGTTTTTGGTTGAATTGGGTCTTAATAGATAAGATATGTTGTTTGACGGAATAATAGTCTTTGAGTATGTATGGCAGTTTCCTCCAATTATTTAATAATTAATATTTAACAATTTTCAAATTTGCTATTTCTCAATTAAAACTCAATAAAATTAATTACCCATACCATCGGGATCTCCATTTTTAACATATTTTTGAATAATATTATAGTTTATGTATGTATTTTCTAATATATTTTTATATAGAAGTTCTATATTTCTCATTTGATTAATAAACTGAAACTTGTTTTCTCAGTAATGTTGTGAAGATAGTCATAATATTTAGGAAATAATAGAAATTTCAGATTTTAATAATCTTCATAGGAATTACTAGACATGATCTACATTAAAAAAGTGTATAGTTTATTAGCTAATTTGAATATAAAATTTAACCTCAGTCCTCTTTTGTTCCCCTACAGAGATGTTCTTGAGTTTACCACTTTTGCTTGTGTAAGCCAGTAATTCATTGTTAATATATCTCTTAGTTGGAGAAGCAAATAGTTAAAATTTGTGGAACTGATTAAAAATTGGGTCTTAACCTGTAAGTTTATTGACTTTAAAAAACTCAACTTATTTCTCAGAATAATATGAATGATATAAAATTATATTTAAAAAAGTTACAATTAAAAACTAATCAGTTCAGAAGTACCTGTAACTTTACTTAAAGAGTAAAACTTGTAAAAATTCGATAATAACTACATTAGTTTGTTTTGCATTGCTATAAAGGAAATATCTATAAAGAAAAGAAGTTTCACAGTTTTGCAGGCTGTACAAGAAGCATAGTGCCAGCATCTACTGCTAGTAAGGATTTCAGGGAGCTTCCAACCAAGGCAGAAGGAGAAGAGGGGGCAGGCTTGCCACATGGCGAGAGAAGGAGGAAGTGGGGGGAGGCGCCACACTTTTTAAACAACCAGCTCTTGCACAGACTAATAGAGCAAGAACTCACTAATTACTACAGAGAGGGCACCAAGTCATTCATGAGGGACCCACCCCTTGATCCAAACATCTCCCACTAAGCCCCACCTCCAACATTGGAGGTTGAATTTCAGGATGAGATTTGGAGGGGACAAACATCCAAACTATCAGTAGCTGAGTAAAATTAGTACAAATCAAAAATTAAGAATAAAGTGTAATATTTGTGAACATTCATATAATTGTTATTTCATTTTTATAACTCTTCCATTTCTTAGTTATATAGTGTAATTCTGGTTTGCAGAGTAACATACATATCCTTATTATGGTTAATAAATTAATGGTAAATTTATTTGAGAAATGAACACTCTATTTGTAATTATGAACATATACAAATATCTATGAACTGTAAGTAAATATTATTTTCCCTGATAATTTTATAACTGAAAGTGTAAAATAATGCAAAATAAATAATCCTCAATTATTTTGAAAATTGATCATTTCACTATTCAGCACAAGTGGCATATGACTGACATTGTGTGTGTGTGTGCGTGTGTGTATAACAAATGCATATATTATATGCCTGGCACACATGTTGTATATTTATATTTCTACATATATACATTAACATACTATGAGAAAGAGCTCTCTCTTTAGCTCTTTCTACATAGGAGTGAGTGTGTGTGTGTGTGTGTGTGTGTGCACAAAGCTAGAGAGAACACAGTCTTTCTTTGAGCAACTCATATGGGCAACATAACCTTGTCTAGGTAATTGTTTTCAATTTTTTTTGAGTTTATGAGTAATACTAACAAAAAATTTTTAAAATAATCTGGTTTATAGTAGTTAATGAATGTTGTTTTGTTACTAGAATGAAATTTATTACTGCATACAAATTAGTATTTATCTACCAATCAGTAGTTAATGGGGTTGTAAATCTGATAGTTGTTGTGATTATTTCACATCTTGTTAAACCATTAATAAGGACTTATAAAACACAGTTGAAAATTAAGCTTTTTTGTTTATTGAGGCTACCATTCTAAAAACAATAAAAGGTTTATCCATTAAATTTACTAAATTAGCAATATTTCAGATACAAATTAGTAGATTCTAATTTTTAGGTACAACCAAGTAGTGTTACTATTTAGAAAGATCACATTTGGCATGTCATACATGCCTTTTGGTAGCATAATAATTGGCATGATTACACTTGATTACCAATTAACTGGTTTTACCCTAGAAGTCTACAAATGTAATATTTCCCAGAGGGGAGAAAAGAGGATAGATGCTAACATTATTTTAAAATCAATATTTATTTTGTTAATAGTCAGGATATTTGGGGGTATAAATGGCAAAACCCAACTCAAAGTAGAAATTAATTGCCTTGCATAATTGGAATTCCGAGAGGACAGACTTCAGAGATGCTTGATTCTGTGACTCATGTGAAAGCAGGGCCTTTCCATTTCTCCACTTTAATTCAGTGTTTCCCATGCCCAGTATTGGTTTCCTTCTCAGGTCAATCAATGTAAGAGACCATTTATAGAAATGATAACCCCTTCACATTGAGGCAACTTTTCTTAGGAGCTTCCAGTATACATTGACCAGATATCACTGGAAAGTAAGACACAATTTCTATAATTGACTTATACCCACCATCTGAAGTGGGATGGTGGTTGAGAAGTCAACATTAATATTCAGCAAATCCATCTTTAAATGTTTTATTATATGAATAATATATGATGAATGTGTAATCTTTGAACAGTCAATCCCTTCATTTTGATATTTAAAATTTTATTTTCAAATCAACCTTGGAAATAAAAAATTATGCCTGAACCATATTCTTTGGTCCCCTACTATAAGCATAATGTATAAATGGATAATTTTTTTAAGATTTCAAACCTAAGAAAGGGATTCAAGGACTGAGCCAAAACTATGAGCAATGTACACGAGAGGGAGTAATAGATGGCCCGAATGACACAGGAGGGCATTTCTACACTCTCTTTAACTTTATATTCTACATTAATTTTGAAAATCATCAACTTACACTGTCATGTCACATTAAAAATTGACCTAAGCTTACACAGCCAATATCATAATGGTTGGATATGCCTGTCATATTTATGGTGGTTACAATTTAGTTTTTTCCTCTGCTTTTTCTATTCCATTGTGGTCAGAAAGATCTGCCAGCCCTTAGATTTGTTTGAAGAATGTACTTCATTGACTTACATTTGGTTTAATTTCATAAGTTTTCATTGAAAAAATTCTACAAGAAATAGCCTTAGAGAACTTATTTTTAAAATATTGCATAGATGTTATTGAAAACATTATCTACTACATCTTTGTAAAGCCCAAGTGAAAACTTTTTTTAGAATTAATTGTTTGAAAAGCTTTGATACCTCTAGTGCTACAGTGTGCTTTTCTTTTATAGTCGCTGAGCAGTATGTGACAGGTACATGGCTCTTTTTGTTTTGATTGTCAGATGCTTCACAGCCAAATTTAAGAATGAACTATAATTTTTGGAAAGAAAATTAAAGATTGTGAGGTATACTTTATGTTATTTTTGTCCTAATCTTAGCATTCTACTGATTTGTATTCTCTATGGTTCAGTTATTTCTAAAAATATTTTGTTAGATTTGATAAAATTCTTACAAACTGAGACATAATTTAATGTTAAAAGGTGAGAGGTACATAGATGTAGATAAGCAGATGTAGTTTGTATTATGTAAATTATATAGATAAATCAGTTATTCCTAGGGTGGTATGCAAAGAAGTAGGAGTTACACAGACACTTGCTATTGTTGTCAGTGGCTAATCTGACCAGCACTTAGAGTGAACTAGCCTATGGCTGTTTCATTTGAACTATAAATACAGCTACAGAACATACCATTTTATTGAAATTAAATTTTGGTTGCTATGATACTTGAGAGTTGATTATATTTGTGATATGCTTCATCAGGAACATAAAACCTCATAAGAGGCAAAACCAAAATCAGACTTTCTGTTGCTCTCTTCACAGTAATCCATTATCTAAGAAGCACAGTCATGGATGGGGTTTTGTGGGTGACAGTGGAGTGTGAAAAAACTTGTGGACTTGTTCATTTTGTAATTACCACAAGTTAAATGAACACATGTATAATATATCAAGATCCAGTATAGCTCCATTATAATTCTTGACTAAGGTTCACCATAATCTATCATAATCTAGTTCTTATCATGAATGTATTTTTCACAGGATTAAATGTACAAATCATGACTAGAAATTCTGACAAATCATGACTCCCTTTGATAAGACAACGAAACAAAAATAATGTATTGTTTCAATGAAATATCACAGAAAGCATAGAACAATACTGGTAATCAAACACAAAGGCAAAATAGAATAAAAGATATTAAATATGCCACCTATTAAGGCTTATGGAAAAGCAAGCACTTAGTGGTAGATGAAGAAATAGAAGAAAGCCTCTAAAGAATATCTGAAAGGTTTTTCTTGTGAACACAGCACTGAATTCCAACTGAGCAAACCTGGCTTTGATTTGAGTGTTTGCACTTAGGAGCTTAGGACCTTTGCGCAAGTAGTTGAAGATCTCTTTGTCCGACATGCTCACCTGTAACATGGTGTTAGTTTCCTTGCCTTCCTTGCACTGATGATATAAATAACAAATATTAAAGAGCTTTGTGAACCATACATTTAGACCTTAGAATTTTGTTCTTTTGAAGCTGATAATTAAGGAATGAGATAAAGACTAAGAGTAGTATGTCAGGTTTCACAAATAAAACGTGGCTGTTGATAATAGAACACAGACTACTAGTACTTTGCTTTAGAAAACTTTTTCTGTTTTGGAAAAAATATTTATGACTTATTACTTATGACTGACCTCCAGAGCGATCCCTGAACATGCATATGCTAGTAGTTGTAAAAGAACAACAGATCCTACAATTCCATTTAATAGCTTGGAGAGACAGTGAGGAGATATAAATAAGTAGGTAAATATGAAAGCAACTATATGAGCATTTTTGTGTGTGCACATTTAGTGTATATATTCTTCCAGCCCTCCCACATATATGTATGTATATATGATCTTTTTGAGATAAATCATGAAGAAATAAAAAGAAGACAATGAAAGAGGCAAAGGAACAAAGAGCGTAGGTTGGTGAAACCTATGAGTGATTAATAAGGAAAATAAAGACCCTTAAAAGTATTTGATCCAATGAAGGAAGGAAAAGAAAGTGCTGGGTACCACCGTCTTTGGCACTGGCCCACTACAAGACAGTAGTAAGGCATGAGGGAAAAGAAATAAAGATAAGGGAAAGGGTTTATATGCAAATGAGTAAACTCATAGTTGCATATAAAGATTGAATTGTCACCACTTTATTCACTGACAAAATTATCTCCATATGTTTGGATTATGTTACATATAATCTTCACTTTAGAGACAATAAAATATATAAAACTAGCATAATATGCAAAGACAAGAATATAATTTATCTAGGTATAGAAATCATACAGATAACTGAGCAAACATCATGTAAGTATTTCAGTTAAATAATTGCACAATTTTTCAAGACAGATAAGCTTCATAATGTATAATAAAAATTAGTAGTCAATGGGAATTTGGAAAAAGAAAAAAGTTACTTTTTATTTTCCAGGTAGTAATCACTGATATTTATGCAGCTCTATTTGTTGTGTTGCATCTTACTAATATTTTGTATTTTATTTACTTATTTTATATTTGTGTTATTTATTTTATATTGTATTATGTATATTACTAATATTTTTGTGTATACATTACTAATATATTTTGTGTATATATATTGTGTGTATATTACTAATATTTATGCACCACATAATATTTATTAACCCAAACACTGTCCTAAGTGTTTTAGTTACTCAGTTTATTCTCTCAACAATCCTATGAGGTAGATTCTAATATCATTCTCATTTTTCAGATGATAGAGAAAATGAGGCTCAGAGAGCTTTCCCAAGGACATGCAGATAATATATACAAAAGGTATAAGAAGTTTGGCTCTGGAGTTTTGTTTTAAACACTATGATGATACACTGTTTCTCTAAGGTAGAAAAGATCAATAAGGTGACAAGAAGTACAAGGGCTGCTAGACTGAAGAATGAGTGATTTTTTATAAGAGAAGTGAGCATATTGCTAATCTGTGTTATAACTTGGGAAACTGTTGTAAAAGTGGCTTTGAATAATTGAAAAATAGGGCAAGCAGGAAACTATGCTGAACTTGTGTAGAGTAGGGAGGATGTTTAACCATTGTGATATCTCCAAGGCCTAACATTAGGCAAAGCATACAGTGGGAGCTCAGTAAATGGTTGCTGAATGAAGAGAATTTTGGAAAAGCTGAGTAAAGCAAGATAAGGAAGAACCAAAAGACCTGATAAATAACTTTAAGATTTAAGTTGAAGCTATTATGCAAATGACTCTCTTATTAGGGAGCATTTTAAAATCGACAATAGAGAAAATCTCTTTGAGAATAATGCTGAAAATTGCAGCACTGTTAAGAGTGGAAAACATCAAGTAAAGGAATTGAGAGATGATCAATATCTGCGCCATGTATATTACTCAAAGTTGGAGTGGATGACAATTGGAAGAGGTTCTGACTGGGATAAAAAGTAAACTCAAACCAAAAACCATGGAATGTGGAGGAAAACGAGATATATTAAATAAATAGCAATAAATCAATCAGCAATAAATCAAAACCTAATTAAGCATAGCTACAGCAATTTTTACTTATTTAAAATTTTTCATTCAAAATTTATTTCTCTTAACATAGACACTGGTCTTCAGGTACTGTCTGAACTAAGGAGATTTAGTCAAATCCAGCAACATGCTGTGAGGACAAGTGAGTCTAATCCTGGCTTTGTAATTTGCAAGATAGGTGACCTTGGACAAATCAGTTTACTCAAGGGGCATCTCCTGATGTCTAAATAAGGAAATTATATTGGATGATCTGTAAGATTTCTTCTAGTTCTAAGTTTTATGACTATGTCTTGGAATTAACAGAGTCCCAATGCTAAAAATACTAAAAATGATATAATGAATATCTTAATTGAGAGAAGGTGAATCAAAGAAGAAAAATAACGTTTAAAATGCATATAATTCTAGGTTGCAAAATAGAACAGAAGAATTTTTGTTTTCTATTACAAATGATTTATAAGCGATTAAGACTGAGGAGATGCATATTCAATTTTATTTTACTTCTTACTCCAAAGGAGGCTGCAGGCTCCAGGCAGCTGCCACATTAGCATTTTGCAGGCACACATACAAGACTGAACCTCTTTTAAAACCCTGTTTTCTCAGTGTTAAATAGTCAGTGATAATGAAGTCATGGTGTTGCTACCAAGCAAAAGAAGTAATGTCATGTCAGTTTACAACCTTTAGAAATGCATTTCTAAATTAAATGGAAAGAATATGCTAATGCAATATTAAGGCTGCAACTTTAAAAATAGAAAAGTCAAGACCTAGAGAAGTTATGGTTTTCATTATCATCATTAACATGACTGCATCACATACACTGAATATATTAGTTTTTTTCCCACCTAACTTGTAATCCAAAATATTGCATGTATCCAACTTAATATAGCTTCATTAGGAGAATTTTTGCTTGCATTTCATGAGTTTCATACTTTATTTTTGCATCCTTAACATTCTTTAAAAATTTATTTTGTAGGTACATATGCCATCAATGAATAATATACTAATAACAAATAAGCAACATAATATACTAGATCATACATAACATTTACATAGAGAGTGTTGTCATAATTTGTATGTATACAAAAATAAGTTTTTCTCCAATAAAAAAGTTTTAGTTGCCTAATTTTGCTTTGCAAATTGCTTAATATTCTTAATCTTTTCTGTCTTTGACACTCTTTCATTTCATCATTCAGTTCCTCATCCTTATACCCTGGTTACTCAGCCAATTCCCCATTGTCACATGGCACACACTCCAGCTATTACTTAACTACCTTTCCTCATCAAAACTTACCTGCTCTATGTCCTACTTCCTTGGAGTTTGTTAGATGATGAATTTCCAGGTCTGCTGAAGTAGAAACAGGACAGAAAAGTCATCCGAGGTGCTTAGAAAGAATTAAGATATCCAAGGCCTGGCAAGGTGGCTCACGCCTGTAATCCTAGCACTTGGGAGGCCGAGGCGGGTGGATTGTTTGAGCTCAGGAGTTCGAGACCAGCCTGAGCAAGAGCGAGACCCCGTCTCTACTAAAAATAGAAAGAAATTATCTGGCCAACTAAAATATATATATAGAAAAAAAATTAGCTGGGCATAGTGGCACATGCCTGTAGTCCCAGCTACTTGGGAGGCTGAGGCAGGAGGATCGCTTAAGCCCAGGAGTGTGAGGTTGCTGTGAGCTAGGCTGATGCCACGGCACTCACTCTAGCCCAGGCAACAAAGTGAGACTCTGTCTCAAAAAAAAAAAAAAAAAAAAAAAAAAGATATCCAGACATTACTGAGCTTATTGAATGAGAACTTTTGGAGACGATTTCCAGGATTATGCATTTTTTTTTAAAAGCTCTTCATGTTATTCTAATAGGTACCTCTTGTTAAAAACCCTTGTGTTTTGATGTTTCCAAGATGATTTTATTATTACTATTTCTGTTGTTATTAAAGTATTAATGACCAATCATTACACTATATTGACCCTGTTCAATTAGCATTTTTTAGAATACTTTGAGGATTTTAATCCCAGAGAATGAATAATATGAGAATTTCATTCCCTACTAATAGAAAGTTACTTCAGAGCACAGGGGCTAGATTGATGTTCATGTGGCCAAGTACTAATGAAATTCCTCAAAGTGAGTAATTTCATTTGAAAGCCAGAACCATAACCATTATATAAATCCATGTCAGCAAATACGAAAAGACATTTAGACACAGATCTATATATCCTTCATATGCAGAAGGAAGACATGGTAGGAAGTGGTATGTCAGAAACTTTGGATAAAATTTCTCGTTTTGTCACGGCTAAGTGAGACTGGTTGTCATTTAAAGTCACTACAACTCAGTTTCCTTATATACAAAAATAGGATCATTATACTAATGTCTCAGTAATTGCTAAGAAGATAAAAAGACAGTGTGAAAATTGGTAAACTTAGTGAAATTTATTTATAAAAATATTATTGGTATACATTTAAGCATAAAAAGGTTCAGATCTAAGATTTTCCTTTGTGTTTAATAAGTTCATTTAACTGAGTGAATCTTTTCGTCTTCATCCAGAAAAACGTGTTACACTTTCTGATAAGTAAATTGTGCCTGAAAATTTGTATTCAGATAGCAGTGGAAAAATAGAATAAACACTGAACTAGAATCAGAAAATTTTGATTGACATATTAACTTCTCTGAAGCTCAGTTTTTGTATCTTTAAAAATTATAATATTTTCTCACCTCATAAATTGATTTTGAGACTTAAAATGGGTTAATTTGTGAATTAATTGAGAAAAGAAATATTAATTAGATAATCACACCAATGGGTCTATAGTTACAAACAGGTAAGTGTTTTGAAGAAAAGAAACTGACTACTAGAAGAACATTTAACAGAGACATTTGACCTAATTGGGGGATTAGAAAGTAACACTTGAGCCAAGATCTGAAAAATTGCACACCAGTAAGAATTTACTTTCAGTATGAACAATGAAGATTTTTGAAACAATAACTCAAATGAGATTTAAATGTATACTATTTCTGTATCAAATAAGAAGACTTTGGAAGTAGCTAGTGTATGGCTCATTTGGTAGTGATAAGGTATTCTAGGACTTCTAACAGTCGTTGAAGCTGTCACCTACCGGTTGTCGCCTGTTAACCAAGCCATCACAAGTACATCAAGTCAGTAACGGGAAAAGAGAGAAAGACATATTCCCTTGCCTTAAGTAGACTTCTCTACAAGTTCCAAAATATTTCCTATTGGATATTATTGGTCCAATTTTATTGCTGCAAGGAAGGCTGATAAATGTCAAATTCATACTGAGAAATGCGGTGATTATAAAGCAGAGTTCTGGTTGCTCATTGGGGAAGTCTGGGACTTATACATAGTGGTCACTAGCATTCTCTGCCATATGTTTCAAAGTGAAGATAGCACAGTTTTATGAACAAATGGATCATCATGTGCAAAGGGTAAGAAGAGGGATTGAGATCAGGCTGGAGAGGACACTAAAGACATATCATAAGGAAATGTATTAGACCCTAATAAGAAAAAATGGCAATCAGAAGGAACATAGTCAAATCCTAATTTGAAAAGACTCTATTTTTGCTATTTTAAATAACCATTTTATGAAGCCATCAATATGAATGCCAGTTATTAGGTTATTATGACTACCCAGGCAAGAGACAATGGTAGCTCAAACAAGGATGGTGGCAATAGAAGTTTTTGATAGATTTAAGAGCTATTTAGGAGGTTAAATCTATAGGACTTACTATGTTGAGTGTAATAAAACAAGAAGTATCAAGAATGACTCCTAAGATACTGTTTGCTCTGTCTCTGTCTCTCTCTCTCTCTAGCTCTCTCTCTAATTAGATTTAGTTATATCACTAGTGAGGTACAGGCTATTATAAGATCATGTATTTTTTAACTTAAGAGATTTGTATGATATCCTTGATTTCTAAACTGGAATAATCTATATCTTCCTTGCCCTTCAGATTGATTCATTAGTTGATTAGACTACCTGGACTTCAAACTTGCTCTACATTTTGAACACTCTTCATCAAACCCACTAGTTTACACAGAGGACAGCACAAACTCCATCTTTGCTCACATTAGCAATATTATAGAAGTCCAAAATCAGGCCTAATAATTGAAAGGCCATTTGATAGTACAAGTACCATGTAATTGCCAAGTCACAATATAAAGGTAAGGTATTATTATGCAAATAATTGATTATTTTAATATTCCAGTCTTTAAATTCATAATTTAATTATATATTATATATAAAATGTATTTAATTAGTTTATTAATCCAGTCATCATAGAATTTTCTCACTGCTATATTTATATGTGTTATCATTGTGTTATTGCTAGAGCTATGTAAAATTAAAATTTCTATCTTTAATGCATATATAGTTATTAGCTCTAGTGTATTTAAAATGTTAGGGTTTAATACATTATGAACATTCATGGTCTTATAACAAACTGTCATTGAATAACTGTCTAGCTATTTATCAATGGCATATACTTTACTGGGAGAAAGGCCATTTGATAGTACAAGTACCATGTAATTGCCAATAAATCTATTCAGAGAGAAGAGGAGAACGTAGGCACGGGAAAAGGTCAGATGTTCCTTCACAACTTCAAGAAAAATCCAAACTAGTTCTAAGGCCTTTAGGATTTACTAGAGGGAAAGGAGGCAGGAGATTGTTTTGGAAGTGCAAAAGAGGCAGTAGTGTTTGATTAAGAGTAGAAGCCTATTCAGGGAAATTCACATGAAAAAAGGCAGGAAATGATGTGGGACAAGACCCCAGGTAAAAGGTCCAGGTAGTACAGCAGGGGCTCATATCCAATTCATTAGGAAAACTAAATAAAAAATGCCTTCTTCCTGCCTGAGAACTGCCAGAGGTTCCAAAGACCTCTCCGTGTAAGTGAACTTGAGAATCTACTGTCAGATAAACTGCAAATATTCTAATGGGGTTAGATGCAATTTTGGCATAGATTGTTTAAGGACTCTTTCTCAACAATTTTAAATCTTTCAGGGTAAAGAGTAGAGTAGGAGAACTGCGGGCACTAGATGGTTACAAGTTACGAATTTGGATGGATGAACGTGGTGGGTATATTACATACAAATTGGGTAGCAAATATTTGAAGACTCCCAAGTTTTAGCTGGCTTGGTTTCAGTGATACTTTACCACTACTCCATGCACTATTATCTCAAGTCCATCATTCTGACAATTATTTCCTCTCTTCTCCGTGAAACAATGTTCACTTCACTAGTGGATGAAGCAAGGTTCTCAAAGCACTTGCAAGGTTTCAAGCTTCTCAGGGTTTTACATTTGCTACACCCAATGGTCAGTACTTAGTCCTCATGTTTTCTGTCTAAAAACAACTTATGATACAATTTTTCAGTCCTTGTTTTTTGTTGTTTTCAGAAAAATCACTGTTATGCTTTTTTTCTACAGCATGAGCCATTTTTTCTCTTTCTCCTTAGTGGCTCTTTCCTGGACCTCTTAGCATCGAAGTCCTGCAATGCTCAGTCATTAGATTACTTTCTTCTCTATGCTTTCTCACTTCATTGGCTTTGAATACAATCATAGATGACTCCTACAATTATTGCTCCAGACCTTTCTTTAAATTCCAGACCTTCTGTATTCAATTTCTTACTTAACCTGACTACTTAAATGTACAATAGACATCTCAAAATTAACACTTTCAAAGTCAAGCTCATGCCTTTTCTTCCAGGTTTGCATTTCCTACTGTCTTCCTCATTTCTGTAAATGCCAACTCCACATTTCCAGTTTGGCATAGAGTTGTGCAGGCCAAAAACCTTAGAGTCATTATTGACTTTTCTTTTTTTTTTTACATACCATTTCCAGTCTGTCAGCATATTGTTATGGCTCTACATTCAAAATATGTTACAGTCTAATCATTTCCCACCACCTCCACTACTACCATCCTTGGTTAGGTGCCATCATTTCTCTGTATTTTTGCAATAAACTGCTAATTGGTCCCTGAGCTTCCACCATTGACCTACCCGCCAACATTCAGGATATTTTCATCACAGTAATCCAAAATCAGATTCTGTCACTCCTCTGCTTAAATTCTCCAGTGGCTTCCAATTCTTCTCAGGGTCACAGCTCTCATAATAGTTTATACAGTTTGACCTGATCTTGTCCCTTGTTTTTACTCTGACCACATCTTATACTTTTTTTCCACTATCTAGCTGTGTTTGATCAACTCTGACCTTCCAGCTGTAAATCAATCCAAGTCTTGAACAGGTCAAGAACCAAGCTCAATTCCCACATTAGGGCATTTGCATCTTCCATTCCCACTACCTGGAACATCTAACCATCAGTGCTGCATGGACATAAACCTATTTCCAAGCTTTGTTCCAGTGCCACCTTATCAGTGAGAGCCAAAGATCCTATTTAAAAGTCGCATCTTCACTACTCAATATTCTCCATTCCTTCCCTGCTTAATTTTACTTAACACATCACCACCTGACTCCCTAAACATGCTACCTATTTATTTTTTATCTCTCCTCACTATACAAGGTCTATATAGTATCATCAGATAGAATGGTGTCTGGCACATGGTCAGCACCCAATAAACACTTGTTGAATGACTAAATAAATGAATCAATTAACCAACAAGCCAATAAAAAAATGGCATTGTTACCACATCTGAAGTAGAGAAATTGGAAAAAACAAAAAGCAGGATTTCTTTGTTTGCAAGTAAGGTCTTTGTTCTTACAGAAAATATCAGTATTATGCATGTCTATAGTTCATCAAAAGATTTGGAACAGGATATATGAGAGTGAATCACACTGAAGAGGAAGGCTGAAAATACATAGTTTTGTGTCTGAAACATGTAGCCTACACACAGAGAAGGAAAAAAAATATGAACAGTGAATAAACTGTCCTCAGCAGCCAGGTTGTCAGGCCACAGTTGAGAGGCCTGATGACTATTTTTCAAGAAAAGAGCAAAGCAAAGTACAGAATGCTGCATAAAGAAGCTGAATTCAGTATACCAATGAAATACATGTAATGTATATAGAACAAAAAGCATAAAGACAACAAAAATAAAGTTATTTTTATCATTCAGAGACCCAGAGCAACATCAGAAGCACCATTGACTGTCAACTCTTTAGAAAACTTTACAGAAACAGGACAAGCTCTTAAGTCCGAAAAACTAATCTTGGGGGAAAATCAGAGAGAATTTTTAAGTCGCTGTGATATTGTGATGTATTAAAACACAGTTAATCATGTAACCATACTTGATGTGGACAGGAGAAAAGGAGAATAGCAGATGACAGAGATAAGACCTATAACTAAGAAATTTAATAGAGTCAGCTAGCAACGAAAAAATGCTAGCAACTCAAGAGACAGGAGAAATAAGTGGTTTGAGCCCAAATGGTACTTATACCTAGAATTAGTTGAAATGATACATTTTCTGAAAAAATTGTATGTACATTTACTTTAGAGTACATTTTGGTTACTCACAACAATGTCTTTTTAACTACCAAATAATTTTAAATATATTAAAAATAAGTACTGTGTGGCATCAAGCAAATTTTATCATCTTGTGATTGATTTTATTCATCTGTAAAATGAGCATTAAGGCCTTAGTACTCAATTCTTTCAGTTCTAATATTATAGGATTCTTTAAAAGAATCTTAAATATTCTTCTTAAATAAAGATTCTTAGACATTAGAAACATATGCTTTGGAGTAAAAAAAATAATCCATTAGTATGCATTTAAATGCCAAAAAATGTGCCAGACACTGAAAGTTTAAAATTAAATAAAATATGACATTAGTTATATGGAGATCCCTGAAGGCAGGGATATAGACATACACACAAACACACTCACATACATATATATACACATTCTGTATATGAATTATCTTTCTTCCTATAAAGTATGTGCAAAAGCATTTGTCTACCGTTATATAACAAACATGCATTAATTACACTTACCCAAATAAAAGTTTAAATGTAGCTAGCTTTACTTAGTTTCTATATATATTTCTACAAAGTTGATGTAATTTTACAATTACATTTACTCCACCCCTGCAACTCAGGATCTAACATGATCCACATACCCAAAGACTGTATCAAAGCATAATACAGAATTTGCTTTATTTCTTAATTTAATTTAGACAGTCACATCACAATAATTCCCACATTTGCCTTAGATTGGGTGCTATTCATATGGGTTTTATCCTTATGTTGTTATGTTCTCTTTGAGACACAAAGGCTGTAGACATTTTCTATAGTAATGTACCCAAATAAGATTTGGTGGTGATGGTGGCTTGTGTGTCTGTGTTCCTATGTATGTGTATGTGTTTTAATATTGGGTATGAGTAACTTTAGATAGTTCTCAAATCCTTAAAAAAATTGTAAAACCAACCACTATCTTTATTTAGTTTGAGTTACTGTATTAAGTTTTTGTTACTGTATTCAAAACATTATATTCTTTCTATAATGACTTTCTGAGCCACATCATTCACCAAAGGTGCCTTTACCTTCAGTAATAATAAATATTTTTGACTAGTAAGTACATATATTTTGAAGTGTGGGGACATTGCTTTTTTTCCCATTAATTTTTCATATTTTAATACTATTATTTTGAAAATGACCATTTAATATGGCAGAGTATATGTAGAGTGTTAATTTCAGTTAAATGCCACTTTCACTATTTTGTCACAAAGCTACTTGATAACAAAAAGGAATGAAGCACTATTGAATTCTGTAATTCATAATTGTGCACTACAGGAACACTTTGTTCATTAAAGTAATACTTCCCAGTAAAGAATCCTTTGGGGATTAGCTGGCAGAGTGGCTTCACACACAGACATTTTTTCCCATAGCGATTTACTAATAAATTATGGATAAAAATACAGTACTCACACCAAGTAACATCTTATAGGAGCACAGCAATGCTGTGACAGGGCGAGTATGTCAAGAGCATCTCTCATGTTTTTCTGTTGCAGGATGCCTAGGGTCCCTCCCTCCATGTCCTAGTTGTTATTCAAGAAGTCTGGGACAAAGAACAGGAGACATTAGGAATCAAAGACAAAATGTTTACCCTCTAATAAGTTTCAATTTTTAATATTTGTCATTATTTTATTTAGTCATCACACCAGTATATGCCAATAAAGTTGTTATAGTTTGTTTTAGTAATATAAAACTATTACAACAAAGAGTGGTTGCTTGTGTTCTAAAATGTAATCCCTGACACAGTGTTACTGTGCAATTAAATATTAGGAGCATTTAAAATACACTATGTAGGTGTGTGTGATGGCTCATGCTTGTAATCCTTGCCCTCTGGGAGCCAAGGTGGGAAGATCACTTGAGGTCAGAAATTTGTTTGAGACCAGCATGAGCAAGAGTGAGACCCCATCTCTACTAAAAATAGAAAAATTAGCTGGGAGTGGTGGCACTTGCCTGTAGTCCCAGCTACTCGGGAGGCTGAGGCAGGAGGACACCTTGAACCCAGGAGTTTGAGGTTGCAGTGAGCTATGATGATGCCACTGCACTCTACACAGGGCAACAAAGCAAAATTCTGTCTCAAAATTAATTAATTAATTAAAATAAAATACATTATGCAATCAAGAAGATGCAAATATAAGATGGTAACAGAAAGCATTAATTCAACTAATCCATAATAGTTTATAACTAAACTATTATGGGGCAGATTCTCTGATATTGATACATATCTCTCTACATAGATATAGATATAAATGTCTATCACAGAGTCTGTCATATAAAAGCCACTCAAATCTTTTGTTGAGTCAATGACTGCTTAGACTCCTACATGACCATTTTCCTTATTCAGTCATTGTTATTACATTAAATTTTGGTTACTACATTCAAAACATTGTAATCTCTCTAGATTATCTACTCAAATCTAATCTCTCACTAAAGATGTCCTTAGACTTTTGGAAGCAACATCATCTCATCTTCCTCATTATGAGGCAGGGAGGAAATTCCCTCTGATGTTTTATATTAAAGAGAAATTTTAAAAGAATATATGAAATTTAATTCAGAATTATGAGGGACACCAACTTGGTCTGTGAAAATTATTTCAGAAACCAGATAGAAGTTACTTCTCTGACATTCCACTGAAGTGATTTTACCGAAGGTCATTATGACTATTGTTGCTCAGCCTAATGACTCTTTTCCATCCATAGGCCACTCAAACAAGTCAAACATTGGTCGTGATTAATCATCTGCTTCTCTCCCTTTAAAATTATCTCCTGTCTTAGTTTAATGATATTTTGTTTCTCTGGTTTTCCTCTTATGTCTGGGTATTTCTTTTTATCTTCCTTGCAAAATTGTCTTCTCTTGATGACCCCTGAAGTGTTAGTGTTCTCTAAAATTCTATCCTCAGTTCTTTTTCCTTCCTGTGATAAATCATTGTCTGGGTAACCCTGATTACTCTTTTGAATTCAGCTACCATCAATATGGAGATAATTCTGAAACTAGCTACTCCAGCCTAATTATATAAACTCTCTACCCATATAGCTAATTTATTACTGAATATTTATTTGTTGGTTTTATATGAAATTCCATGTCTAAAATTCAACTCAATATCTTATCCTTAAAATTTATTCTATATTTTAATAGCATAACCATTCACTCTGTTGCCCAAGTCAGTTCAGAAATGTTATCCTCATCCTTATTCACATATCTAAAAGATGAATGAAGACTTACAAATTTTCCTTCTTTAATATCTCGTGAACCTGTCCATTTACATTTATTCTCTTACATCCATTTTGGTTGTCATATGGCTTCCTTTGTTTATTAAAATATACCCTAACTGTTTTCTGATTCTCCGTTTTGTTAAACTTCTAATTTATTATATTTACTACTATAGTGAAGTTTTTAAAAGGTAAAACTGGTATTTGTAACTCTTTTACTAAAATTCAAGATAAAATTCAAATTCTTCATCTTGGATCTAAATATTTTATTTTGTTTATCTATACTCTTCTTAATATCTCCCCCACATGTGTTTTGCTCATTATACTGTGGCTGTACTTAACTACTGGCATACCTGAATGTGCCATGTTCTCTTACAATTCTGTGAATTCATACCTTCCACCCCTTCTGCTCAGAAAGCCTCACGCTCCCACCATTTAACCCAGAAAATTTCTAATTCCTCTTGAAATTTAACTCAGATATAACCTCTATTAGAAACTTTCTTCAGTAGGGCTTCTGCCAGCCCTTTTCCTCCAGGTAAGCATCCTTCATACCCATATAAAATTGTATCTCTCTTATTATACCACTTTATATCCTTACTGTTTTAATGTGTTTGCCTTCTAGCTCATTACCTGGTACTTAAAAGATTCAATAACCATTATGGAATCTTACTTAATAAAAATTATTTTATTATATAATTCCACAAATATCAAGATGTAAAAAGAAAATGATTTAAAAACTGTACATTGTCATAGAGCTTGAAATATATTTTTTTACTTTGAAACAGTAACATCAGATATTTTATTTGTGTATAACAATGGAAGATAAAGTAGCTGTTTGGCGAATAATATCCCAACCCTACTAGAGATTTAAAAGAAATACCTAAAAATAGCAGTGGCTAAAAGCAATGACATTTAATGCTGTAAATTTTTAAAAACGATGTTTATAGAAGACTCACAGATAAAAGACTAGTCATTGGTTTTCAAATTCTACCTGACAGTGTGTAATGTTTAAATAATCAAACCCACTCAGTTTAAATGAATCAATTACAGTTGACAGAGAAACCTTCTGAAATGAAGTTGGGAAGAAATATATAGCTAAGGACATGCGAAAGAAGAAGGGGAAAGAAATCAATATATTAATAAATGGAGAAACCAAGTAGCCCCAATCTTCTATTTGGAAGTACACAAGAAAAAAAATGCAAAACTATCAAGAAAGAAAATATCAGTAAAGCCAGGACAAATTTAAAAAGCCTGTCTTTTTCAGGTGATACTTGGAAGGTGTTGGGAGAGGGGATTGGTAGAGGAAGTGAGGTTGTGTGAGACTCACATAAATAGGCTCATTAGGGTACATCAATAACTTAAGATTTTTTGATTCATTCACTTTACAAATACTTATTCAGTAACTATAGTGAGAGTGGGTAATAAAAATACCTAAAATAAAATTTGGGAATGTAGGTTAAAAAGTAATCTTGATAGAGTGAATTGATGATAGTTAAGGAAATGGTTACTAAAATGGTCTAATTTTTTGAAAAATAAAATAACTTGGTCTCTTTGAACTCACAGATAATGGCTGATTCTTCAGAAGATGATGATTACCTTTAGGCACAAACTATATACAGTGAAATCTTGAAAAAGGTTCTTTTCCTATGACCTTAATTAAGATCATTGTGAAATATATTGAACTTTTTTTCACCCTTTGTCTATTAGAATATATTTTGAAAGATATAAATGCACTAAATCTGAACTAAAAATGCTTCAGTGACTAGACAATGTGAGCTAATGATTCAAAGTTTATCCTTAGTTGGAGCTAAAAGTATATATTTTTCTCTCTGTTAAAAAAGTAGAGGAGATAAAATAAAGATAAATGTTATCACGATTCAAAAATAATGCATTAAAACACAAGTTTATGGATATATTGGAAGGCATGAAGCAGAGAATAGGAAAAATAAGAATTTTCCTTAGAGATAATTATACAAAAATAAAGTCCAATTTGCAACACAAATTTCTATCTACATGTCCTATGTAGTAAACATTATTGTATATTTTTTCTCTCTTATTTTATTCCATTACAAACTACAAAAGGAGGAAGTGTTTCACTGTTTATGGTTTCTAAAAACACAATAAAGAAAATCTTTTTCTACTTTAAATCCTCTTTCACATCATAGCACTCGCACCCTATAGAATTCAATTACAATAATTTTCACTGAAGCTTTAAAGATTTTATCTCAGCTGTACTTTTATGGGGAACAAATATTTTCCGTTTGCTGGTAATTTGTAGTTGCATTTTCAAAATATTGTTTCATTAATAAGCTTTCACAGTTTCTTTATATAAAAAATTAAACTTTATTTTTATAAACTTTGTCTTCAATAACTAGATTTCTCAATTTTTTTTTAATTCAGACTCAGTTTTTACCATCCTTATAGCCATTGTAACAGAATGTTGAGTGTGACTTTTCCTTCTATCCTGAAATTATCTTCAAGAATACAAAGTTAAAGACCAAGTGCCTTTCAGTACTCACCTTCTCTAAAGAGACACATCAGTAATGTGGACAGATGCTTTCCTTAGAAAAGTGACCCCTTTCACAATCTGTAAAGTAAGATCAGAGGGAAGAGCACAAGATCAAGTGACAGGTGCTCAAGAGAATCATTCATAAAAAAAGAGGATGGCTGACAGGAGAAGCCTGCAATCTTAATCCCTGCTGAGGTATTTGATTGCCCTTGTTGATCCTCCTTGAGGCTAAGAATGGAAAAAGATAAGACAAGAGTGAGCAGTGTAGACAGGGAAGTGAGGGTTGAGCAGCCAGTTCTCAAACATTTCCTGTGGGTCAAATGGACAGTGAAGAACTATCATACTGGTCCCTGATCTAAGAGAATTCAGTGCCAATTGAGGAATTTCCAAAAGAAGCTGAGAGAGGTGTGCCTGGCGGTGCTGGAGCTGAGAGGGTTTGAGGAGCACCTCGCCCAGGCATTCCCTCCAAAATGCCATTTGCTTGCAATGAGAAATCCAAGCATTGTCATGACCTCTATACAAAGGCACTGGCAGCCAATAAGAAGCAGAGAGGCAGCAGACAACCAAAATGGAGATTACAATCACAGACAGTAAAGTGAAGTAAAAATATGATTTCTTCTCTCAGAACCAGCACCTAACATAAAGAAGAGTTTGCCAAATCAGGGAGAGTGTTGGTATCTTAGATACTATTAATACTAACCTGACCATCCTCTTCCAGGGGTGGGGAACCTGCAGCCTTAAGGTCACACATGGCCTTCTAGGTCCTTAAGTGTGGCCTTTTAACTGAATCCAAATTTAACAGAACAAATTCTTTTATTAAAGGGTGCATCAAAGAAATATGAAGGTTTTCTTGCCTCCTTTGGTGTTTAAAAAAGAGCAATCTTGAAATCAGGAGGCTGCAGGTTAGGCTTTAGTGTAGAGACACATTCACAGAACCAACCCTGTCCCCCAACTCACTGGGGTCCCTGGAGTTGCAAGTCTGGGGAGTGGGAATGTAGGAGAGGGGCATGGCAAAGTGCTGAATTGAATATGAGGTGTGAGTTTTATACTAGTCTGCAGTAGACTTCTAATAACTCAATATGAGCCAAAGTTATGCAAATTCATACATATGTGTAAGACTGTATGTTATTTTAATACAAATTTAAGATCACAGTATATTTGACTAGCTATATCTATTGTATGTATTCTTTTGCTGATCATCTTGAGTTTTACCTACTTTTACATTTTATACTCTAATAGTAGCTTCACATGACTTGACTTCAAAAGTACCAACATTACTATTAATACATACTAAATGCTCTGAGAGCCAATTAAAATTTGTTTGCAATTCTCTTCATTCTGAAAATACTGTGCTTTCAAGTCACTTAAGGCAAATTTTTTTCTGTGTGACACTTTGTCCCTATGCTGATATTTAAATTGGTGATTTGTTTACAGTTTTATGGGATTTTTTTCTTCTCAAGTTAATTTTATTCGTAATTATGTAAAGCAGTATTGAATGTAATGCATTTAAGAGTCAGAAACCACAAAGGAATGTACTTTCAAGGAAGCCCTAGTCCATCCCTGAAAACTTCTTCCCCCATAGGTAATGATTTTTATTACTTTTTGACTTTTCCTTCCAGTGCTTACTATTATAAATACATGCAAATTCATAACCCAATGTAAATAGACATATTCTTATTTTCCTTTCTTTTATAAAATTTAGCATATATAAATAGCATTCTGCACTTTTTGTTTTCATTTAACACAAATGTATACTGAAGATTTTTTGATTTTGGAATTAAAAGTTTTCTCATTCTTTTCATAGGTGAGGATTCTTTATTGTACAGATATATTGCAATTTATTCCACTAGTCCTTTGATGATGAAAACTTGGGTTGATTCCATCCTTTTATTCTTGCAGATAATACTGGAATGAATAAATGTGAATATATGTCATTTCTAATTTTGGTAGTATAACTTTTATATGGATTCCTAGAAGTGAGATTGCTGATTCAAGGTGAATGAATAAGTAATTCTGCTAGAAATGGCCAAGTTCCTTTCCATTTCTCAGTCTCACCATCTGTGTATGAGAATGCCCCTTTCATCACATTCGTGCTAACAGAACATATTGTCAGAACTTTTATGTTTTGCGACTCTGATAGGTGAGAAATAAGCGCAAGAAATGAGAATATAGAAATAGAGAGCTTAGCATATAGAAATAGAGAGTTTCTCCAAGAGTGAGGTTGAGCAACTTTCATGTTTACAATTTGCAATTATTCAAAACACAACTATTCATTTCTCTTATATCCCGTTATATAAAAGCACCAAAATTTATTTATCATGTATGATTTATTTATTTTTTTATTTATGAGCATGAAGCATTGTCAGAAGACGTGTTATTTGTTCTAATAGTAAATAATTTCCTTTGCTGATGCCCATTAGTATTTTTAATTAATTTATTTTAATTGACAAAAATTATATATATTTATCATGTAAAACTTATTTTTTCAAAATATGTACACATTATGGAATGTCTTAATTGAGTTAATTAACATATGCATTACCTCCCATACTTATTTTTCTATTTTCTTAGTAATTTTTCTACCTTTTTAGCGATTTTCAGGAATATATTGTTATTAACTATAGTTACTATATTGTATTAGATTTCTTGAACTTATTCCTCTCCTAACTCCTTTCCTCCCCCAGCCCCTGCCAACCACCGTCTACCCTCTACTTCTATGAATTCCACTTTTTTAGAATCTACTTACATGTGGAATCAGTTGGTGTTTGTCTTTTTGTCCCAGATTGCTTCACTTAACTCAATGTCCTCCAGGTTCAGCCATCTACGTTGTCTTAAATAATAGGATTTCTTTCTTTTTAGGGCTGAATAGTATTGCATTTTGTGTGGAATTTTTCTGTGATAGAGTCTTAGGTTGATTTTATATGTCAACTATTGTGAATAATGCTGCATAGTAACATGAGAATGTAGATCTCTTTGACACACTGATTTCATTTGCTTTGACTAGATACACATTTGTGGGATTCCTTGTTCATATGGCATTTCTACTTTTAATTTTTTGAGGAACTTACATGTGTATTCCACAATGGGTATACTATTAATAATTTACATTACCACTAACAGTGGGCAAAGGTTTCCTTTTCTCCACATCTTTGCTAACACTAGTTATCTTTCTTATTTTTGATAGTAGCCATTCTAACAAATGTGAAGTGATATCTCATTGTGGCTTTGATTTGCATTTCTCTGATACATAGTTATGTCGAATTTTTTTCATATACCTGTTGGCCGTTTGTATGTATTCTTTTGAAAAATATTTATTCGTGTCTATTTCTTAATTAGGTTCTTTGTGGTTTTGCTATTGAGTTCCTTATACATTTTGGATATAAGTCCTTATCATAATTATGATTTGAAAATACTTTATTCCATTCTATAGATTGTATCTTCAATCTGTTAAGTGTTTATCTGGCTGTGCAGAAGCTTTTTAATTTGATGTAATTGCATTTGTCTATTTTTGCTTTTGTTGCCTGAGCTTTTGGGTTCATATCCAAAATTCATTGTGAGACCAATGTCATAGAGCTTTGTATTTTGCAAGTAGATTTACAGCTTCAGCCTTACATTTGAGTTTTAATTCATTTTAGCATTGATTTTTGTGTGTAGTATAACAGTGTAATTTTGTTCTTATGCATGTGGATATCCAGTTGTCCCAACACCATTTATAGAATAAACTGTCTTTTCCTCATTGTGTGTTCTTGGCACTTTCAGTGAAAATAAATTGCCTATAAAGGCATGAATTTATTTCTGGGCTTTCTATTCTGTTCCATTGGTCTATGTGTCTATTTATATGAAAGTACCTTGCTGGAATAATTACTGTAGCTTTATAGTACATTTTTAAGTCAGAATGCCTCTAGCTTTATTTTTTTGACAAATTTTAAGATTTTGTTTCTATTTCTGTGAAAAATGTCATTTGAATTTTGGGAGGGTTCACACTGAATCTGTTTATAACTTTGGGTAGTATGGATGTTTTAATAATATTAATTCTTACAATCCATGCATATGAGATAGCTTTCCATTTATTTGTGTCTTTTTCAATTTTTCCATCAAAATTTTATAGTTTTCAGTGTACAGGTCTTAAATTTATTCCTAAGGGTTTTTTTTTTTTTTGATAGCCATTGTAAATGGGATTGTTTGATTTTTATTTTTGGATAGTTCATTTTTTGTGTAGAAATGCTACTGATTTTTATATGTTGATTTTACATCCTGCAACTTTACTGAATTTGTTTATTAATTTTAACAGATTTTTGGTGGTGTATTTAGAGTTTTCTACATATAAGAGCATGTCATCTACAAACAGAGATAATATAACTTTTCCCTTTCTGGTTTGGATGCTTTCTGTTCTTTTCTCTGGCTAGGATATCCAATACCATGTTTAATAGAAGTGATAAGAACAGGCATCCTTGTCTTGTTTCTGATATTAGATGAAAAGCTTTCAACTTTTCACTGTTGAGTATAATGTTAGCAGTGGGTTTGTCATATATTAATATATTGCCTTTATTGTGTTGAAGTACATTCCTTCTATATCTAAATTAGCGACAGTGTTTATCACAATAGGATGTTGAATTTTGTCAAATGACTTTTTTGGCATCTATTGAGATTGATCATATGGTTTTTGTCCTTCAATATGTTAATGTGATATATAAGATTTATAGATTTGTGTATGGCGAACCATCCTTGTATTCTAGGGATAAATTCTTGATCATGGTATATGATCTTTTTAATTTACTGTTGAATTCAGTTTAATAGTATTTTGTTGAGGATTTTTGCGTCTATGTTCATCAGGGATATTGGCCTGTAGTTTTCTTTTTTTGTAGTGTCCTTGTCTGGCTTTGGGATCAGGGTAATGCTGGTTTGGTAAAATTAATTTAGAAGGATTTTCTTTTTATCAAATTTTTGGAAGCGTTTAAGAAGGATTGGTATTAGAAATAGGAAGGATTAGGTAAAAGGAAACATCTCACTTAAACTACACTTTAGACCAAGTAGAACTAACAGACATACACATGAACATTTCATCCAACAGTTGCAAAACACATATTCTTCTCAAGTACACATGGAACATTCTCCAGGATAGATCATATGTTAGGCCACAAAATAAGTCTTAAATTTAAGATTAAAATCATATCAAGTATCTTTCTTTACTATAGTAATATGAAACTAGAAATCAATAATACAAAGAATTTTGGAAAATTCACAAATACATGAAAATAAGCAATATGCTCCTGAACAGCCCATGTGTCAATCAAGAAATTACAATGGAAATTTAAAAATATCCTGAGACAAGATAGTAAAAAATACTGTCAAACTGAATTCAACAGTACATTAAAAAGATCAGAAACCAGGATCAAGTGGAACTTATCCCTGGGAAGCAAAAACGTATGTGTCAAAATTTATGGTATGCAGCAAAAGCAGTTCTAAAAAGAAAATTTATATTAATAGCAATAAATATCCACATTAAAAAAGAAGAAAAATCCCAGATAACCTAATATTAAACCTCAAGGAACTAGAAAAGTAAGAACAAACCAAGTTCAAAGATATTAATAGGAAGGAAGCAAATGACAAAAATCAGAGCAGGAATAAATGAAATAGAGACTAGAAAAACAATACAAAAGACTAATGAAACTAAAAGGTGTTTTTTAAAGATAAAATTAAAAAACTTGATTAGACTAAGAAAAAGAGAGACAAGACTCAAATAAAATCAGAAATGAAAGAGGAGACATTACAACTGATACTACAGGAATACAAAGAATCATAAGAAACTACTATGAATAATTACACTCCAACATATTGGATAACCTAGAAGAAATGGATAAATCCCTAGATGCATAAGAGGTACCAAAGGATTATTTAATATTTATATTGTTTAAGGCAAAAGCAAAGTATTTAGGCTACTTTGTTTTTTTTTTTTTTTTCCTATTTTCCTGGTTTTTAAAAAAATTTCAAATTGGTTAAAGGAAAATTCAGTTACAAAATTAGAAAAACAATACATAAGTAGTATAGCTAGATATGCTACCAAACTGATGTGTATAATAAAATGTATTTAAATAACATTAGATACTAGAATTACAATTTGTAATTATGTTTTGAAAATTTCAAAAAAGTTAAAATATCTGTCATTAACACTTGAAATTTTAGTATATATGTCATGAATTTAGTATACTGAACATGCTACAAGTGAAACCAATTTTATAAAACTTAGCTAAAACATGCTTATTTAAATCTACCATATGGAAATATATTTAAAAAGAACATTCCCTAGTTGGTATAAATACTGAAAACAGAATGACAGATTTTTACTTACTGTTATATTTGTTTGTCTTTGGACTTTAGTTAAAAGTATTATTAAGTTGCATCTGATGTTAACAGATGTACATAGAGCAGCACAAAAATGCTAACTCCAACATAAATGACCACCTCCATATGTTGCTGGCATTTATATTTTGGCATTTGTATATTGTATATAATCATAAACTACATGTAACACTTGAGAAAAGTAAATTGATAATCAGGTCTTGAAAATTCAAGACCTGTTAAATTCTAACTAGAGCTTCTTGGTTTTTTTAAATATGTTTAATTAGGATATAAGCATAAGCATAATTACATCATGAAATGATCATTTTATAAAATATTTGCTATAGAGTTCCTGTAGATAAGATTTTTATCAGATTCAGATTTCTCATCAATATGATAAGGGCTAATATGAAAAGACCTATCTCCACTGTAACATGAAATTTGGGATAATACATGATTTTTAACATACAGCAAAGTCGAAAATTAGGAAATAGAAAGCCACAGGAACCAAAAGCAAAATGGGAATGCAAACAAAAACAGAGAGCAAAAGTTGAAACTGTGAATGACCTGGATAAGCGTGAAAATTGTGCACTGTTTTCTCTCTAGGACTCAGGATCTAAAATTGTGGGGTGACAGTAATTAAGGATACTGGCTTTGTGTGCAATTGATCTTGATAAATAATTAAGAAATGATAACCCATCTCTAAATATAGGACTAGAAATGTTCTTCCTCCTAGCTTGAGAATGTGGTATGGTAACATGCCCTTCACTTGAGCTCTTCACCAGAGCTGTCAGTGGTAAAAGAGCCATAATTGAAAACTGGAAACACAAGCTTATACAGTACATGGGTGTTGGGACTTTTCATACTGTCTTCATGGTGCTAAAACTCTGAGATGAAGAAAACAGCATAAAATATAATGCTGGCATGATGCAACTCATGAGCCCATTCACAGCCAAATGCAAATAAAAATTCAAATGTAAAGCCATTTCAGGGGAATTACATTAGAACCTAGGGCATCAAACTACCCATTGAAAGCCATTTCTGCAGAGGATAAGTTCAACATTAAATTATTACATAATCAAGCACCTTGAGAAAAAATCAGAAGACAAAGAACAAAGGTATTTATACCCTTAAGAGCTAGAGAAAATAGACCATTTGAAAAAAAGAAAAAGATTTACAGTGAATATATTTTAAAATAAGTAGGAAAAATGATAGGAATATAATCAATAAAGTAAGAAAAAAATTTGGCCAAAAGAACAGCTTTTTTAAAAAAGTAGTTTAAAAATGAAATATTTCCTTTAACTAAACATTTGTTAGAAATGTTAAACACTAGTCTATTTAGAGAATAACTTAGAGTGAATTCATAAATTAGAAACAGATTTTAGGAAATCACCCAAAGTTTAAATAAATTTTTCAAGAATATAAACTTGAAATTAAAGAATAAAGACAATAAAATGAAATTTATAACCAACTTTTAATAGGAGTTCTGGAAGAGATGAATTCAGTTTATTATTTTAAATCTAATAGGTCATTTAAAGTCTAATAGTAGATAACTTTCAGGAAGAAAGAGACTTTAGACTGCAAAGATGAGATAAAACCAATAAAACTATGAGAGAGAAAATGCAGATTACCTGCAAAAGGTTGGATAAAATATACAGCAAACATATTTCATATAACAATAGAAAGCAGAAAACAATGACATATTATCCCCCAAAAGCTGAGTTTTATACCTGATTTTTTTTTTTTTGCTTAGGTAAATGTGGTACAACATTGTAAAATAAAACAATTTTACAAATACAAAGTCAACTGACAGATTTCACAGCCCCCACAGAGTAGTTGAAAGAATGAATTTATTAAAGGATGCAATTTGCTAAGAAAGAAAACAAAGCCTTAAAATAACTAGGTTAAAATGAAATGGTAAATAAATTTGCAATATATATATATTAGTATATCTATATTACCATATTACTATATATATATAAAATCTAAAGAATTATATGTCATCTATTTACACCTTTAAGGTTTCTAACTTATTCCTTATAGAATGTCCTGTTATTTAATAAGTGAAATGTATTTAATTCCTTCTGAATGGCTGAATAATACAAGTACTCATTCCTTTCTTTCTAGACATTCATTTCATATTTCATTTTCATTTAGGGATCATTAAACAAAGAAACAACTAACTTTGCACTAATATTCTTATTTACGTATGTTTTATTTTTATAGTCTAGATTCCCAGAACTGTGATTTCTGAATGAAAGGCTATAAATAGTTTTAATTAGAAGATATGGTGTCATGTTTACCTTTTTGAAATCTGTAAAGATTCACAATCCTAAATGGCAATACTTGAAAGGACCCCTTTATACTAAATTCCTGACAAAAGTAGGTGCTCCTCTTTATTTCTAACAAATTTACTTTTGAGAAATGTATTTTATTATTAGTTATATTTCCCTCATATCTAGTAAGCATAGAATTTTTTTTAACACATTTGCCATTGGAATTTCCTCTTCTGTGAATTACCTATTAATACTCTTTAAGTTTCTTTTTGGATTTTGGTCATATATTTGTCCATTTATAAGATTTACCAATTTATAATTATTTTACAAATAGACCCAAATATGGGGTGCTTATAATATGCATCAATTTATAAGTGGACCAGGATTTGGGGGTGTTTATAATATGCTATATCTGAATCTAGATGATAATTTAATATGTATATTTATTTTTAAAAACTAATTGAATTGTGCCATTTATATATGTTTTACCTTAATTTTAAAAAACTTCACAAAAATACTTTGTTAGTCTCTACAAAATTCCAAAGCCTACTTAAGGGCCAACATTAATGGCTTTTACTTCTTTTATTAATCCATTATTTATTTTATGAGCGTTTTAGAGAAATTCTGAATCACCGTGTTGTCACAGAGGAGGATATTTCACATAAAACTATGGATACTAGCAAATTCAATTCAAAAAGTAATTTGTAAGAGGTTTTGAATGTGAAGAAATGTTAAAGATATCTATATAAATTTTTGCTTTTATTTTCATTGTTTTATCAGCAGTGATTTACAATAAAAAAGTAATGTGTACTTTAGTTTAAAACAATCTTTAAATTAAAATCTGTTTAATGTTCCAAATAAATAAATATATATTAACCTTATATTGCACATATTTTCACTATTTTTTTATAATTTCATTTTATTTATAATATATTTGTGTTACAAAAACAAATGTAAACATTTATACAACTAAATTGTACCCATTTTATTCTTTAGAGATTTTGGGTTTCATTTATAATATTCTAACACATTGAGTACATGTATGTATGTGTGTGTGTGTATTCTTTTCCCATTATCTTTATTTTGCTTTATATTTAGATATTTAATAGATTTGGAATTTTGTCAAACTCATTTTTGTATATGTATGCTATGAACCTTGTCATATTTTATATCCTTTATGTTTTACAAGAAAAAATTTTTTACTACCATTTTTCCACAATATTGAAGTAGAATGTTTTGATATGTTAAATTCCCATGTATACAGTTTTTATTTTCTGGGCTTTCTATTGTATCTCATATGCCTATGTCTCTATGTCTGTACTAATATTATATTCTCAGGATACTAATTGTGTTGTGTATTTTAATACATGTGAGGCAAGTTCTCTCCCCATGTTCTTTTTTTAAAAAATATTAACTTCAAGGCTCACGTTTGTAATCCTAGCACTCTGGGAGGCTGAGGCAAGAGGATCGCTTGAGGCCAGGACTTCAAGACCTCCCTGAGCAAGAGCCAGACCCTGTCTCTACCAAAAAAAAAAAAAAAAAAAATTAACTTTAAAACTTTTTAAACTTGATATGAATGTTAAAAATATAAGTATAGCAAATAAAAGATTAGAACGTATATGTACACCTTCCAATCTAATGTAGATGTGCGGAAAGAAGAAAATAATAATACAATTGAAGACAGGAAAAAAATAGGAAGCACAGAAAAATCACAGAGCACAATAAATACACACACAGTATGATACAAAATCATGAGAATCATTGGAGAAACTGACAGAGAACAAATGTGAGAAATTGAATATGCAAGTAATAAGTTTAAAAGAGGAATAGTAATTAATAGAGGGTGACCATGCCGTTTCTTCCAATCTATTTACCTACTGTCTGTTGATGTGACTACCCTCTATCTCTGTAATACCCTGTCTTCAGAAAGTCAAGAATACATAATATTGAAATTTCTAAGCACATGTGGAATATTTTCAAAATTGAACACATACTAGGCCACAAAGCAGTTTTTAACAAATCCCACAGAATGATTGTTAACATGTTATACGTAACATGTTCTTTGACCACAAAACTATAAAATTAGTCATTTTATAATTCCTTCTCAAAACTTACAGTATATAATAAGATACTTAAGTAGATGTTGAAGCCATGTATACATACATAAAAAACAGAAGTATTTATAAATTGTTTATTATATATCAAACTCTTAGGAGCTATTTTCTATTGAAGTAACATTTCTTCTTCTAAACTTGTAATTCTCCAATATAAGTCAATTGACAAATAAAATCCAGATTATAGAAATTAAATTTACAGATGTTTTCATCTATACACCTAATAATACCTGAAATGAAGAAAATCAAAATCTGATCTATTTTCTCTCCTTTTCTTTGGGTAATATCACATTTCCAACATAAAGAACACATGAAAATAACATACAAATTCTTCAGTAATAATCACATTTTTATGTCTTCACTGCAAGAATTTCACCTTGAATTACTTGCCCTTTCTTGTACACACTTGTGTTTTTACTTCTGCTTGTTCCTAAGCCTACCAGTCCCTGTGCTTAGAATGGAAAGCACTGGACTGAGAGCAAACGGGTCAAAGTTCAATTCTCAATTTTGTCACTTAACTGTTGGGTAATATTAGATACAAGGATTAACTTATTTGATTCATTTTTTTTCTAATTTTAAATTAGATATCATTATAAAATTGTGAATGTTATAAGAGATCAATGAAATAATTTGGTGGTAAACGTTAGGTGCTTGAGAAATGCCATTTGTATACAGATTTCCACTGCTCTCTGATTGGCAAAATCATTTATTTTAAAAAAACAAAGTCCATGTTGGCACTTCAGATGAGCATTTTCTAATGCCTTCCTTTGGCTCTCCCTGTTACCAGATCAATACAGAATTAATGATTTCTTGCCATGTCATCCTAGTGTCCTTGTGTATTCATTTGCTCTACACTTACACTATTGCAATTATTTGTTTAAATTTCTGTTATATGGTGAAATCTGAAAGTATAAGCCTTATACTTTGACCAATGTTGGATATAGAATTATAAGAAACAATTGTGTTTTATGAGGAGCTTATACAGAGGGTAACTTTATCAGCTTAAGTACTCAGAAAGTTTTAGAGTTTTAGTTGTTAAGATAAACTTGACCTTCTCAGCATGACAAAAAGAAAAAGAAAAAAAAAGAGGTTATAGAATGTTTGCAGTACTGTGACCCTAAGAGTACAATAAACCAAGGGCACTGCTGCAGTTAAGCTAGATGGGGCCAAAATTCCAAATAGGAAGATTAAAATTATACATGCTGTGCTCCTAGTTATCGTGGTTATGGATGCTCTAACCATGTTTATTGATAGTTAAAGGGAAAACAAATCAAAACATCAAAACAGTGTAGCTGTTTGACAAAAATTAAAATAAATAAAAGGCTTATAAATCTAAACTTTTAATCATAAGGCTTATAATGATTCAGCGAATTCAGTGAAACATTTTGTGATTTACAAAATGTTTCATTTGTCCCTACAATGTGCAAAAAGGGATAGAGGGTACTTGCACTTTTGTAACTAATTTTTCCCCAGAGAATTATCAACACTTTCTGGTTGAGGAGAGAGGTTATATTTTATTGTTTATAATTTTGTTTTGTTAGGACTATCTCTGAGAGATTTGATCCCAACATGGTGTAAAACTAAAAATAGCCTGATCGTTACCTTGACATCAGCCTCAGTCATATTTTAGCTTATATTCTTAATGCTATCCATGGTGATAGTGCATAATTAGTGTTTAATAAATGCTTATGAAAGTATAAATTAATATATGAAAGAGAGAAAGAGGAATGAGAAAAGGAAGGAATATTATTGATAATGATGCCATTGATGCTAGTGATGATTATAAGGAAAGGTAGGCTAAAGAAAATAATATTTAAGGGCCAAGTCCTCTAATATAATAATTTTATTATGTGATCTTAGATCTAGAAAGTTGGTTTTGGAGATCAAGCAGAAAAAATTACATCAGACAGTCTTTTCAATAAAATTTCATCAAATCTTACTAATAAATAAATGAAGGAAAAAAGACAAATTTGACTTACAGGTTTCCAATGTGGGAATTGAGATTAAGTTTGTGCCACAGATCACAGTGAGTGAGATAAAACATTCACTGAACTTTTCAGGCTAAGTAGCCATTTAGTTTTGGAATTGTTTCACTCAAAGCTGAAATGATGATAGAAAAATTGTGAGAAATGGCTTATATATCAGTTATTGCTGCAATAACACTATATGACAGGCAACTAAAAATCTAAGTTCCTTAAACAACAAGCAAGTATTCTCATGCTCAGTGGTCTGTGGGTCAGCTGCAACAGAGCTGCCATTGGCCAATCTTACCTGGATGTGGCTGTCAGCCATGCCTTGTGGTCAGGCCTGCTTCACATATCTCTTATTCCTGTGGGACCAGCAGACCACCTGAAGCAGAGTTTCTCATGGATATGACAATAATACAAAAAGGGCAAATAGCAACTTACAATGTCTCTTAAGACCCAGGCTTATAACTCATACAGTGTCCTTTCCTCCAATTTTCCATTAGCCAGACAAGTTGCTTAGCTGAACTTCACACAATGGAGTGGAGAAATACACTCTAATTAAAGATGGTGGAAAGTCACATGGCAAAGGATGTGGATACAATCTTCCTGATCTTGTATTCACCTTTAAATATATGACTGGATTTGAGTTTAAAAGTCAGGCCCAAACTAGCAGAGTCATTAATGAAAGGTATAATAAAAAAGCCAATATATGACCATCAACATCATCATCATCATCATCATCATCATCATCATCAATGACAGATGATGTAGGTAGGTCTTTGTCATGTTTGCTACCGTATTGCTTCTCATAAATACCAGATACATGACTGGGATTTGTTCAGTCTGCTTTGTTTATATTTTCAGATTCTGTTTTAGGGCTGAACACTCCTCTGTAACTCCAGCTAGCTGTGAGCCAATGTTGTTCCCTGAATAGAGCTGTCACCAGAACCATATTATTATCAGCTATCTGATATTGAGTACTATAGCTGCCAAACAACACTCCGGAGAATGGACTGAATTTTCTATGAGTAACAATACTGTTATGAATTAGTTATCAATTAAGTCATAAAACCCTTTTAGGTATTTTCTATTGTGCAATTCCTCCTTAATATGATCCTTATTTTATAGATAAAACCAGGAGACAGGCATCAGTGCCCATAGGACAATTCAGACTTTTTCAGCTTTTATTGCACCTTTCCCAAGATATTTTACTTCATAGACCGTATCATTTTTGTACATAACCTTGACTAAAAATTACAAAGAGATGTATAATAGATCCATGTTTCCCTCAATTATTGCTGTGGCTGTATGCATATGTAACTTGACAGCAGCTTGCCCAACTACATTGTGTACCTGTCAGTTTCTGCTCCAGTGCTTCTCTGCCAAGATGAAATAGGGTATCTGATGGAACGTACTTAGCTATTATGGTTCAGGTGCAAACCTGGAAGCCAAAGTGGTTAGAACCCTGGGGGATAGGAGCTGGTGCATGAATACTACTATCCTCTTTCATCCTTTAAACAAACATTTCTATTATCCATTCTATACAAGTCCTATCAAGGGTCTCAGGTAGAATTGAGCCTTCGTTGCCCACAGAGCCAATCACCTAGGTAATGTACCTTTGGATTGGCATACCTTCCTCATCTGCCTCATGTTTCTCAATCCCTAAATGATGTTCCTTGGGATCAGCTCCCAAAATAAGCTATTCAAATTCAAACCCTTGTCTTAAAAAATATATATGTATCCTAATGAAATAAGAAGAACTGACATCCTAATCCTGAGAACAGGAGAATATCTTAGGTTACCCAGAAGAAAGGATTGAAGGTTATAGATGGAATTAAATGTTGTTATTAATGTCACCTTAATGTCAGCTGACATTAAGATTATTCTGGGTCTTGTTTGACATTCTGCTGTGCAAGGAAAAAAAAAAAACAAAAAGAAGACCAAAAAAAAAGATTATTCTGGATCATTTGGGTGGGCTCAAAGGAATCAGGTGGTTGCCTAAAAGTAAAAGAGAGAGGCAGAAGTGTAGTTAGTCAAATGAGAATGTGACCATGGAATATAAGCAGAGGATGCAATATTGCTGACTTTGAAGATGGAAGGGAGCCATGAGACAAGGAATGTGGGTGATCTCTAGAAAGGTACTAAAGGCAAGGAAACAGATTCTCCCCTATATCCTCTAGAAAGGAACACAGCCCTGCCAATACTTTGATTTTATACCAGCACAACTTTTAACCCTCAGAAATGCAGGATAGTAGATTCCTTTTGTTTAAGCTGCTAAGTTGGTGGTAATGTTTTTATAGTAGCACCAGGAAACTAATACATCAAGACAGGCATTATGTCCAAATATATCATTTATATTTAGAAATGCCAGATAAAGTTGAAATCAGTTTATTCAAATTACGTTCTAAGTGATCCTCTTAGGAAAAATTTTACATGAGTTTGAAGTTTACGATAAGTACCTTTTTGTTATTTTGTATCAATAGATTTCTTTTGTTTACCCCTTGACAAAATAGTTTGAGGCTTAAACATTTTGTTAGGTCAGTTACTCATCCAAAAGCTGTGCTGGAGCTCATGGTTTATTCAAGTCATACAACATACAATTAACAATTTAACTCAATTAACATTTATTCAGTGCCAAGCAAGTTCGTGGCATTATAGAAAATATAAATTGAAATGACTTTGAAATTAATTTAACAATAAAGATATCAAGGTTTTTTTTTTTTTAAATGTGGGTCACAGAAAATTGGGGAGTAGCTTAGGACTTCAAAGCTTTCAGTTTGTATTTTTTGCTACCAGAGGTAAAGAAATAATACTAAACATGTAAGTAAAATCAGGGGCATCTTATAATCACTTTAATTAGCATTTTTAAAAATATAACAAACAGGCCTAGGAAATCACAATTTAGTGGCATTTTAAAATTTTTTATTATTTAAACTATGAAGATAAATCCTTGGCTATTTTACTTTTTTTTTAAACTATGTAATATGTATGAAGAATTACAAAAATGTTGTTCAAAACCAAAGCACTGTATCTCAGTGATTATAAACACTGTGGTAAATTTTTAAAAGTCAAAATTTAGTGGAGTTAATGCCATTGAATCTTGTTAGGTATTAAAATACTGGGCTTATCTTTCTAATTACTCATATGTTTGAAAATAGTCTCAATGGTTTTAAATTGTTAAGATCAGATCCAGGACACCTCCACAAAAGAGACAGAGAGAGTTAGGGAAAGAGAGAGGGAGGGGCGGGGAAGGGAGAAGGAAGGAAGTATTCAAATATTTATTTAATACTTTTTCTAGAAAAATCTTGTTAGGTAGTTTACCTCTTTTTAATACTCAGTGTCAGGCTTAGTCTCGTTCTGTGTTTTTGGTTCTTGGTGCACTCATGGCCAAAGAATGACCATGCACACCAAAGTAAGGCAAGCATGAGGTGAAATTTATTGAGGGGGAGGAGCAAGATAGGATTATAGAGCAAGAGCAAGATATAGGTTTACAAAGCAAGATACATACAGCACAGATGACTACTGGACCCCTCGTTGCAGCAGGAAAAAAGAGTTTGGTTATGGTCTGTGTCTTGTTTTATGGTGTCTGGATGGAGACCTCCCCCTGATTCAAACATCATCATGGAACTACTTTGATTGGACAGTGGAAAGTTGCATGACCTGAGTCTTACTACGCAAGTGGGTTCTAGGTCACTTTCCGGACTCTATGGGACCTGTGTTTCTTGGTCTTTGGGCTAGAGAGTCCTCTGCATTCTTTTGCAGTTGCTTCACTAAGTTCTGATTGGCAGATTTGTAGGGAATTCCCTCCTACCCCAGGTATGGCAATTGCTCCAGAAAGCATTAAGAGGGGGCAGGACCAAGATAGGGGCCCGGGGCCCACCCTTGTCCTTCTTCCCAGGTAGGGCAATTGTACCACAGCAAGACACCCACTTTTGTCCCTAGGAGACCCAGAATCCCTTGCTATCTACCTAACAATAATAGGAATAATCCTTGCCATAAATATTATTCTTGTAGTTTTTCTGGTAAGAACACAGAAGCTTACAGAGACATTGGTGAGAACTTGCCTCCTTGTGCAATCATCTTGGTACTTATTTGGGATGCTTTGCTGCTGTCTTACAGAAAATCTTTGGGCTTCATGAAAGTTCAGAATGCTTTATGTACCATCTAACAGCAAAGTATTGCCTCACTGGTTTATATCTGGAGAAGAAAATGTATATGTAGTCCACTTTATGAAGGACATGTGTTCTAGAAAATATAACATATGGATTTCTCACTTGCATTTTACATTTGTATCATATAATAAAATACAGGGGAATTTACCATCTGGAAAGCGCTGATAATAAATCTTCTTTTAAGCATAAAGATCTCATTAGAAAGGCAATGTTAACTGTAGTTTCAGAATCTCACATAACATTTCTTAAGGCAAGTGCCGTTCCATCTATGTCATGCCTCTACTGTTGTAACCTTAAAATAAAATTTCCCACTTGGATACATGACTTGAAAACATTATAAATTAATCCAAAATAAATTCTCTTCTCTAATACTCTTCTAAATGGACACTTTTAGTTTTAAAAATTTGTTACAGTGTTCTGTCTCAATTCAAATAAGTCTTAACGGTTTCTTGACTTATAAATGTTAAGGAAAAATGCCTGTACAATTGCTTATGCAAAGGTAATTGTTTTTTTTTTAATTTTTAAAATTATTTTATTTTATTTTTTTAATTTCAGAATATTACAGGGGTATAAATGTTTAGGTTACACATATTGCCTTTGCACCAACCGAGTCAGAGCTACAAGCATGGTAATTGTTAATATTCTCAGATTCTTGAAACATAAAACATCAAAACTCAAACATCTCGTAAAGTACTATTTACACTAAATTTCTAAAGCAATATTTTAAAATCTTTGACAATATAGAGACAGGAAATTGCACAGATCCAGTTCAGAGAATTAGTCCAAATTAATGTAATATATGGCTTTCTGCCTGAGACTTTTTGCATGGATGTGACTAAAAAAGAGTTAGGCTTTGAGGTCACTTATTCTCTTTCTTCCCTCTAACAGTAAGGAGTATTCAGGTTATTGAACCTAATATTGACATACCTCCTCCCTATCACAGAATTAAACTAACTCTCAAAGGAAATTTAACGTTGTAGAGAAAAAGGTGAATTTTTTTCTTTTGCCATTTTGTCAGAAAATCATGACTAGCTTCTGGCCATGACAAAAGTTATGTCAGCATCATCATGCAACACTTGTGATCAGTGTGAAATGGAAGAAGTTCAAGAGCCAGAACTGAGTGTATAACTGAAAAGTGTCTCTGCAATGTTAAATGCACAGCTCAATCCCCTAAAGTAAAGCAAATGGCCTGCAGCGAGGTCTGAAGAAAGCTCTGCACCAGCATGAATATAGCTGCATGAGAGCTGGCACAGAGGTATTCAGTTATGAGCCTGCTTTGCTTCTAGATATTAAGCCTACAGTTCCTTGCAGCTTTTATTTCTGAGGCATTTTTAGCTCATTGTGCTGAACAGTTGTACTTTCTCAGCTTGATTGACATTCTGGAAAATATTGATCAAAAAGTTGGGTGAACTTACTTTCTGTTAAAGAAGTGCTCATCACAAAACATTAAGCTTACTCAGTCCAAATTTCAAAGAATTGCATTTTTTATAAAAATCTTATGTTTATTTTAAAATAAAAGGCATTTCACAATTTAAATTCAAAATTTCAGGTACAGTCTGAATGTGTTGCTTCTTTAAAATTAATTAAGCATAAATATCTGACAAATTCAAATGAATACACAACAAACAAACCCAATAAACCACTCTGGTATCAACATGTTTTTCTAGTTACTGAGTAGTATCAAAATTCCCTGGAAAAGAGAGTTTCTTTTGGCATATCATATTTTCTCATATGTTCTTCTGTACTGATTATGGTATAGGGCAGTATTTCCTATAACTCTCTCTCCTAGATCCATCTCTACCTGCTCTAGAAGCTGTTTGTGCTCAAGATCAAGAGCTATACTGTTGCTTCCTGGGACTTCTCCTAGGCCCCTGGGCTTGTATCTGCTGGTCCAGTAATCTATACTTTACTTTCTCTTTGGTTTCTTTTCTGGTTTGCTGGATCACAGTCTCAAATTACTTCCAGTGAAAACATTTGTTGGTCAGAGGGTACAAAGTTTCAGTTATGCAGGATAAATAAGTTCTGAAGATCTAATACACAGCATGTTGACCATAGCTAATAACACTGTACTGTATACTTGACACTTGCAGAGTATATATTAAATGTTCTCACACCCACTCATCCCCCCCCCAAAAGGTAACTATTCGAAATGATGGATATGTTAATTAACTTGATTGTGGTAATCATTTCACAATGTGTACCTCTATCAAAACCTGTATACCCTATACTGTAAATACATAGTTTTATCAGTTACACCTCAATAAAGCTAGAAAAAATTTAAAAAGAAAGGGTTTATTGGAAGATTACAGGATTTCTGAATCTTTGCCTTTCAAAGAATAGCTTCCATTCTATCATTTTGTTGATTGATAGTTTCTCTGATTACAGAGTTATGGCTTGAAATTGTTTTGATCCTTAGTTCCGTGCTGCTTAGTGCTCTGTCCAGGCAAAGTGGCCTATTTCTTTTTTATTTTCTCCTCTGTAAAATCTCAAAACTGTCCGATTATTTGTATAATAATGAAGAGATTTTATAGCCACTTTTGGTTTTCCAGAGTTTTCCTAGAAATGTCTTAATGTTCCTCTCTATTGCGAGTTTTAACCAATACTAATATAACTAATGTGGGTTTCCTTTGGTATTGAGTAGGTGGATCTATTTCCAAAAGGTCTTATTCTGAGTGGAACGTTTGCTTGGGTAGGAACTTTGTACAAGTGGGTGGAATATGTATTGTCTGGCTTCACTTTACTATGTTTAAAAGAGGACCCTAGAGACAGGTTGTGAGGCATCCCCTACAACTTTAGAATTAGAATGGTTCTTCCTGCAAAGAACTTTTCACTTTTCCCAGATAGTCTGTTTAATTTTTAAAAAAATAAAAACCACTTTGGTGTGTTTTTTTGTTTTGTTTTTCACTCTAGTGTTAAACACTGGAAAACCTGTGTTCTGCAAGCTGAGGTGGGAGATCTCATTCTTCCACAAATTTCTCTTTTTGTAATCCGAAACTTTTTCCTACTGTGTGTGTGTGTGTGTGTGTGTGTGTGTGTGTGTGTGACTTTTTAAGGGCTTTGAAAAGAATTCTTACTCATTTACTGCCTGGAACCAAGTATACCTTCTGTTGCAACTTTCAGAGATTTGGCCTTGAAGTCTTCCTGGTTTGCATGTTTTTTATGACCCCTTGAACCTCTTTCACTAAATTATCGTTAACAAAGTTAAGCAAAGACTTTTTATATCATTTTTATATCATTTCAGCAAAACAGTAGAATTTCATTCAGCATGTTTTTTTCTCAAACATTTACTTCCATATGTGACAAATAAAGTATATTTTAAAAAACCTAGAACACAACAAACATTATTCTAGTCTGGTTTATTATTTTATAGACTATATTGAATTATTGTCATCTATGAAATGAGGTGAAATTATAATTCTCAACACATAAAATAATATATTATCAATGTGGATAAAAATGATTTTTTTATGGCTGCTAGTCTTATTCATAAGCAGTATCATATCTCTTACTGTATTTTAGTTATTTTTATTTGCTCTTTGAAAATTTATAAGTAGTGTTAAAATATAATGACTTGTCAAAATCTGAAGTAGGGATACATGGAGTCTTTTTGATTAATACAACTGATATGAATTGAATAATTTTGACACAAATAAAACTGCATTATTGTACGGGAAGGATCTGCAGCATGCACCACATACAATAATTATAGTAGCAGCTCTCAAAAGACTAGAGCACTAGAAACTGTACTGCACCAATCTGAAATCAGGTAAATTAATCCTCAGAGGAGTCATGTACCACAGTCTCAAGTAATCAGTAATAATTGTATCATATTGCTGCAGTACACTCCAAGAGCTATAGTTTTCCCTACTTGCTGAATTGCCTACAGCTGAAATTTGATGAGCTGAAGCAGAAACTCAGGCCCATGATCAGTGGAAATCTAAGAGATCCAAATACATAGGTAATATTACTATAACAAGGTTTTCCTTTGTTTTTTTTTTTTCTTTTTGCTTTAACCTTATTTTTTATATTAGGTGAATTTTGCTAATAGTACATTTCTATTTACTTTGATAACAAATACTTTTAAGTGTTTCAAGTATGAAAAACATGAAAAAGAATTTTGCTTAGATCAAAATGTAAACAAACATCACATATTTTTGATAAAGGTATTTGCTTATCAGATTTATACTATTCCTCTAACTTTAAGAAACGGCCCACATTCCAAGCAAGTCTACCATTTGGCTGTGTAAATCCTAGCATTTTGTAGGAAGTATACATAAAATGAAACACATATAAGAATAAAAATTGTCTTGATGTAAGTAATGCTAAAGGCCTCAGTTAATGAATTTAGCTTTGGTTGGAGTTATTTCAGATTAGTCTTTGTTAATAATGTCTTTCCCAAAGCCATAGAATGATGTTAATTAAATCTCTGCTTAGTTTCACAGTTGTGTTTAATTAGCTCAATCACTTTTTAAAATGTAACAGGCTATAAAAAGAACGATCTATTGACAGAATGTTTAATGGCAAATTGTTGGCTGCCAGATTTGATCCCGGAATGATCATGGGGTGTGTGGAAAAGTGAAATGCATCAAAATCATAGCATTTATAAACAGGCTTTCTAGCCTGTGAGATAAATGCATGAAATTCAAATGATTCCCTTTCTATATTGGAAAGGAGTAGTACAAGATAAGTTTAATGGTAAATGTATTATATAGAAGCTTTTTAATAAAGACAAAAATTACATTTATAGTGCTTTTTCTGTGGTTATTTGAAATTATGCTTTTGCCTTGACAAACCTTAATTTCTGGCATTATAAAAGTGCCCTGAGGTGAATATGAACTTTACTTCTGCTTATGGGAAAGTTAAATTAATACCCTAAGGATTATGTCCTCTGCAAAGAGTCATTCTTATTACTAAGTCATTATAACATCATACTTTTTCTTGAACAAATGTATGATAGATTTACAAACAAGATTTCAATTAAAATTTACTTTCCAGAACATGAGAAAGTAAGCTGTTTTCATTGCACTGTTTTATAACACATACTTAATTCCCAATGTATCTTTATTTTGATGGATAGGAGATGGTGTTTTACCGTTATTTTGTTTAATCTAGGAAAGCCCAAATTTTCAAATTATTGATTAGGAAATGGTAGAGGAAATGGAATTTAAACATAAGAACATTATAATGATGCAATAAAAAACAATTCAACTAAATATCTGACTTTGTAAAGTTTTGATTTTCAAAATAATTGGAAAATGCAATTTCTTTTTTAAAGTTATTTGAAAGAAATTTTGCATCAAATGTTTTACTTATTAAAGAGAAACAACTTTGTTTATGTTATATAAATTAATTAACAACTATTTAGTAAGCACTTTCTATATGCATTTCACTTTACAAGTCACAATGTACAATAGAGGCCAATGATGTATTTTAATAATATTGAAAATATAAACTTTATTTAAAAACAATGTTATTTGACTTTATTTTGCCATGACTCAATGTTGCAGTAGATATTAACTGTATGAAAAATTTTAAAACTTTCCATCCAGGATATAATAAGGGGAAAAAAAATCTGTGGGAGGAATTATGCTAATTGAAGAGACTCAAAGACAGGGAGACATATTTATCCATTGTTTTTGATATTACCGCAATTTCTAGGATTAAAATATCATTAAAAATCAGTAGACAGTAAGTTCTACATCAGACCCAGCTACAGACTTAATGATTCTAAAGGGTATATCTTTGTTATAATACCATGTGTCTAAGAACCCAGAATTTAAATATTTTACATGTGGACAGAAAGATTAAGTCATAGCATGGTTGTATTAAAACAACTAAACAACTAAAACAACTACTCTAATAATGCAAAACCTATTAGCATTCCATCTGTGCTTTCTTTTTACAATAAGGAAAAGCTCCATAATCTGAACCCCAAAGCTGATTGAGAACATCTTTAAGGCTTCACGAAAAATAATAATGCCTTTTGAAGGGCTTTAGATTTGTTATTTGCAATTATCCAGGTAGTTGAGCTGGAAATAACTACCTATCTTAAAGGGTGCAAACAAATATCTTTGAAATAATGTCCCTTTAAAAATAAAATCTTCATATCAAATTATAGCATACCCTGTCTTCCCTTGTTCTCATTCACACCAACCCTCCTTCTCAATTTTTGCAATGTTTTCTCTCACAGACATCATATCATAACATTTAAACACTTCAGTAATGTGCAATCTGGAAATTGATTTTAGAGAGCAGTTAGCTGGGAGAAGACAAATGCATATCACCTCATGTGCTGACTCTAGTAGCAACTGCCTCTAGATCTGAATAGAGAGGCCTTCAGAGAGGTGGCTTAAGCTCAGCGGAAAAAGGTGCTGATAGGATGACTTACTAGTTAGTGATTGGGGAGCAGGGACAATGTGCATGCTTAGGTAATATTTATTTCATTTATTCCACCAATTTTACATATTGTCTATTGATTTCCCATTCCCAGGTCCAAATATCATTCTAAAATATTTTAAAAATATTTTAGCATAATTTTTGTTTAAATCATATTCAGTGATTTCAAATTTTATGGCTATTGAATAGTATTCTTAATTATTCCATGTGGTAAAATAGGATTACATTTCTTTCTTCAACAGATTTTTATTTTGATTTTTTTAGCAGTTAATAATTTCCTAACATTTTTTTCCTTAATGACATGCTCTACGAGGGCAGAGAGCATTATTTGTTTTGTTCACTGATATATCCTATTTAGTACGCTATAGGTTTCTAGTAGAAGCATTCATTTGTGAAATTTAAAATAGTAATTTTCAAAAGTCAGTAGAACTATAAAAATCCTGTCTATGTAATCAGTCATGTAAGTTAAGTCTTCAGTTTTATTTTAATTCTTGGAGACATAGCATCTAAAATGTTTCACATTTCCTGCTCCTATCTGGACAGGTTTTCTCTTGGTTTATTGCATGGCTATCATCCTAGGATTTCCCTTTTATCATCATGCTGGGAATTTTTGTCTTTTTCCTGCATAAAATCCCTAATTTTCTGTATTCCATGTTATTGCCTTTGTTTACTCACTAGTTTTTGTTTTGGTGAAATATATTCTTTAACGACTTCTTGTGAAAGGATGCATAGATGGAAGATTGTTAGTTTGGGAACACTGTATTTCTAAAATTGGCTATGTGATAGGGTGGCTAGGTATTGAGTTCTAGGTTAGAAAATATTTTTCTCATTTTTTTTAACAGTTTGCATTTCCAGCAGTGCTTTAGAAAAGTCTGATGCCATTGTGATGCATATGTGACATCATGTAATATCACCTTCTGATCTTGGAAATCTGTATCCTGCAATTCTGAGAAACTTGATATTTTTAATTTTTGAATAGCTTTATCCTATTTTATTTTCTGAAATATTTTCCTTTATTTGAAAATATTTTCTCCTCATTTAATCATGCAATTTTTAATATTATGTTTTTTATTTCAGATTGTTTTTCTACTTTGCGGAAAACTTCCTGAACTTTTTTTCAATAGTTTGTTGCATTTTTTTATGCTGTCTTATTTTCAATTTGAAGTTCAGATTCTTTGGATTTTTTTTTAATATTTTCACAGCATCCAGTTCCTTTACCAGGATGCTTTATGTGCTCATAGCCCAGTGAAGATATTTATAGTTTTATTGATTTATTTTTTTAGAGATGGAGGTCTCTCTCTGTTGCCCCAGTTAGAGTGCTGTGGCTCAATCATAGCTCACTGCATCCTCAAATTCCTGGGCTCAAGCCATCCTCCAGCATCAGCCTCCTGAGTAACTGGGACTACAGGCGTGGGCCGTTATACCTGGCTTATAATTTGTAGTTTTTTAAAGTTATTTTCTGGCCTAAGTGTTTTCTTTGACTTCTTTTATTTAATTAGTTTTGTTTTGATTTCTTCATTTTTTATTTTAAGACTTTCATTATGATTCATTTATAGTTTTTAAATTATATGTATTTTTAGATGACTTACAAAAAGTGCTCATTGGATGGATTGTGTGCATTGGTACAATTTTCCAAACTCCAATTGGTATGCCTGGGCTGGGGTGTAAGTTTGCAAGAATTCTGGGAATCAAGCTGGAAAGATAGCAGAAGACTTCACCATTTTATATAAAAACTTAGTGCTTATGATTTCACTATGATGCTTCATCCCTATCCTCTGCTATATCTATTTTCTCTGAGGGCGGAATCTTTTTTGGCTCAGTTTTTGCTGAGAACATACCTCTGATCTTCCGCATGGGTTGTGAAAGCATAGTTTCCTGACTATGGGGTGTGAGTACCTGGGGGTGTTCCTAAATATTTCTTATATGTCCTTCCATATTTGCAGTATTGATAATACCAACACTTATCTTAAACTTCTGAGGCTCTTTTAGGCATTGTGTGGTTCCGCCATTCAAACTATTTCACTTCTTGTTGAATTTCCCCTCTTTTAGCTTGCTACCCACGTTATCTAATCTGCTTCATCTTCATCACTTGTCCATAGACATCCCATCCTCTAAATTGTGCTGACATCTTGTCACTATCCACTTTTCTTGGTACTCATTTTTCTCTAAAGAACTTTTAAAAATATTTTATGTCATTTTGAGGGATTGTGGAAAGGTAAGATCTCTGATCAACCCATCATAATTTACTAAAAGCCTTGACATATTACATTCAAACACTTTACATAAATGTTCAAGAGCAGGATGATCATGGTGAAAATGTGATTAGGTAACTAAAACTATTAAATATTTAAAAATATTATGGAGGAAATCTTAAGTATTAATCTATTTATTATTAATTAAATATAAGCTACATATTTAAGGTATGACCCTTTATTTTGTAGAAATTTTAATTTTATTGAAAGAAGAATTACAGTTATAGAGCAATTAAGAAAATAAAAAACAGAGTGTAATCAAATGCTAAATTTCACGATTTAGTCAGTAGAGCCATAGGAGTTCAGGAAAGAGCAAGATCAAAGTATTCCAGACTCCATTGACTGACTGCCCTTACCTTTGGTGACATTTGCTTCTGGTTTCTTATGTATTTCTGAGATACCCTTTGGATTACACTATTGTCGATTGGCTAAAATCTCTTCAATCAAAGATATTTGCTGAAATATGAGGCATGACTCTGAACACATTTCTCTCTTACATAATCCTAAACATTCCTTTGAATATTTCTATCATGCTAAGAATCAACAATTTCTGGGGCTTTATATTGAGAACACATTTGGAAACACAAGTTGAAATAAAGATAGATTGGTCATTTAATCATTTGTTCAACAAACATTTTTGAATCCTACAGTGTGTCAGTTTCTCTACTTGATATTAGTGATCATGAAAATAAAAAATTCAGAGTTACTGCCATCAGAGCAGAGGTACTGGCAATTAAACAAGCTATGCTTACTTATTTAGTATAGTAAGTATGACAATGAATAGTACCACACCTAAAAGTGATAAGGAAAGAAAGGCTTCGCAGATGAAATACAGATTCATTTTAACTTTAATTTTAAGTTTTAATTAGGAGTCAGCTTAAATAGGGAAAAATATAGTCTAGGCAAAGGAACAAGTATATTCAAAGGCACAGAGTCTTGAGAAAGCATGACATTTTGGGGAATAAAAAAGTATTTAAGTGTGGCTAGAGTTTGAAATTCAAAGGAAAAAAGTAGTGTGTGCAATGAGCTTTCAGGAAATTAAGGTACCAAAAGATAAAAACATATATATGGAATATCCCAGTGTAAAGCAGTATAGTATAATGGCATTTTTACCTGTTCAGGTTACCAGAAAACATAGCTCTTGTTGACTGCATGAAGTTTGGCAAATCTTGTAATCTGTGTAATAAATATTTTGGTTTAGCACCTCATTATTTTTCTTCAGCCACAATTTTATTGATAATATTTTAACCACAAGAATGAAACTCTGTTGCCAGATTCTTTTGAAATATCAGACACTTCTGCACCTCCTTAGAAATCTCATGGCCCCCAACCAATGTGGTAGAAACTCTTTCTTCCTACCCACACAGCAGAATGTTTTACACATTACTATGAACGTAGATTTACTCAATTTCCAGACTGACAAAGGAATGCTAGGTTTCAAGAAATCACAGGAGCATGGAATTAAAGTGTTGCTATAAACTGTAGTCATCATCTAGCCCAATTACCCTCCAGCTGCTTGAATCCTCTTCACAATACCTATGCCATTGGCATCTTTGCTATTCTTGGCCATTTCAAGTGATATTCAAGTAGCTACTCTCAAATAAATCCATGCGTTAGACTGCTCTGACTGAAAGTTATTTCTTATTTCTTCCGTTTGGTCATAGTTCTAATATTCATTGCCTCAGAGTTTCTGATTAAGTGGGAACTGTCATGAGGTGGTATTTTTTTTTTAATATAGATAATGGATTTCAAGTGCTTAGCCCAGTGTGTGGCTCCTTGACACCCAGAAAATGTTAGTGATTATTTTCCTTTCAATTACTTGAAAGTAGAAATCAAACTATCCTCCTCCCAATTCTAGGCTTATCTTCTCAGTGTGAAACATCTCAAATTCCTGTAATTATGCCTCAGCTGAGCTGGTTTTTAGAGCCACTAAAATTTTAGTTGGCTCTATTTAGTTTTTTTATCACTCTTAGAATGTGAAGAAGAAAAGTCATTATAGGACTCCAAAAGTGGAAACACAGAGAGCAGTGAGGAGGCTATTGAAATAATACAGGAATAGATCATGGAGATTTGGCTAAGATAACTTTAAGACAATGGACATAAATAGATACATTTAGGGAACTTTTGGTGGTAAAGTCCATAGGACTTCCTAATGGATTGGAGTATAGCTGAGAGAGACTGAAGAAAATCAAACTGACTCTATGATATTTGGCTTGAGTAGCGGAGGGGATTTGGGTGGCATTTGCTGTGATGGGGAAGACTAGAAGGGAACATACTTTGGGACATATTAAGCTTGAAATATCTAAAAGGTATCCAAGAGTAAATCTTAGTTAGGATGCTTGCTGAAAACTGTAAGCAGAAAATTTATTTCACTTTAAAATCTTGACCTCTACCTCAAAAAGGCAATTAGTCATTTGGACAATCCTAGCACATTTTCCTTGTCAGTTTGTTACCCCTATCTCTTAGACTAGTGCTTCTCAAAGTTAATGTGCACACAAATCACTTAGAGATTTTGTTCAAATGCAGGTTCTGAAAATCTGGTGAGACACCAGAGAATATGCATTTCTAACAAGCTCTCAGGTGACACCAATGCTATTGATCCTCTGATGTATTTTGAGTAGCAATATCTGACCTGGACAACTCTTTCCTCCTTATACTTAAATTTGCATCCTCTAATGCTCCTTCCTCACTCTCATCTGATGACACTGCCTCATTTCAGGAGAAAACAGAACATAACAAGAGAATTTTCAGATGCTTGTACATTAAATCTACCAAGCCAATCATCTAATAGGTCCTTCCTCTTTTAAAAATGGGCCAACCCTTATTTGCTAGATTGCATCTCTTCTCACTTTATCAAAGGCATCCATTCTTATAATTGCTACCTCCTTTCCAAGCATCATTTTCACTTTTTTACTGAATCATTCTCTCCAGGATATGTACCTGCTGAGATATAACTTAATTTAAGAAACGAACAAAAAAACAAACAAAAAATATATTGATACTACCTATTTCTTTTCCTCCTTTTAAAGTAGAACTTTTCAAAAAAAAATATATACTTCTTTTCCCCAATTGCTTTCTTTCCATTTTGTGGTGGTAGTTCCAGTGATAGCTATTTTTAAAATCAATAATGATCCTTACTTCGCCAAATCTAATGGTAAATTTTTAGTTATCATTTTTCCCCGTCTATGAAGATCATTTACACAGTTCTCTTAGAAACACTATCTCCTTGGCCTCTGTGACACCAGCTACTCTTTGATTTTCCTCTGACTTAACTGGTTTGTTTTCTCTGCCTTTTTGCTGGCTCTTCAGCCATTTTGCTGGCTCTTTTAATTTCTAAATTTTAAATTAGTTTAGATCAAGTCCCAGAACCTCTTCTTCCCTACCTCTATATACTAATTCTCTAGAACAACTCATACTGCTTCTGGCTTTAAATACTCTAAGTGTTCTGGATTCCCAGAAAGATACCTTCAATCCAGACCTTTCACTGACCTAGAGTCCTATAAGTTGACTGAGTAACTCATTTTCCAAATTGGGACACTTTTGAACATGAAAGCAGAGTTATTATTAATTATTCTGCAAAAACATGTAAATCAGGACCAACACTGGCTAAATGGTTTTATATAATCACCACATCTATATCCAATTATCTACTCACCATATGCATTTGGATTTTGTGATGAAGGTGGTTAGCTGCCCACAGATATCCATTTCCCCTTTCTCTTCTGTAGAACGCTAATTTCCAGCTGGACACAAAACTTCCTAGAATAAGAACTAAATTTTTAAATGTCTTTCATAGTGTGTGGCAAGGTAACTAATTCTGGACAATATAAGATGAGTCGGTGTGTGCAACTTCTAGGATTTGTCTGAAATGTAGGGGATGTGCCCTCCTTTGATCATTTTTCTTGTTCTTCTGCCTAGATCATGAATTCAGGAGACATTTAGAATCCCTGAGTAGAAGCCATATATGGAGGAAAGTGGTACCAAAAAAAAAAAAAAAAAAAATAGAAAGGGCTTGGATTTTCACACTGGACTGCTTTTGAATATGTGAGAGAAAAATAACATTCAGCTTATTGTAGCCTTTGTTAATTCACTATTCATTGCAATTGAACCAAAATTTATTTATCTATTCAATAAATATTTATCAAGCAACTGGTACTGTTCTAGGCATTTGGGATACAATAGTGAACAGATAAGTAGCCCGCTCAGAGCTCACATGCTAGCAAATATAGAGTCTTAGAAATATATTCTAATAAAAATGTAATACTAAATAATACATAGCATACTATATTAGGGTGGTGGAGCCTAAAATAAAAGAATAAGTAGAGATTGCTAAAGCAGTTTAAAAATTCTGGTAATAGGGGGAAGGTTGGAATTTTAAATGGGTTGATTTCTTATATGACACTATTATTCTTAGGCAGATGACATTGAGCAAAGAGTTGGACAATGACTCTATCTGGAGGAAGGGCATTCCAGGCAGAGGTGATAACTGTACAGAGACCCTAGGTTAGGAGCATGATTGTTCTAGGAAACATAAAAAAGCTAATTAAGGTGAAATCTAATGTTTATGGGGAGAGTAGCAGGGATGAGGTCTAGAGGAATTGGAGAGACAGATAAATCTTTCAGGGCCTGTAGGCCATGGTGAAGACTTTGGCTTTTACTCTGAGTGAGATTGACAGCTATTGCAGGTTTTTAGCAAAAAACCGACACAATTTAACTTAGGTTTTAAAAGACTCTCGCTATCCATAGTGTGAGAATATACTGTGGGGGTAGAAGGTGTGGAGAAAGGATAGAAGCAAGATAAGTTTGTAGGTTACTGCAGGAATCATGATGATTATAAAATCAAAAAGTCCTAAATAAAATGCTTGATTTCTCATCTCTGCTCCCACCCAAATAGCTCTTTCTGCAGCCTTCTGTATCTCAGTCAATAGCAACTTCATTATTCCAAGAGCTTAAGCTAAAAACTTTGAGTTCATTTGGAATCATTCAGATATGAGAACACAGAGAAACTTGGCAATATGTAGATTTTTATGTAACTTCTTCCTGACACCTAGTTTCATTCTTGTCCTACTCAGTTTTGCTTGTTTAGCCATGTTACAATTATGTATAATAATGCAATAGTCTCCCAATAAATCCTTCTCTTTGCCTTAGTTCACACTGGGTTCTATCACTAGGACACTTTTTGTTACCAAAGTCTTTCTAATTAATACATACAATTGCAGGTTACTAATATTTGTTAACAAAGTAAAATATAGTTTTTATTAATTGGCCATTTGCTAAGTAATTATGAAGTGCCTACATGAGGTGAAGACAATTTTGCATTATAAATTCGTATTCTCTCAAATGCATTATATTCCTTGCCTGAAGTATACTATGAAGTATACTATGTATTAATAAATAAATTGATTACAAGTTCAAAAAATGACTTTTGTGAAATAGATGAAAGTCATTATTCAAGTTATATTTTAAAGATTTCGTTAATTTTAATTTCATTTTTCCAGCTGATACCACAAGAGAAGACTCATGTTTGGAAGGTATTTACATGATTTTAGTTTTGTTTTCTAAAGTGGTATAGATCAAAAAGATTTGACCAAAAGTGCTAGATTGATACCTTAGAGATGCTATACACAGAAAACATTACAGTGTGTTCTCTTAACTCCACACAAATCAACATTGAGACAATACCAAAGTATAAATAAATTTGTCATTTAAATACTTCTAAATTTTCTTCTTATAAATATGTTTTTTAAAAATATCATTTTCTTAATCTTTCAAGGGAGTAATCCAGTGCAGAAGCAGGAGAGAACCACTTCTGGGATCATCCCACTTGTCCTGAAATTTAATTTACAGAGAACTTAAAAGTTTCAGCAAGCAGAGGATTAAATTAGTTTGACATGCTTTCTGAGTGAGACAGAGAGCTATTTCAGGATTCAGAAATAGGATGCAGAGAGTTAGAAAAAATAAACAAGCAAATTAACTGTTAGGACATATTCATTATTAAACCCCATGTTAGTATAATTTTAGAATTTAAACAAAGATAGCTTTGATAATTTTTACTAATTTATAGATCATGCTACAATAAATAATTTATTATTTAAATAAATAATTTTAATCCAGCTTTAAAAGGATTTAATATATTTCTAATTTATTTAATTGACAATGGAGAATTACTTTGAAGAAATGATTGAATTTTTTCAGGCTATCTTGGAGACACAGATAACAGACAGACAATAATTTCTCTCTAAAGTTCTATTCCTTCACTTACTAAGGAATGCCTCTAATCATTACAACTTGTTTCCTGTTTAAAATTAGAAAGATAAAATAGGCTTATATATGATATTATAGTTGTCTGAATCCTGGTTTTGTCTCTCAAGAGTGACATGAAAGTCACATGAATCCACACAAAGTATATCTTTTCAGCTTATTCTCCCTAATGGAAAACACATTAATAGTTATGCCTCTTTTTTTAACTTTTATTAAGATTAATAGTCATAACATTTTTATTTTCCTATGTCCCAGGAGTATAGTTTAGGTTGGAATACATTTTATAATTTTGAAAACAAAGTAAAAATTATTCCCTATAATGGTATCCAAATATTTATGCCATTTCATATTAATTTTACTAGGAGAAATAATTTTTGAACTAACACATGTAAAAAATTCATAAACAATTAAAAATTCTGGAAAATAATTTAGTATAAGCCCTCATTCTATTTGTTTCTATAAAATACACACACATATACACATACAATTCACATTTTGTATTATTATTTCTTTTATTTTTAATTTATAGTGATTATACTTTTATCTAATGGAATAGATGAAAAATTAGCAAGTGGCAATGACTTAAAAAACTGTTACATAAACATATTTATGTAAGTCATAAAGGTCAACATATTTGTTTTGTGTCTTCAGTAAGCTAGCTTTTAGAGACTAATTCATTCTGAAGTATTTTATTACTGATGTCACATATATTTAGATTTATACAAATTCACGTTAAAATAGTAAAAATTACCTTTGTTTCTTGCTTTTATATATTGCTTGCTAAGATAAAATATTCACATTTTACAAATATTTAAAAAATGGGTGCAATTAATTTAAATTAAATCTAAAATTTATATATGCATAGATTATATTCATTTATAAAAAGATGGAAATTACACAACAAAACATAGGAGAATGTGTAAGCATATGAATAACAAAAAGGTAGAAAGAAGGAAGGAGAAAAGAGAGAGAAAATGTGCTAACACTCTAATTAACCCAAAAGGAATCATGTAACAGTTAACCCAGACTCAGCTTTACTAAATACTGTCTAATCCGGAAATTGCTCATTTTATATATGTGTGTTCTCGTTTGACATATGAGTAAACTATTAAAAAGAATTTTCAAACTAAGCTTATGAATATTTTTAAAAAGCAAATAAGATGACATGTTATATATTACATTTATAAGCTGGAGAAGCATAACTTTGTTCATTTATAAACCTTTGGATTTTTGGATACTGATTCAAACTGAAATTCCAAAGATTGAAGCACTCAGACATCATTTACTGAATTTATGGCCCAGTTTCTTGATTTTTAATTTAAATTATAAGCAATTACAATTCTTACACATGGTCTAAGCTTTCTGCTGAAAAATTTCTTCTGAGTTTCAAGTCAATAATTTAAAGTATATTTAAAGTTTATTTATTTTTTATTTATTTTTTTTATGGTACAACCTCAAGTTTGTCATTTATTATCTTCTTTTATGTTTTTACACACCAAGAACATTTTTATTTAAAACAAAATGATTCTTTTTTGACCTCATACCTGTAATCCTAGCAACTCAGGAGGCTAAGGCAGGAGGGTTTCTTTGTTTTTTTTTTATAATTTTTTTTTTATTTCATCATATTATGGGGGTACAAAAGTTTAGGTTACATATATTGCCCTTGCCCCCCCTTCCCTCTGAATCAGAGCTTCAAGTGTGTCCATCCCCTAGATGGTGTGCATGGCACTCATTATGTATGTATACACCCATCCCCCCCCCCCCCCCCCGCCACATCTCCCCAACACCTGATTAATGTTATTCCTAAATGTGCTCTTAGGTGATGATCGGTGAAACCAATGTGATGGTGTGTACATGTGGTGCTTATTTTTTCATTCTTGGGATACTTCACTTAGTAGAATGGGTTCCAGTTCTATCCAGGAAAATACAAGAGGTGCTATATCACCATTATTTCTTATGGCTGACTATTTTTCCTTGTTAGTAACTGCTTTGATTGATTTAAATTTTCTTTAATACTCAGCACCTTAGGAAGAAAAAGACCCATTTATTCTTATTCAATAAAAAAGAGAAATGACCCCACTTTCTCTATTCTTCATCCCTTGGTTAGTGCACACTTTTCCTTAAGTGCAGCAAGGATGATCACAGCTCCTTTGGAACTCTGCCTCAGCTTCCAGTGTCTTCACTTTTCCTTTTCCAAGAGAGAGGGAGGAGTGGGCTTGAAACTACTAGCAACTCAGATGTAGTGCCTACCATAGTAGGTCCTGTGTATAATCAGGCCTTGTTAATAGTGAAACCCTTTTTGCCCACACACTTTGTTCTGTTCTGTTCTATTCTGTTCTATTCTATTCTGCCTATTTGTGTCCATTAGAAGGAAAAAAAAAAATATCAGGATTATTCTCCACAGCTACTATATCAGAGGTAGAAGAAAGTGAGTCTAAATAATCTTAACTCTCATCCACATTAAGTTATTTAGCTAGAAAATTTCAGTAAATCACAACATATTTCTGACTTTTATTAATCTCAGTATAAAAGTATCTTTGGATTTATTTTGAACCAAAATATACTTATTTCTTAAACTTTGAAAAATAGTATGGATTTAATCAAATATTCTCTTTCCCTTCTCCCTCTCTCCCCCTCCCTGCCCCTCTCTCTTTCTCTTTCTTTCTCTTTTTCCTTAAATCAGTAGTAATACAAATTTGCTTTAATTTAAAAGAATGTACAAGGAATTTATGTAGAGTCACAGAATCCTAGGTGTGGAAAGTTGTTTTCTAGGTGTTATTAACCTTGCGTGAGCCCTGTTTGCTTCATTCTAACAAAATAATCTACTATCTTATCCTTGAAAATCTCCAGTAACATGGCAATTCCCATTATTCCAAGAACTCATTCCATTGTCTCATTGCAATAATCATTGCACAGTTCTTTTCCATATTAAATGGAAATCTGCCTTCTGAATCTTCCTCTCATTGATAGTTCTGTCATTTAAAACCAATCATATGAATTCTGAATTCTGTTTAAACTCCTCAAATATTTGGAGGGGTTCTTTATGTCCTCCTTGAATATTCAATTCTGCAGCTGAATATTCCCAATTCCCTCAATTATTCATTATAAGACATTGTTTTTCAAGTACACTTGTTCCTTATGGTCTATGTAACTGTTTCTTCTCCCCACACAACATTGATTTCAAATAGAAAAAAAAGAATGAAACTTAAGCATTTCTAATAAAAAGCTAAACTACAGAGAATGTAATTCAATGTACCCATTACAACTGGAACATTGTTTTAAAATAATCCAATAAATGCCCAAAGGACTGCAGATGAGGTGATAAAAATGTTAAATATTTTACTTTTTATGTCACAGTTTAGCTGAAACACTCTTTGTAGAAGTTAAAAAAATGTTCTTATTCTTTTTTGCTGATATGTATTTTAATGTTATTCCAACATTATGTAAATGACAAGGGCATGCAATGGAAGAAATTATTAAGTTAATATGGTTTTGACACATCTACTGTTTGCACCCTGGTTTATTATACGGTATCACAGGCAAACTTCAAAATACATAATTAGGAATAAAAATACTAACCTCAGGACTTCAGCAACTCCTCTCCAAAAATGGCATAATTACCATATGGAAATAATTGAATTAACTTATGTGACACTTGACACAAAATTTTCAATTGAATCCAAATGGTATCTGTAGTGGATGCAGTGATGTGTAGCACGGATCCCTCCCTTTCAAGATGGGATCACTCAGTGTGCCAGCTGGTGAGAATTATGGTGACTGACAGCTCACAGCTGGGTCCCTTTCGGAATGGTGAGTCGCATCACCCAAGGTCACATCCTTTTCTCAGGGCCACCGACATCCAGGGACAGGACAATGCAGAAACATAAAAATCCATCCCTTAGGTTATGGATGACTCCCATGTACTTATTTTGAAAAACTGGAAAATGAAATCACGACTGTCCGCAGTGGAGATGACATTTTAAGAATCAGGTTGAAAATTTTGGAGGATCAGGTTTGGAGGGACTATCGGTAGCTCATTTGAGGCCATGTTAAGTTTGAGAAGTCTCTTAGACATTCAAGTGGGGATGTCTAGAAGTTAGAAGGAAATTAAGTTTGGAATTCAGGGGGGAGATAGAGTCTGACAATATAAATCTTTTGGTTTATATAAAAAATGGCATTTTAAAGCAAAGAGGCTAGATGAATTTTCAAAGGAAGTAAGCACAAATAAAAAATAAAAGATGCAATATATCATTTATGAGCTGAGGAGATGAAGGGTAATTGATAGTGGAACCTGAGAAGGAATACAAAGGTTGGAGGCAATTGGGGCAGGATGGGGATGTGGCCCTCTATGTAGTAATGCGGAGCCCATAGCAACAGGGTAGTGGAAGCCTGAGAGAATTGAGTGAAAGAGAGTTTAGCTACCACTGGAAATGAAATAGAAGCATAAAATCTTTGCATTTCTTTTTATATTTCACAACATAACATAATTTTCCATGTAGCAGAAACAGTCATCTACCCATTCAGAAGGTAGGCTTTGTTTAAAAATCCCTTAGATAATCATTACTTTCCATCATTAAGAATCTCCAGTCTGTTGGGCAAACACCAGCCATTCCCCCTCACTCTTCTTTGGACTGACCAGGACTTAGAATTGGGCACTCCTTAAATTCTCACTACCAAATCTGCATAAGAATTATCGTAGTATGCATATGAGGAGCTCTGATGAAGTTATAGATATGTTGGTCATTAATTAATGCTTTTTAAATGCAATTTATTTAATGATTTTTTTATTTTGTATATCTATGCAGTAGAAAATTTTGATACAAAAACACCAGTGATATAGACATTTTGGTATATTGTTTTAATGAAAATATTTTGATCTATTTATTTTATTTCATAAGATATATTTAAACTATTCAAGTGGATTAGGATGAAAGGTTTTTGCTCTACAATTAAGCACACAATGTCATAAATTCATAGGGGAGATATATTTGACTCTTAAATGAGGAAATATCAGAAAAGACCACTTAGTCTTGGAGTTAATAATCATTTTACTAAAGTACATAAAAGCATTTGAAGTCATTGTGGAAATAATTGTATATTTAGAATGTCTTACAAACTATCCAGCAAATGTAAGAAGTAATGTTATTGATTTGAAATATCATGGGTAGAATATCTTGACTGGTTTTAAAATATGGCCAGGTCTGTTAAAATGCTGTAGGCTTTAATAAAATAGCTAGAAATGAAGTTTAGTTAATATATGAAACATTTTAGTTCTAAATGTGAAATTTAAAACTATGCTACCAAACTAAAAGGACACTAATGTGAGGGTCTTTAGGATTCCCTTTTCACGTACTTTTTGTATATATTAATACATATGTGTATTATAAATGTGGTCCTATATGTTTGTTAATTCAACATAGTTTTAAAAATACAAATCAAATCTGCTTTTCTGCACAAAGAGATGACTTTGAATGATAATCAACTTAGCGCATATTCTCACCGAGCGACTGTGCTCTTCTTTCTGGCCCTGTACTTGACCTCATTTGTACCTTCCCTCCCTTACATCTCTCCACAAAAGGCCATCTCCACCATGAAGTCTTCTTTTGAAATCAAACTAAAACGCCACTATGTTTCCTCAGAACATGTGTGGTATCTGTTATAGAAAATCCACCTTGCAGGTAGTAGGAATGTATTTTCTTCTCCCTCTATATCATAACTTCCTAATAGGCAAAGATCACCTATATATGGTGTGTTTAAATGTAGTCACCTTTCTGTTTCTCATGTTTGATACACGCCAAGGTGCTCAGCAGATTTTTGTTGAATTCAGTTAAAATGGTGCAAACCAGAGCTCCAATCTAACACATTTTCTAGCTTTGTGACATTAGGTGAATTAGTTACTTTTCTCAGCATTAGTTTTCTCACCTTTCAGATAAAGTTAAAATGCCTACTTATAAATCCTACTGGGATTTCACAATATGATACATGTAAAGTGATTAATTATCACAGTGCCTTACATGTAGTAATGAAGAGTTATTTCAGAGATGTTAATTCCCTTAATCCAAAAGAGCTCTTAAAAACATATATGTGGTGATAACACCATTTGAATTATTATACATAACATCATTTTATTAACTGCCTTGAGGAAATTATGTGTTCATCTTAGCAACAAAGTTAAAAACTCTTGGACTCAAAAGATTTACTAGTGATTTAGTAGAAGAAATCCATTTACCTGTGGGTAAGGTAAATAATTTCAACGCACTGGCAAAGGAAAACAAATGAAAAACTATTTCTGAAAGATTTCATATATTATTTCTTTTAAAATTCTTTAATGTGATGAAAACTCTACTCCTTATGCTTCAATAAATTATTAATAATAAAAAGAGGTGCTTGAGATAAAATATATGATTTGAATACAAAATAATTTCAATATAAGAAGGCACTTTTCTTCCAATTGTAAAAATTGCAGAAAACAGAAAATACAGAAAAGTGTACAGAAGGAATAGCAATATATAATTTTTCAATTTAGTAACATTTTATTGTCTTTTCCATTTAGTTTATATATTTATGACATAGTTACACTTAAATATACATGATATATCTGTATCTACTTATATGCACTATACATATTTTATTTCTATATGCAAAGTGGATATTTTCTGTATCATTAGACATTTTGGTAATATAACACTAACTCTTATGTAACACTTTACCATGTATTGTAGAATCTGTTGATCTGTTACTCAACTGTTGGATAGTTACACTTTTTTAGGGGGGAGACTATAAAGAGAATTGAATTATACATCCTGATACATAAACTTCGTCTACATTTCTAATTTATTTTCTTGGATTCCCAAAATGGATTATTCTGTACGAGTATCTGAACTTTTGAGAGATTGTTTATATAGATTCTGCATATATAAATTCCCAGTTATAGAGTTTGCTTAAATAGTCTTTATCTAAAAGTTAATTTCATGGAATTAGATAGTAGAATGATAGATACCAGAGGCTGGGAAGGGTGTGTATGGGGAGGTAAGGAGGAATAGAGAAAGATTGGTTAATGGGTAGAAACAGAGATAGATAGAAGGAATGTGTTCGAATATTTAACAGCAGAGTACGGTGACTATAGTCAACAATAATGTATTGATATTTCAAAATAGCTGGAAGAGAAGACCTGAAATATTCCCAACACATAGAAATGATAAATACTCGAGGTGATGGATATACTATAATACCCCACCTTTATCATTACACATTCTATGCATGTTAAAAAAAATCACACATACTCCATAAATATGTATGAATCATGTAATAATAAAAATTTTGAATAGCCTTTATCAGAACATAGTCTTTTGGCATTTTAAATATTCTTCTAATTTATTTATATTTCTTAGAAATTTATATTTCTTCATAAGCTTATGTACTATGTATATTGTTTTAAGTATTGGTATTTTGATTTTCTTATAAGAGCTCATCATATATTAGTTGTTAATTATATGCATTAGCTCTGTCACATTTATGAAAAAAATGTTTCTGACCTTTTAATGATAGTATTTTGTGCTGTGCAGACATTAAAAATTGTATATAGTCAACTATATTGATTTTGTCTTTTTGGTTATTTTGCCTTTATATTTCATCCTGATGCTTGTGTATTTTACATATATTTTTTAAAGTGTGTAATGACATCACTTGGAAATAATTTTATATTTTAAACATATTTCTGTGCATCATATGTATTTTTTGC
>CM052438.1:119474299-119490898 GCA_028533085.1 Varecia variegata | reverse complement strand
CTTTTGAGACCCATTGCTCTCCTCTGATTCTTTCTCCTGATTCTCCTTGTTTATCTCTCTTTTTATTCTCTCTTACTTTTGTTACCTTTCACCTATTCTTCCACTGATAACTTCATGTTACTGTCTTTCAGGGGACCTTTCCTGAATCTCCTATGTTTTCATAGACATTCTTTTTTGTTGATCTGATGATTTTCCTAGGTTTCAACTATCATTCACATAATTTGGGCCAAATATTATTCTTGAGTTTCACTCCAACTTCCTGTTACTTAAGGAATTGTTCAAAAAAAAACAAAGCACAAGTCTGCATTGTTTTTTAAAAAAGTTTTCCCTTTTTTCCTGAAATTATTTCCAAAAATTATTCTTTCATAGCCCTTTTACATCAATCATGACATTTTTGGGGGAAATGACCAAATTCCCAGCCCAAGCTGGCTTAGGAGACAATTTATAAAAGATCTATTGTCTCATGTAAATTACTGGCACAAATTTACACTTCCATCAGGAGTGTTTAACATCTTCCTATTTCTATATCTCACAAGCACTTGATAATGAACATTTTAAAATTATTATTTCCATTTGGATTGTGTAACATATTAACTCACTGTAGCTTAAATCTTAATTCTCTGGTTAATAATCAATTTTATTGTCCTTTCTTAGGATTTTGACTATTTGAATTTTGTCTTTGAAATACCAGTTAAAATTTACTGGTTTGAAATTTCTTTATATAGTCTATGCACTTATTCTTTTTTTTCTTTTTTTTTTTTTTTTTTTTTATTTCAGCATATTATGGGGTAGAAATGTTTAGGTTACGTATATTGCCCTTGCCCCACCCAAGTCAGAGCTTCACATATGTCCATCCCCCAGAAGGTGTGCATCACACCCATTAGGTGTGTATATGCCCATCTCTTCCTCCCTCCTCCCATCTGCCCGACACTCGATGAATGGTATTACTATATGTGCACTTAAGTGTTGATGAGTTAGTACCAATTTGATAGCGAGTACATGTGGTCTTAGTAAAATGGGTTCCAGCTCTATCCAGGATAATAAAAGAGGTGCTATATCACCATTGTTTTTTGTGGCTGAGTAGAACTCCATGGTGTACATATACCACATTTTATTAATCTACTCATGTATGGGCACTTGGGTTGTTTCTACATCTTTGCAATTGTGAATTGTATGCACTAATTTTTTAAAGATATGTGTGATGCAAATAAATTCTTCCAATTATAATTTGAATGTACTAATCTTTCCTTTTATGATTTGCACATTCTGTGTCTTGTTCATTAATATTCCTATCATGATGCTGTAACAATGTTCTCTTAAATTTCCTCTTTTGACTTTCACACTTAAGTACAGTTCTGTTTATGAGTTCCTTCATATACATTCCATTAGTTCATTTGCCCACCTTTATGTCAATGCCATGTAGCAATAATTTCTATGTCTTTAAAAGAAATTTGTATACTTTGATCTTTTTCAAGAGTGTTTGACTTCTTAAGAACTTTTTTCACTTCTTTGTACTTTTGTGGCATTGTATAATAATATTGACTTGAAAAATCCCACCTATAAGGTTTTCTTTGATCTTTCAGAGATTAACTTTAAGTTTTTTCATTTGATTTCATTAAATCTATAGATCAATTTGAGGTTGCTATTTCAGACTATTGAATCTTCTCATTTCTGAACATGACATTTCTCTTCACATATTTAGATTGTATACACTATGTTAGATATATTCTTGGTTGGTTTATAATTTTTATTATATGTATAATTGGTATTTTATATTACTTTCCATACTCATTGTTAGTGGTGTTTATAAATGTAATTGATTTTATTTACTTACTTTGCATAAAACAACTTTGCTAAAACTCATTAATGATAATAATTTATCTATAGGTCCTTCAATATTTATATGACAATGGACTAACACAAACATATGTGCAATAACATGCATAGTTTATGTGCATTTGTATATGTACACACACTCATCATATATTGTCCAAATATGTTTAAAGGGCAGCTTGTATATCATAAGTCCAAAATAACATGTCTAATTTGTCCTAATTTTTTCTTCACTTACAATATTACAATAACACCTGGTGGCCTATGCTTAGTTTCAAGTAATAGTCACTAATATTAATATTCAAATAATGCTATATTAGATCATATGAGAAAGGATTATGGTGAGCTGGGGAGATTGATGATGACTTCATGGAGGAATTTAGATTGCAGAGGAAAGATGGACAGGAATGGATACAGTATTCCAGGGAAGGAAAATCATAAAAACATATTTTCAGAAATATATATATGCACTGAATACCATGAATATTCAGTGACATATTGCTTGGTGGAATGGGGTTGAATTCAGGGAGCTTGAGTGTGAAGTCCTGCTCAAATACATAATGAGAACTCAATTGAGAAGTATTTATTATGAGAAAAATATATTTTTTTCTTTTGTTTAGCTCTAATTTAGAAAAATAAATAGTGAGAAAATAGATTTTGCACTGGTAAAATTTATCTTTAAATACAATTAAGTTATTGCTTTGGCTAATTTTATTTTCTCCTATTTCTAAAAGCAGCAATAAACGTAACAATATGAGTTATATTTCCTCCAGTTTCCTTACTACTGAAGTTAAATTGTTAATACCTTGAATAGATAATTTTCCTGTTCCTATTTTAGTAAATTCAGTTTTATAAAAACAAAACTATACCAGTCAGAGTATCATTTGTTTCAATATCTATAATGTAGAGTTAAAGAAATAGATTTCAATAATAATATTTGCTTCAGTTTAAATTTAATTGTACTCATTGAATGTTATTGACATGGAAAATTTTCTCATGCTATCCCAATATTAACAAATAGTAAAAGGTGGTTATTAAAATGTGAACCCAGAAAATAATTACGTAAGAAAGATGGAGAGTTCCAGTATTTTTGTATGGGAAAAATAGAGCATTCAGTTAAGCCAGGAATTCTATTTCCTCTGAATAATATACTATTTTGAGCAAGCTGATATTTTCTTAATGAGTTAACAGAGTTAAATTATGTGGAAAAAAGTAAGATACTTCTATACCCCCAAAAAGGAGAAGGGAGTAAGAAAAATATTTTTCAAGAAATTATTTCTATAGTATATATATATATATATATATATAAAATAATTAACAACATCTATACGGAGAGTCATCCATTCATCATTTGAGTAGAATTGAATATTGAACATTTATTAGGTGAATACTGCAGTTAATATTAATGCAAGAAATGAATCTAATGATTTTGGGGGAATTATTTTAAATATATAGGCAGAAAAGGAAACAGTTGATGAATAATAATTGAGCATATAGGTACTATATTGAACGAACAAAAAAAGGAAAATTACTGTGGGTATTTAAAATAAATATGTTTTACAATTAACAAACTGAAGAAAGTTTTTGCGCAGTGTAAATTCTGTTTAAAGATTTTGAGAGCCCAATAATATTTCACTGATAAACTTAACAAATAAATACTCTAGAGGCACATATATGAGATAAAAGTTTGTGCAATTCTAAAAGTATTGTTTTGCCACATGAAATTAAAAAGTGCAAAAGGATGTTTAGGAAATTAACAGACCACAACCAAAATTTACATCCATGTTTTTAGTCCATGAAAAATAAAGAGCTAGTTTCTAACTTAAAGACTATGTAATAAATATGCATTCAAAGAGTTGTACATTTTCACAAAATAAAAACATGAGAACTGTAATTTTTATTTTTATATATATTTATTGTGGTTCCTTTCATTTCTTCAGTGTGGTAAAGCTATTGTTGACATAGTTCAGCAGTAGCTGTTCTTGAAGACAAGAATTTTGATTTCTATATCGAATTCTTGGACTAAAAAAATAATAATAACAATAATAGTATGCTAGAAATATTTATATCCATGAATGACAAGTAGTATTTTTTCCTTTTACAATTTCTATGAAGAACATTTACAATTAGCAAATATACTCAATATTTTTGAGTTTTGGAACAAATCAAAAAGAGAAATCAAAATATAATGAAAAACTATTTTCACTGATGTTCTATCCATTCTGGACATTTAGAGACAAATTTCTATGGCTTAGATGTGTTTATTATATAGTTCAACATTTAGACTCTTTATCATGGATACCAAGGTCAACCATTTAGATTTTTATAAATAAAGGCTTTCTCTGGTCTTATTGAACAGTGTCTTAGAGAAATGAGTGTTCTTTTGAATTGAAAGAGCCCTGCAGTTATTTTTGATAGAACTGCCAAAAGCCATCTATAAAATTATTAAGAGTAAAGAGGTAGTATAGTTGAGTTCAGCATTATTTGGGAGAGCAAATTTTATATATATACATATATATATATATTCAATCTACAAAATGATTCTATATTTTATATTAAAAATAAATATTTGGGAAAAATAAATTTGCTAAATAGCCAAAATATTTTTTTAAATAAAACAAAAAAACAAATAAATTGTAGGCAGAAAGGGGACTTGTCTAACAGGCAATAAAACATGTTTTTAAAGCACTACAGATGGAAAAGATAAATCAATTGAAGAGCATATAAATTCCAGAAACAGGATTAAATATATATAAGAAAAAACTGTTGCCTCTTCATGTTGAAAAAAAAGTAACCTTTTCCTCTTAAACAGTAACTTCTATATAACAACAACAAATCTCACATAAAGTATGAAGAAGGATAAAATTAATATTTATAAAATATTTAAAGAATTAACTCCTATATATATAGAACTTTTCTAAGTTAATTTAAAAAATGCCATAATAGAAAACAAGTCAAAACATAAAAGGTGGCGATGTACTGTAGAAAAATACAAATGTCCAATAAATGTACAAAATTATTTTCTCTAATAATTCAGCAAATGCACATTAAAACAAAATGAAATTTTCATTATCAGATTAAAAAAGATTAAATATCATACTACTCAGAGTTGGTGAGCATGTTGGGAAACAGTATCTTTTAGGCAAATACATGTGGAAAGCCTAGAGGAATATTTTGGTAGAATTCTTATGGAAGATAATTTTCCATTGTGATTCAAAAAACTTTGAAATTCCCGACTTTTAGCAATTCCTCTTTAGCAATTTATTATTAAAATCATTTTGACAAATCTTATTTATAATAATGTTTCTTATATGTTTGTAAGATCAAAATTAGAGATAATATAAATGCATACATCATGTCAGTCTAACAGTGAGATATTACACAGTAAGAAAGAATAATTCTGTAGCAGTGTGTTAATTAACATGCAAAGATGTTCATAATATATTGTTGAGCGGAAAAAGCATGTTAATAGCAGTTTGTAGAATTCGAACTATAAGAATAAAGATACATCTGATATACTATATGTGCTATGCTATACTATGGTTTTATTCATTTAGTTAGTTACTTATGTCAATAGATTTAACAGGTAAATTGGTTTTTGGTTGCATGGATGTATAGTGGAGAATTCATGACTTTTAGTGTACCTGTCACTCAAATAGTGTACAGTGTACCCAATAGGTGTTTTTGATTTGGAAAACCCTAAAGACTCCTCCAAAAGACTCCTAAAATTGATAAGTAAATTTAATAATGTCTCAGGTTACAAAATTAATGTACACAAATCAGTAGCATTTCTGCACTAAAAACAGATAAATTGGGAATCAGATCAAGAACTCAATACCATTTAAAATTGCTGCAAAAAAAAAAAAAAAACGAAAAGAAAGAAAGAAAATGTCTAGGATGTGAAATATCTTTACAAGGAGAACTGGAAAACACGGAGAAAAGAGAAATCATTGACGACACAAACAAATGGAAAAACATCCCATGCTCATGGATTGCATGTGGATTGGAAGAATAAATATTGCTAAACGTCGTACTGCCTAAAAAGACTTAGAGATTCAGTGCAATTTCCACCAAAATATAAATATCATTTTTCACAGAATTAGGGAAAAAATCCTAAATTTGATATGGATTCAAAAAAGAGCACGAATAGCCAAAGCAATCCTAAGCAAAAAGAATAAATCTGGAGGCAGCATATTACCCAACTTCAAATTCTACTACAAGGCTATAGTAACCAAAATAGCATGGTACTGATATAAAAGTAGACACATAGATCAAAGAAACAGAATAGAGAACTCAAGAATGAAACCATACACCTACAATCAACTGATCTTCAACAAAGCAAACAAAAACATACAGTGGGGAAAGGGCACCATATTCACTAAATGGTGCTGGGAAAATTGGAGAATCACATGCAGAAGAATGAAACTGGATCCCTATCTCTCATCATATACAAAAATTAACTTAAGATAGATAGAAGACTTAAAAGACCTGACACCATAAAAATTCTAAAAGAAATTTCAGAAAAAGTCTTCTAGACATTGGCCTAGGCAAAGAATTTATGACTATGACCCCAACAGAAAATACAATGAAAACAAAAATAAATGAATGGGACTTAATTTAACTAAAACATTTCTGCACAGGAAAAGAAATAATCAACAGAGGAAACAGACAACCTATAGAATGGGAGAAAATATTCGCAAACTATGTTTTATTTGACCACAGATAGCAAATGGACAGCAAACCTTATATTGTAATTATTTCATAAGGTTTGGTGATAATATTAATAATGGGTGAAATCAAAATAAAATGCTAGCTAAAGTCATACTGTGAAAATATAATATGTTTTTAGTGAATGGAAAATATACATCAAAAAAATTATATAAAACCTTTCCTATAAGCAAGTAAATTTTTCCAATGGCATCTGTTAAACCTAGGGTAGAGCAATTAGAAAAAAATTATAAGGACTACATAAATAATACAAATATAGAACATAAATTATTAATACTGAGTTCACAAACTTTACAAAAATTTTTATTATATTAGAGTTACTTCCATGTGTTTCTGTGGTTTTATAATAACGTTATCCTACAATCACACATGAATGCTCCTTGAAAATGTTTGGAATATACTAAAACAAGAAAAAGTAGATGTTTGCACAAAAAATGCTACTTATTGCAGTATTAAGACATAGGGGATGTTTTAAGCATCTTAATGAAAAAGGATAATGACATTATGATGGTGCTGAGGAGGAAGATATTGATAAAATAATAATTGAATATTTTGTAAGTACTTTTCTGTGTTTTAGGCAATCTGATGCTTTACTTATATTATTTAATTTTGTGCCCACAGCAACCCTAAGAGGCAAAACAATAACATTCCTAGTACACTTGTGAAGAAATTTAAGCCAAAAAAGTCAAGCCATTTGCCAAATCACCAGATACGAAATGGCAAAGCCAGATTCAAATCCCGGTGTGTTTTATTCTCAGGGACTGTTAACCGTGTTAGAGAAGGAACAGAAGGTTAAATAGAAAGGTAGGAACAAGGGCTGGGAGAACTGATCAAATTTATTTCTATTCTTTATTAGATTTAGATAATAATAACTGTAGTTGTTACATATATTGTTTGCAGAGCATTTTCACAAATATTTACTCAGAAAAAGATATCATAGTATGAATAAAGTAAGGAAGAAAAAAAAGAGGAATTCCATTTGACACATAAAGAAATGAGGTGTCACAGATTGAAAGCATTCCTCAAAGTTGGACAACCTAATTGATGTAGACCAGTGGAGATTAATAGATGTGTCTACACACTGCATTTATTGCTCTTTTCACTATTTTTTCAAGCTATAAATCTTTAAATACATATGTTTAAAGGACCTATAATTTCAAGATGAGAGCACTTTATAGGAATTGTTGCAGTCAATTTAAAGGACATTAAGAATTTTCATTGAGTTTTTAATGAGCCAAAGATATAATTCTTTTATGCACTTATTTTTCATATTAAAGTGGCTATACATTTTTGGTTTCTATCTTAGCAGATTAGATTTCAGGAAAGCATTTGCATAAATGTACTCATTTCTGGACCCAAGGAAAGTTTCATGAAGACTGTCTTTTAATTATCATCTTAACTATGTATGTCTCTATAGAAATAGTATACATACATAAGTGTCCTCCAAAGCATAGTTTCAAGAGAAGTGTTGTAAAAAGTGTGAAGAATTTAATTGTCTTGGAAAAATATAAACAAACGTATATGAAGATCATAGGCACAATTCTCTGTATGCTATAAAGTCTACAAAGTAATCATCAGGTACATTGCCTAAGTTTTTTCATTAAATCTCTGAAAAAAGTATCATTTCTATTTGACACTCATGAAACTTAAGAGGTTGACCCACCAGAGATCCCACAGGTATAGAAAATAAATTTACCAACTTTAAATCGCATGTTTTTCATGGTATTCCACAATGCCTCTCTTCCTCTTAACACCTAAAACTGAAATTCTCACTAAATTTTGAAACCAAATTAATGTGAATGCAATGTTGAACTTCTTGTATTTATGTTCAGATGACTCAAACAAAACAGTATGTTTTTAACAGTTCCTTATCGGACCTAGTCTTACTTAGTACTTATTGTACTATGACACCATATCAAGAATCACTTATTTAATTTTTGGTTTGTGCATGAGCATTTTATGCATATTCCATTTAATTACACAAGTAAATTTTTTGCATATTGAAAAATTATTCCATCTTGAAATATTCAGAGATACTATGTTGAAAATTGAGCTTGAGTGAGTTTAACAAGGCATAATAACCTCATTTGTAATAAGAGTACTGAGATTTCAAATATGTCAAATTATATGTTAAAACCTGTACCCAGATTTTTTCTTGTTTATTTGTTTTTGCTAGTTTGAGTTACAAAGAAAAAAGGGAAAATAATTAGAGAGTGAATGTAAATTTCGCTGTCTGTATAATCAGTAGATAAAAAGTTGTGATTTGGAAAATAGAACAGACACTCAAATATGAAATAGTGCTTTTCTGCTCAGCAAAAGCATGCTGTCAAATGTATTTCAGATTTTAAATGAACCATATTCAAAATGATACTAATTTGATTTTTTTAATTAAGGTCTTTATCTTCAGGAATTAAAAATTGATAGCTACAGAGTAATATGTTAATGAGAGAAGAAAATTTTAAGGCAGAGCATAATATTATTTTCAACTTATAATATTATAATTTGTTTTAAAAGATAAGTTACCATAATCTATGAGTGAATGTACATATATTACATATAACCCATGCAAATAATATTGCATATATGTATACATAAAGTGTACTATGTTTACTATACTTTTTTATGTTTAAGTATATATAAAGTATAGTATATGATTATATTTGTTGAAATTTGTGAAAATGAATAGATAAAATAATTATATATTTGGTTATATAATTTGTGTGTGAATATTTCAACAGATATAATCACATATTCATGATTTTTTGTGCACTCTCCCTCTTTTCCATGTTAATAACCTAATATTTTTCCTCTTAAAATCCAATACACATGTATATCAGTACATTTATACATAAATATTAACATATACACATTTCAGCTTTTGTAATGTCACCATTTTTTGCTTAAAAATGAGATCATACTAAATATAATACTTTCTTTGTTTCTTGATTAGTCAACGATACTTATCTGCAATGGTGAGCTGGTTTGGCACTAATTTTCTCCTTTAAATTTCTTTATTCTAGAGCATGGCATAGAAAAGTCACATTTTTTCACTTGATGGGCATACTCTTTGTCTTGACATGTTTTCTTCCTGAACTACAGTGAGTTTATTTTCGTGGAGTAGACTCTGAAGAACTATTAAGTCTTTATTGAATGGAATATATGTGTGTTTGGGTGTGTTTTACATGCATTCAAAAATTTAAAAGAGTTTTTCAGAATTGCTTTTGAAAATGTTGTAACAATTAACATTTCTAGTATGATTGAATAAGAGTACCTTTTATTCTGCATTTCTGAAAACAGTGCATGTTATGACTTTTGTTTATTTCTTCCATACTCATGTGATATAAAACAATATCTTATTATTTTTTCATTTCATAGGCCACTAGCAAACTTGAGCATCATTTCATAGATTTTTGACACTCTGGATTTGTTCCTCTGCAAACTGTCTATTCATAACCTTCTATCATTTGTCACTCTTGTCCCTTTTCCTTGTCAATTTGTACATCCTGTTTGTGGTGTAAATATTAATCATTTTTCTGTCATCTGGAGTGAAAATATTTTCTAAATATATTGTTCATATTTTTCATTATGCAAAAGTTTTAAATTTCAATATAGTCAAATATGGTTATCTTTTTATAGCATTTGGATTTCCTATTGTTGTGAACATTTATTCTGATTTTCTTGACACAATTTTTTTGTTCACATGTAAGCATTTAATTCACTTTTGAGTGTGTGTGTGTACATTGCCTTAAATGTATATATTTTTTGGAGGAATAGACATTTTCTTTTTGCTTCAGATGTTTTTAAACAAGAACCTGAGAACATAGAATGGATTTCCATTTAGTCTGATACCACTTTTGACCCTCAATTAAATGTATATAGTACCCTTCACATGTGTTCAATGCCTTTAGAGTTTTGTCTCTATGGAAAATGAAACAATTTTCATATTTCCCTCTCATGTGTTTCCTCTTTGTGATGAATCTCCCAGGTATTTATTGAGCTTCTTTTACCTGGATATCTAATTTCTAGCAAGACCATGAATTTTTCTTCAATTATTCCCTTACATAGGTTTTCCAATCCTTGTATGTTTTCTTCTTCACCCTCAGGGAAGCCTGTGATTCTTATGTTTGGCCTCTTTATATAATCCCACATTTCTTTTAAACTTTATTCATTCCTCTTATTTCTCTCCTCTTTATCTTTGACTGACATATTTAATTCAAAGGTGGTGTCTTCAAGCTCTGAGATTCTTTCTTATGCCTGGTCTAGTCTATTCTTAAAACTTTCTACTGCATTTTCTATTTCCTTGAATGGATTTTTCATCTCCAGAAGTTCTACTTGATTTTTTTTTTAATTTAATTTTTTTAGTGAATTTTTTATTCATTTCCTGTATTGTTCTTGTTGTTTCTTTGTGTTGCTTTTCCATTTTCTCTTGTATTTTGTTGAGCTTACTTATAATGCAAATTTGAAATTCTTTATTTGTCATTTCGATATTTTCATTTTGGTTGGCATCCATTGGTAAAGAGTTGTTTTTTCCTTTGGGGGGTGACCTTTCACTCTTATTTTTCATACTTCCAGAGTTCTTTCACTGATTCCTTCTCATCTGCCCTCTGAATCCAGTCCTTGGGGTACAGGGTTCCATGCCTGTCCTTAAGTCCCTGAAGATCAATCCATGACCATGTCAGGGAGAAGAGTGCTTGTCCTGAGTTACCTATGGGTGTTCAAGCAGATTTGATGATCCTCTCCGGTTGCCTCTGTCTTGCTATCTTCACATCTTTCCAGCAGTGTGAATTGTGTTGGGTCCCCCAGCTTAATCTCTGATATGGGCGGGGTGATACTTGTGAGTACAAATCAACCATACCCCATTTGCTTGGGTTGGGCAATGCTATGATGACCAATAGAGTTGTTCTCCCTTTCATTGATTGATGTTTGTATGAAAGAGCCAGCTGCTGAGATGTTCTTTTATGTTTGTGATATACTCTGGTCCTCCAGGTGGAATATTTGAGTAGCCCAAGCTTTAGTAGAGACCCTGTAGCTCTCAGGGGGTTGCTTCATCTCCACCACCACTGAGGTGGAAGGAGGAACATGGCTAGGTTGTGGGAGCCTGAAAGGCTTTGCAAAGCCTCCCCAGGGATCAGAAATTGCTTTTTCGTCTCCTAGGGGGAGCCGCTGGTATGAGGGTCAGGACCAGCTCTCCAAACCAAGAGGGTTGTTCACAGGGGAGAGACCTAAACTCTTGAGCCCTAAGGCCCTGCACTGGGATCTTTCCACCCTTATCCAGTAGTACAGGTTTTCTGCTGAAAGAGGTGGGCACTCTCCCAAATCACCACTCCTTGGACCGCCACAGAACACTCCTGTCAGTTCAGTCCACTTGTGCTCCCTCACCATCCAAGTCCAGCTTTCAAACCTCCCCCCATTATGTGTGTCTGACCCACTAGTGTGTGTCTCTGTGAAATGCCGGCAGGCAGGAAATTCCAAAATTGTACATCCCTGTTCCACTACCAGTCCTCAGAGGAGGAGGTATGGGCCCCACTCTCTGTGGGGACCTCTGCCTGTAGCACACTCTTACCAAAGAGAGATGGCTGCTTGAGAACTTATCAGCTCAAGTTGCTGTCCCTGTTTAAATGAGTGGGGGAGAGGGGCCACAGCACCCAGTCAGCTGGTGTGCCTGAATGTGAGGTGTTTGGTTGCCATGGAACCAGGGGTATTCCTCTCCAAATGCCACACTCTTATCCAATATGATGGTTCTCCAGTGGGTAGATGGGTGCACAACCAGATCCCTGTTCCTCAGCACCGCACTGCACTCTCCTGTAGGATATGTCCTCATGGGTTTCCTTGCCACCCCAGTCTAGCTCCCAGGCTTCGCCCCTGCAGCCTCTGCAACCCTCTCAAGTCTGGGGTGCACCGGGACTGGTTGCTTTTGTAGCCGCAGGCATGTGAACCCACAAAATGCTGGCAAGTGGGAAGTTTCCAAATTGTACATGTATGTTCCACAACAAGTCCTCGAGGGGAAGAGGTGTGGGTCCCACTCTCTGAGGAGACCTCAGCCAGGGATGTGCACTCAGCGGTGGCTGTGCGCAAACTTTTTGGCTCGAACTAGGCTTGCAGTTATAATGGATGGTGGAGAGATGTGGCTCCTGGTCAGGCAGAGCTCAAACTGCTTTCTCAGTTTCAGTGGATGGAGCAGGTGCTGAAGAGAAAGTGTCTGGATGGGACAAAAATGGTACTCCAGCCTCTCATGACACTCTCCCGGGGCGACCCTCATGGACTACCCAAACTTCTGGGACTCACTAACTCACCCCACTATTCCATATTTGCTGTGGTGCCTGAGCTAGCAGAGGGTGGAAAAGCCTTCAGTAAACTTAGTGTCTTGCTGTTCACTGAGGACACTTATGAGGGAGAGGAGAATCCCCCCCTTATCCTTTCACTGAGTTCCAAGCCTCCCTGGGTTTGATCCTTGCTGATATCTTCTCCTCTTTATCTCCTTCCTTCTTGGCTCTGCAAGAAGGAAAGGGGTCCCAGCCATCTCTGAGTTCTCTCTTTGCAATCCACACCTCAGCTATGACTCTTCTCTCCTCTTCTCTGTCAACTATCCTGCTTTCCCCGCTGGGATGGTCCAACAAGCAGTGTCTCTAGTTGACCATCTTTGACGTCCTTCTAGTGTCAGAATTCTTATTCCATATGCATATTCTCTTGTCTTTAGACAGTCAGGGTGTAGATAGAAATATGGTATTACTGGACGATTATCAGCTTTCTATTTACATATGCCCAATTACTAGCTATGTGTCCTTGAGCAATTTAAACCAATTTTATTGTCTGAAAAATAAGTATAAATGTGGTCTAATGGTATTATCCTAGTATCAATGAGAGCTGTGATGGCATTTGGGAAACCTACAAATGCTATGAATATATAAAATCACTGACTAGAACTTTTAAACTTTTCAGAAACAAGAAGTAGTTATTTTTTTACTCTTAATTGAATTGCATTACACAGCTATTTAGAGCTACTTGTACTTAATCTGTCTTTAAAGCTAAATTTAAGAGATTATAGAAAGATCACTTTTTTCCCATTTGTCAAAGCTTCTATTTATCTTAAAATTTCCCATGCTATTATATTCAACCAGTTAAAATGTACTTACTGAATAGATGGCTATTAAAAGATCTAAAGTATTTGGAAGCTAACTAGTAATGCAAAAAAAATTAACTTAGAGAATGTTACGTATCGTATTTCCCGTGAATATGGGTAAAATAACAAGTAATAAGAAAATTGAATTGAGTGTTAGGAGTTAATTCATGACATGCAATTGAGTTTTTTATTTAAATATGTAATGCTCATTAGATAATATCTTTGTAACGGCAACAAAATTGAAATGCCAACTCAATAGCCCCTGTTTCTTGAGTTTAATGTAGTGAAACATTGATTCTTTAAAAGGTTTATAATTGAAGCTATCGTATCTGATATATACATATTTGCAGTTTTAATTTAATGTGCTCATTTATCTACATATAACCAAAACTGTCACTAACCTCCAAAATATCACAATAGGAAATAAAATAACAAACCATTAACATCTTTGGGCTAAAGATAAATGTTATTGCCAGAACACTTTGTGAAAAATTTCTAGTAATCCATTTTATGTAAACAGGGAAATTGATATTTTAAGTGACTTGGTCTTGGAATTGAGAAGTGAGGTACTGGTACATATAAATGTATCAATTTTGTGGTGTAATTTTCATAACTAAATCAGCATAGCTACTAGCTATCCTCTTTGAAGATAGGTAAGGTGGTAGGTATATTTGAATTTGATATCATTCTATGATACATCTAGAGTGGCTTCCCTAAAGTATACAATTCTAGTATACATTGGTAGCAGAACTTTCAGTACAATCTGACTGAGGTAAGACCCTAAGTCTGTATATTCTCATACTATACAACCTTCCTGGGCCAAATCATGAGAAAGCAAAGTAGATGTTCAACACCTTTCCATTAATTACTGGGCCATTCTATCCACCCAAGGATTCTCTAGGGATATCCATTTGGATATTCCTCTTGGCCTGAACTCTCCTAATGGATCTTCTAAAATTAAAATTTATTTTCTAATGTTAACCATATGCTTAAACCATACTGACGATGTCCCTGACATTCATCATGACATTTCTATCTCTCAATATTTTCTTTAAGCAGGGATTAAACTGTGGCATTTGAAAGTATGGCCTTTGGAGATAGAACACTGAGGTATGCTTTTCACCTCTAACAGTATTTAACTCTTGGCCTCAGGAAATGTTCTCAAGCTCCAAGCCCATTTCCCACTTTTAAAAATGAGGATAAAATAGAACTTACTCAGAGGGATTTCGTGATGAAGAAATAAAGCAATCCACATGAAACCCTTAATAAAAAATTTGAAATAAACTTAAGAAAAACTTTGTTTTACTGATTTTATTAAGATGATGATAATGAAATTACATAATGATAATTACTATGATGACAGTAATCATTATGATAGCAATTATTGATTTAAAATCTTCTAGGAATTTTTTTCCATTATTTCTTGTTTAACTTCTACTTATTAATCAAGGCACGGCTTAAATTCAGCCTAGTCTATAAAGTATTTTCCAAAATTTTGATGTAATTAATCTCTTCATTTTTCTGGGGGGGAAAAGCATTTATTGCTTATAATAGTCTTCTTTCTTTCTCTTTTTCTCTTTCTTTGCAGTTGGTCATACCTTTTATATACATATACATGCGTACTTGGTTTTTTGAAATTGTGTTAAAAGAAAGCCACGATTTATCCTACTATCCTTGAAGGATAATTTTTTAAGAATGTTAAGTTCTATTGTTTAAAATATTTAAATTATTTCTGGATTTTTTCATATAGATTATGAACTAGTTGACAGTAATAGTGGTAGCTTACAATTCTTTCCTCTTCCTGCAACACCTGGCATAGAGCTACTTTACTGTTGATTCTTAAAAACATTTCTTAAGGTGAAAATGTTAAGAAAGGAAGCATGGATGGATTCACATACTATAACTCTATTTTCTCTCCTACCTTAAAATGGATTTTATTGGATGCTACAGTTTTCATTGCATAGAATATACCATCCATGTGATCCTTAAATATTATGGATTAAATTTGTGAAAAGTCATCTTAAAAGGCCTTTGAAAACTGAAGTTAATAATTTGGATTTCTGAAATTTGGGAGGCAATTTTGGGGACAAGTAGAACTATTAAGTTGTTTTATGTATCTTGTACTCTCATTTCCATATAAGATTTTTTTTGAGCCATGCCAACACTAATCAGTACAGCTGCTGACACTATCCTGATTCTTAGTTCCTTAATTTTACCATGGGGAAAAAGTCTCTTTCTAAAAATTACATGGTATCTAACAATCTGTGATTGTACATATCAAATTGAACTTTATTATCTTCAAATATTATCTATAATCAAAACAAAGTTTAGGAATGTTATACTAATATACCTAAAATTTTGTATATTATATGTGATAGACCTCAATATCTTATAAAAAATTAATTTTATCTAATCAACTTTTCCAGGAAATCAATTCTGATCATAACACATATACTCTATACTATGAAAATCTGAGTAAATTTGTACAAAGATGAGGTATGAAGATCTTGCTTTAGGGGAAAAAGGAAAATTATTTTACTTATGAAAAATCTAAATACCCAAGTACTCCTCTGCTTGTTACTCAAAACAATAACTCTGCTTTAACAAAATAGTCTAAATCAGTTAATCAATATGTATTTATCCCTTATTTGATATTCTGTTTATAGATCTGGCTGTATTTTCCTGGTAGATTTATATTGACCCTTACCAGTGAAAATGCAGGGATGATTATATATTTAAATAAAAATATACATATTCTACAATTTTCAATTGCAAAATAGCTTAACTTGTACTCACAGGATATCTATTTCTACAACTGTGGACAATAGAAACCAGTGATTACTTAAAACCTCATACAAAACTACATTATATACTTGTTCCTGCTTGTCTTCCTAAGTACCTCTTCTTAGAATTTATAG
>CM052438.1:119417804-119473799 GCA_028533085.1 Varecia variegata | reverse complement strand
AGGTAATCATCATTCCTCTATTTTTTTGCTAGAATTTATGTGCATTTATTATCAGAAAGATGAAGAAGGCACAGACCTCCAGGAGCTCTTACAGGTCCCACATAATTGGGTAACACAAGGACTCTCCAAAGTGATTCAAGGTTACTAGAAACTTTCTGTGTGTAGCCTCACCAAAAATCTCTGGAGGTAATGAAGTAAAAAAGATAAAGTTGACATTTCTTTTTTTAATCTACATTCACTGCAGAAAGATATATTACATCATTCCTATGTTGAGGCTGAATATCAGGTAAGGAAGAAGCAGATTACTATTCTAGCAGTTGGTGTTCTATCTTCTGTAGGAGATAATGAGACTCCATTTCCAAAAATGTCACGAGGTATTTTCTCAATCAATAGAACTGAAAGATACATCTCTGATAGGCTCTTTTCCTGTTTTTTCCCTTTTTATACTTAGTATTAAAATTTTATATTTAACTGCTCTTCCAGTGATTGCTGATGAAACATTGGCCTAGTGAATGATCTCTAACTTTTGGTAATTTTATTAAAGTTATACATTCTGTAACTTTGATAATTTGATATCATCTTTATATGACCCTATTAGTATAGCATAACTGTTCTGTGCTTGGCATTCTATCTAAGAATATTGTGTTAGAACACACATTATCAAACCCCTGCCTACTAACTGGTATATGCAGCAAACTATAGCTCTCTGTCCAAATGTGTAACTAATTCATAACTAATGAATATTATAAAAATAATAGGTTTGGAAAATCTGATTTTCTTTTTTTTTCTTTCTTTTTCTTCAAATCCTTAGTTGGTACCAAGTGATTTTCTAATTTATTTAACAAAGGTAGTGAACATACTATAAAATGTGAGTGACTATTTTATTAAAAATAGAACATTTTTAATGTTTAGTGAAGAAATATTTAGATAAATCCACTACTTGGATTAAAATTTCTATTCTCAGTTTCTTCATTTGTTTTAATGAAGGATTTAAAGGAAAAGTTTTCAAAAGCTACTTCTTGCTTAATATTTTATCAAGGATGACACTTTGCAAAATGGATTTTACCCACATGATATCTTTAATATATTGGAATAATGACAACTATAAATAAACGTGTCATTAAATGATTAATAAATTGTTTAAATCAGGATTTAATATGCTGTTTCTTGTAGGAGTGGCAGCTTTTCTAACTACCTTTGGCATAATATTTGTTATGTGTTAGTTGGAAATTAATTTCTGATTTAAGTTTTCAAAAATTGTACTTTTTACAAGCATGAATCTTCAAAACAAATGAGAAACATAAATAATAATATGAATCATTAAAATAAATGTGTCATTAAAATAAAAGTGTACAATTATATGTTATAGCTATATATTATATATACCATATGGCTATATCTGAAGAGTGAATAAATTCTCTGTTCTTTAATTCATAAGAAAAAATAATTTAACTATTCTACCAGAAAGTTTCCACAACAGGAAAGGTATGTTTTGAATGTAATAAATGAGCAGGTGGCTAAGCAGTGCATGTTGACTGAGCATAGTGGATTCACACTGAGTCTAACAACGCCTTTTATTGATAATCTTCTACCATCTGCTCTGAAGATTTATGCATACAAAGAAAAAAGGCAGGTGAGAAGAAAGAATTCAAATAAGTCACAATACCTAAATTCTGAATCATGTTGTGATTTTGCAAAGTGGTACAATGCTACTGTTGCTTTTAAAACCATTACAATGTTTGAACTAACAAAGATAACGGTGAACTTCTATTGTTGGTACGTCTGCTGATATGAACAGGAAGGTGCTTTCAGAAATATCAAATTCATACACTTAAAAGATCTGTGAAAACAGTCCTAATGTAATTTAACTTTTGTATGGGGCTGATACTTTCAGGCTGACAAAAAGAAAATATTTTACATAATCATAGTCATCTCAACTATTAGGCGTGAGTGAATAGATAAATGGCTACTAAATAGAAAAAAATATAAAAGCTTATAAGGTAAAAACAGCTTTCTCATTAACAGGCACTTGGGCAGAGCTTTTGAAAGGTAGGGAATCAGTGAAAGGTAAGAATGTAGTAGGTCAAAGTATTAATAATACAAAATCTAGAGGACATGGGAACAGTGACTTCCCAGTGAAGTAAACAAATAAACAAACAAACAAACAAAGGTAGAATACCTATGGGTAAGAACTTAAAGAAAAGGAAAATTTGACTTCTCTTTCAATTTGAATGCACTTTAAGTCTTTCTCTTGTCTAATTACTCTGGCTGGTATATCCACTACTAAGTTGAATAAAATTGATGAAAGGGCATCTTTGTCTTGTTTTAGATCTTAGAGTAAAGGCTTTCAAATTTTCTCCATTAAGTATGAGGTTACCTGTAGGTTTGTTGTATGTAGCCTTTATTGAGATATATTCCTTCTATCCCCAACTTTTTTGGTATCCATTGAAATGATCATATGATTTTTGTCTTTGATTCTATTAATGTGATGTTTCATGTTTAATGATTTACATATATTAAACCATCCTTGTATCCCTGCGATGAATCCTGCTTGATCGTGATAAATTTATCTTTTTAATATGTTGTTGAATTTGGTTTAATGGTATTTTGTTCAGGATTCTTGCATCTATGTTCATCAAAGATATTGCTTTATAGGCATCTATGTTCATCAAAGATATTGCTTTATAGTTTTTTTGTTGTGTTTTCATCTGATTTTGGTCTCAGTGTAATGCTGGTTTCATAGAATGAGTTTGGAAATATTCCTCTTTAATATTTTTGGAACAGTTTGATTAGGACTGGGACTAGTTCTTCTTTGAATGTTTGACCTAATTCAGCAGTAAAGCCATCAGGTCCTGGGCTTTTCTTCAATGGGAGACTTTTTATTACTGCTTCTATCTAATTATTCATTATTAGTATGTTCAGGTTTTCTATTTCTTGATGGTTCAAGCTTGGTAGGTTGTATGTGTCTAAGAATTTATACATTTCTTGTAGGGTTTCCAAGTTATTGGTATGTACTTGTTCATAATAGCCTCTAATGATCCTTTGTATTTCTAGGATATCAGTTGTAGTGGCTCCCTTTTTCCTCTTGATTTTATTTACTTGTGCCAAGAAAATCAGTGAAAAGGAAAGTTGTTTCTTTAAAAAAATCAACAAAACAGGCAAACTGTTATCTAGCACGATCAAGGCAAAAATAGAAAAAACTCAACTTAATAGAATCATGAATGAAAGAAGCAGAATATAAAATATAAAAGCAGAAAATAAAAGAATGTAAAAGAAATAAAAAGATATTAAGGGGATACTACTTTCAATTGTATACCAATGAACTAGATAACTTAGAGGAAGGAATGCAAAGTGCCCCTTAAAGGATATACTGTTTCTTTTATCAAGTGGTGACAATTTTCTACAATTAGGTTGTGGTGATTTGCCAACTCTGTGAATATACTAAAAATGGCTGAACTGTACACTAAATGAGCAATTATTATGGTATGTGAAATGTATCTCAATGAAGATTTTTTAAAACTAATAATCTTATACTTGACAAATGTATCAAAAAAAAGAGAAAGAAATGTTGAAAAGACTGTCTTTAGTGTTTAGAAGTTTCTCAAAATGGAACACAAGAGTGCATTGTGGTTTTCAAATAGGAGTATTCATCACTGTGAAGAAGTTGAGAATGAATTTGCTTGTGAATGCTATTGTCATTCTTATAGACAAAATTTATTATTTAATATTTACTATAATATAGATTACACGTTTAATTTATGCTTGAAGAAATAGGTATACAGCATTGCACATATATATATATGTATTTACATGAAGATATATACATGTACTAGTGTCATATATATATAGTTTAGTATATTATATAAATATTTGTCAGAATATTTCATAACTCAGGAGATAAAGCATAAATTATATAAATAACAGTAGTCATTTTTAATATTTTTATAGTGACAAGAACCATATACTTTTTATCATCTTATTTATGTATTTACTCACAAGAATCTTATTGACCTAATATTAGAATCCACATGTTTTACCAATATAATGCTTATCGATTTTAGAAGAGTTAATCTTTAAATGTTAAGAAAATGTTGTGTTATACTGTATACATATATTGATACAGGCTGCTATGCTCATAATTTTTCTAAGCACTAGGCTTACTCTATTTAGAAAATGTTCTGAATACATAGTGTTGCAATATAAAATGCTAAATTTAGAATCAGAACACATGATTTGAAATAGCAGATCATTGTACAATTATTAATTAGTATTACAAATTTGAGACATTTATCTTCAAGGAAATTTAATGCAAATTAGAGCAAATGATTAAATAGCAGCATAAATATATCTAGCTTGTGACCTACCAATGATAGGAAATGATATGTGAGATTAAAAATGGAGGAAAGAAATAGAAAATCTTAACCCAAAGTACTATTTCTGTAGTTCAGTTACATGCCACTAAAACATCAGCTGTACCTTCCACTTTCTTTAGTTAGAAAACTTCTGCATTGTAGTTCCTCCAATAATTTATGTTTAAAGTATTAATACATGAGAGGTACTCATCAGTATTAATGATTCTCACTCTGGCTGTGGGCTACACTACTCTGGGTAATTGTATCAAAAATTTTAGGGGTCATATTTAAACTTTGATAAAGACAGCAAAGTGACTATACCGATGTTGAGGAAATCAACTCATTTCCATGCTGATAATTTCTTTTTTGAAGGTTCCATTTGCCCTTTAATAACACCATAGTTTCTAATAAGCAGCATATTTGTGCATACCTATAAATGTTTTAAAATATCCCCTCCTCCTAAACATAGCCTTCTTTTGTTTGTTGTCCCTCAGGAGTTTCTTCCAGGTTAATGTCTGTCTCAACACAAAGTCCCATTTCTCCATATACTTTGTACTTTGGAAATCACGAGACCTGAAATGGTTTAAAGCTAAGTGACAGTTTTTTTTTGATCTGGGAGAAGGGATAGAGAAAAGATGACCTTGGAAAATTTGTGGTATAAATTAAGTTTGTATTTAGAATGCCTTGACTTTCTTCATATGGGAGCTCATTGTCTGTCCCTGTGCCATAATTTACTGCTTCCACCAAGCAGCAGTACATGGGCTGATATTCCCAAACCTATATTTTCCTTGAAAAATCTCATATGACAAAGTTAGTTAGACTCTTCCATCAAAAAACATTCCCTTAGTGTACATTGTATAAGGAAAATATTCTGATTAAAATCATTTTCATATAAGTCAATTTGCTTTACTTCACCATTGGGGGGGGGATTTTTCACATTTCTTTAAATGAACAAATTAGCACTAATTCCAAATTCCCTAGAAAAATGTTCTTCTGTACTGTGAAGATAATCTAAGAATTATTCTGAAAATAATTCAAATTTTCAAGGTGCTTTCACAAACCTGGAATACAATTGGTTCACAATAAATATTTTTTACTCACATTCACTACCTTGAGTTTGCAAAATAGCTCAACTGCCATCACAGCAATGCTTTGAAATGGGTTTCAGTGTTGTGCTTTTAGAACAGAGATGCCTTGGTGTCCAGTGAGACTAGACAAATGATTTGTCACAAGTGTTAATATGAAAGAAGCAGTAACTTCACTGCTAAGGTGTGATCACCTCCATTGTATGGTTCACAAGGCCTTTGCTCAGAGAAAGAACTGAGAAATCAATTCTGACTGCCCAGATTTGTCATGATGCCTCTGAATATTCTAAAACATTTTTAATTGTGGTAACAATTAAAATAACATAATTGATCATCTTAGCCATTTTTAAGTATTCTTTACAATAATGCTAAGTACAAAATATTTAAACTTTTTAAAGTATTAAGAAATCATAAACTCTTATTTCTGATTTTTTATCTATTTGTTACATCCTCATTCATTCAGCTTCAATTTCCCATTCTCCATTAATGTGACCTGCATTCTTACCTTCTATTAGTATTCAAATTAGAAGTAAAAATAAGATAACTTTTGCAGACTCATTTCAATCACTAATGAAATATGAAAGGAACTAACATAACTGTGGCTTTTTTCTGAATGTTAGAATAATAGTATATGATATATTCTTAGTCCTTCTTAATGTAGATTAGAAAATCAAGGCCTACATCAGTTCAGTGACCAGTATAACAGTATAATTATCCATCACTAGAACTAAGAATTAATGATGTATATTTAAATAAATAAGTTTTATCATAGTAATTTTTCTTCTTTTTATGGTGATTTTTCTTCTATTCAGTAACAATGAGATGACTTTCTAGTGTTTTTGTTTTGTTTTGTTTTAAAGGTAACACTTTTGTTATTTTGTTCACTTGCTGAATAATCTAAAGAAGTGTATTCAAAGAATATATGTATGATCCCCTGAAAACATGCAGATTTATCTAACTATAATGTCTTGGATAATTACATTATGGTGTGTCATTTATCACAGATTCATATGCCTATACTGAAATTAATGTAAGAGGCTTCTGTTTGTTGGATCAGAGCTCTAATATCATTATTCAATCTGTGAGCTGCTCCCCATTTGAATCAATAAAAGGCTGAGAGGTCTTGACAAGCTATATTTTTTCTAATATTGATCTTGATGACCAAGCTGGTGCCCTAGAGTCTAACCATTGATTTTAAAGGGGAGGCCTGTCAAGTTGGAGGCCAATTTTGTGCTATTAAACAGATCAGGTCTTGTAATTAAAGAAAATGTCAGGCTGTCATATTTTACAAGAGGGCCATGGGAATATTTTCACGCAGTTTTCAAGCAAATTAGAAAGTATGCAGACCTGCTGGAGCCAAACTCATACACCCAAACCAGCATAAGCTTAAATCAATGTTCAAATGGTATGTGATTCATTGGCTTTCTATTTTCCCAAGACTCAATGATTTAAGGAATAATTTATGATTCCTGGCTTTAATAACATGCACTGCTGCATCAACTTAAAATGCATCAAACTCTTCCGAAAGAAAGTAACATTCAAATGAAAAGCTAATTTACTGTCAGGATAATGGAGAATATCCAAACTGTCCTCTGCAGCCTTTGCTTCCTTTCAGCTTCCTTTTGATACCAACTGTAAATCATAACTTCTTACTCCATTTATTTTCTTTATTCTTCTATCCATTCAAGAAAGATTTACAGAGAACCTACAGATAAAAAGCTGTTGAAGAGATCACATTAGAGTAAAAGAAACAGACCAGAAAATAAAATATTTGTTGTAATATAGGTATAGTACAAGTATAGTACAAGTGCTTTCAAAAGTTAAGAAGTGACTGACTAACTTTACTAGGGATATTTAGGCAAATTTTCACAAACCATATTGAGCACAGTTAAAGACAACATATGCCGTTTTGAAAAATTACCCTGCCACTTAACTTGATTTTTGACTTGAGGCAAATTATAGACCCTCTTTTAGATTCTTTATATATTAAAAGATCATAATGCTGTCTTCTTTATGATATTGTTATAAACATTAAATAATAGTGCTTCACACAATGCATGAGCTACAAGAATATGATTTTTTTTCCATATGATACTTAATAGTTTCTAGTATAATATCATTCTTTTTCATTCAGCAGAATGCCCTATAACATAGCTAGGGAATTGAGAAAATGGGCTCTACTCATTCTGCATACACCAAATCATATGGTATTGAAAAATTAGGGAGACTTTCTGTATCTCTGCTCTGTATAGAATTGCTGTGAGACATTTCAAATAGTGTATGTGAAGCACTTAGAATATTCTGCAACACTCAGTATTACATAAATATCAGCCATTGTTGTTATATTCTCAAAAAATATCCTATATAATAAATAGGAAGGAAAAAAAGAATTCAGAGAAATTAAGTGATTTATCCTGTGTCCCTCAGGAAATAAAAGGCCAAAACCGATTGGAAGCATAGAGATGTGATTGCAGGTCTTCTATTAAAAAGAGGAGACAAGATTTTAATGAAGGTGCTCATTCTGTTCATATGCTGCACGAAAAGAGTGGTTTTAGTAGAAAGAACTCAGAAGGAAGAGATAAAACTAGAACCACTTGAGTTTACACTATACCCAATTTTATATACACAGATTAGCCTTTCTGTCAGGTATCATCTCAGATGATCCGAGGTTTGAAGGTTTTATTTATTTTTTTTCAGTACTGCTATTTTCTCTAGGATAATAATTTCAATGAATAGAAATCAAATACAAACCAAATAAGCTTTAACAATCAGGATATAAGATTACACCAGTAAAATAATTTCACAAATGTAGGTCATGATTCATAAGTAAAAGCAAATTATCTTGAAATATGTAAATCATTGTGACCCATTTTTAGCTTGAATTATTTGTGCTTTCACACAGACTGTCACTTCTTTTGTTATAAAGGTGGTGTTATTAATCCATTGTTCAATTGAATCTTTAATTTCTAAGAATAACACGTCCATCCACTAGTTTATTCTAGACTCAAGACTTTTACAGACAGCTAAAAATGTGCTAAGAGGCTATTAACATTGAAACATCAGGAAATTCTCACCTATGGAAAGAAAGGACAAAATTATTAATTTAGGATTTTATGGGGATCCTCCTTGCTCAGGTGAATTTAATTTACCACAGAACAAAGGCAAAGTCTCTGTATATGAAATAAAACATCCTTGTTTATCCCAAAATGTACATTTTAAAGAAAATTTTGTCCTCTCTACAAGAAGGATTGATTCAGATAAAGATAATATTAAGTGATTATTTATTTCATGATTATAAAGGCTATTTAACAAAGCCCATTTAAACTGTATCTATAATAACCAAGGCAACTGAGAAGCAAGGATTTAGTCTAATGATTTATAGCTGTAATAGTAAATATCATGTTTGCAAAAAATATGCCATTAGTTTATATTGTATTACTTCAGCCTTAGTCATACCCAATAAGAAATTTATCCATAAAAAGACATTCTAGGATGAGCCTATGCTGGACTACAAATGAAAGAGAATGGAGAGGACTGTCTGCCTCTGAATTATCTGGAGAGATGAGTAAGAAAGTAAATTTGAACTCAGATTAGCCCTAGAAATAGGTAACATGTAAAGCTATTTGGCCATGTATAAACAAATTTCAAGATCCTTTTAGTCAACAAATATTTAATAAGTTCAATAATGACAGTTTTGAAGGTATATATAGCTTCTCAGGGGCATAACATAGTATATGGAAAATTCAAGCCACATAAATGTTCTGATCAATCATTAGTTTATTTAATTAGTAAAACTTTAATTACTTGCTAGCTCAAGTGGGGCGTGTGTACCCATGTGTTTTAAAATATCTTCAGGAACTGAAATATTTTAGCAATCCATAATTGTTTTTCTAAAAATATCTTCAAAACTATACAGATACATGGAAAAAGTATATCCTATTATTCTGCCACATGAAGCATTGTGAATTGCTGTTCCATGTATTTTATGAATATGGGTATGTCATACCATGTATGTACAGTTAGACATACAGCATCTCATTCCAAATAACTACTTTCACTTGTTCCATAGGGGCTATGTTTTTAAAGGCTAGTTTCATTTTCATCATCAAATAGTGGGAGATTTACTGTCTGGGCAAATAAAAGGAATAATGCATTCTTCTCTGAAGCAAGGGGAACCACTCAATTGAAAGGAAAAATCTAAGCAGTTGATTGACACACAGCCAGAGGAAGGAGTTAATACAACAACTCTCATTCCTAATACTGCTATTAGATAACAATGGATGAGAGAGGAGGGTAAAAAAAGGAGAAAGAGGGAGGAGAAGAAGGAAAAGAAGAGATGAAAGCAGAAAGAAGAGAAGGTTACAGAAGGTGTCCAAATGTAATTAAATTATCCATAATGCTTTAAGATGTATATTATAGTAGGGTATGAAAAATGTAGGGGGAAGATAAAAATGAAAGTGGCTGTAGAGAAGAGGCAATATATGTTGTGTATAATAAACAGTGGGGCTTTGAAGAAATTGTGGATTCTGATTCAGTAGGTCTGGGGTGGGCCTGAGCTTCTGAGTTTCCAGCAACTCCCAGGTAATGCTGCTGCTGCTGTTCTGCAGACTCCAGTTTAAGTAGCAAGGTAATAAGGGGTGGAGAAGATGTTGACATTTATTCTGGACAGAGTGATGAGTATACTCTAGCAGTCAGGCAAGAATACAAACATTTGGTCTGGTAAGTAGTTCACTGAGCATAAGGAGTTCAATGAACATGGTTCACTGAACTATCAGATAATGATGTTAGAAAAAAATAGATTGCAAATGGCCTCAGGCTAAAGATTCTGAACATAACTTCATAGGCAAAGGGAAGCCTACAAATGTTTCTATTCATAAATGTGGCACTGTAGGTGGTATGTCGGTAAGGAAACGATAAACAGGTTATAGTTTAAACAACAGAATGAATTGAAATAGAGAAAGAGGGAGAGGAAAAACTGTTAGGAGACTCTGTCCATTGCCAAAGTTACCATAGAAATGGACTAGGCTGGACTTTAGTAGTGGCGGTAGAAAAGAAAGTCTATATTTGGCACCTAATTCTGAACCAGAATCACAGAATATTGTCAATTACAAGATAGAAATTGTTGGGGTAAAAAAATAGGTAATCGTCAAGGAAAATGAGTTTTGTTTGTTTTATTTTGCTTTAGCCAAGAAGAAGCCATAGGAAAAATAGATAATATTGAAAACAGTGAAGGTTATAGGGTGGTGTGAAAATAATGAGGTTAAAAAGCACTTAGGGTGCCTGTATGGGTATATTGATTAGACACTTAGAGGCCTGGAAGATAAATTTTGGAATAGGCCATGGATGTTGATAATTAGATGGGGAAGGGGACTGCACTGATTGAAAATATACTGCAAGTCAGTGGTTTTTTTTCATGAATTATTCCATTTAATTAGGAGGCCACTTATAACCTTAGCAGGAGCAGTTTTGATAGAATGATGGAGATGGTACCAAAGTAAATGAATTTGTGTACCTCATGGGAAGTGTGTATGTAAATATGGAAAGTGGACTTGGGAAAGTAAAGCCCATTATATTTGTCCTTTTAATTGGATGATAAAGAGAGTATACTTTTTTTTCCCCTAGAGAAATCATTCCTGTTTTCTGATTATGTACTCTGGTGGCAGATGTCCCTGAAAAAAAATGTCCACAAGCTTTGCTCCAAGGCCCAGGGCATCCTTCTGTAGATGCTGACAAATTGGTTAGTGAATTACCATATCCAAGATTAAAGCAGATGATAACTGCAAGTCATAAAGCAATTGATGATGTCAGGAATGTTGTCAATATTCAAATCCCTGGAGTCCTATCTCCAGAGAAAAAGACATCTTCCTCCTGCTCCTTAGTTGGTATGGCATTTTACCAAATCAAATCAGAAAGTTTTAGGAAAGAAAAGGTATAATAAAATTTTCTATAAATTTTTACAATGAATTCTAGATTTTCTTAAAAACCGAGAAATCATTTCATTGATAAATTTTTCCTACCCTATATCTGGGCAATTTTCTCCAATTAGAACTCATAGAGTGATGAAAATAAACATTAAGTGTTGTATATTGCTCATATATTTGAAGAAGTTTTCAGTTGTATTCTATTCTCAGCAGAAGACCCTGTAGTGGGAAATTGGAGAGTAAATTTTAATTCAAGTCATTTTCTCCCACAGCACATATGTTTATGAATTACAGAAAGCTGAACTGTAATATTGTAAGCACCTCAGTTAGTCTTTACTTTTGAAATTACAATTTTTAACACAGTCCAAAAATACCCTTTCATTCCATTGATGTGAAGCAAATCCCTCTGCTTCAATTAAGAGCAATTGGAGGAAATAGCGATAACAGAAGTCCAGCTCCAAGCAGTGTATAACAAAATGATTACGGGCTCTGGCGGCCAGCCAGGCTGCCAGGCTGTTTTTCGTGGGTGTTACTCTACTGACAGTACCTTCATGACATTTGTACCTTGACACTAGAAGTGCTAACAGCTGCGGTGCCAGTGGTAGAAAGGCAAGAAAGACCTTTTTCAGCTTTAGTTGCTCTCAGATTCTCAGCACCCTAAGAGAATAAAGTCTGTAAAAACTGACTTCAGTCTGCTGTGTCCTTTGTGAAGATTTTTGTGGTGGTGTCTGAAAAACAGTTTTGTTCCGTAACATTGGGCTTAGGGGAGATAAGAGTTTTTCAAGACAGAAGACATATGTGGTAAATGTGTGACAAATGGCATTAACAAGGTTGGTCTGGGAGTTCATGGTTTTTTGAAATGAAATATTTCAACAACCAGTTCTGTGCGCGGTTATTTGCTGCAGGCAGCCCTTTTGACCCCTCACTGAGGAAGCCAAAAAGGACTGCAGAAGAAAAATTCGAGTTATCTTGAAGTTGGATGATATTCTTAACTAATAGTGACAGATGGAACAGTATGACTTCTAGTGGTTGTTACTAATGGCAGAGCTTCAAGCTATCAGGAAATGAGAAAGGTCAGAAGACAAGTGCACATATTTGAGAAACGAGTTCAAATGATAAAGGGTGAGCTATGGTTTTGGAGAAGCTTATTTTTGGAACTTTTCCAGTCTGTCTTGGTGTTTTCAGGGTTATTCTTGGCACATCAGTGTGTCACTAACATTTGGACATACTCTGGAGAACCAAAGTCCTAAAAAGAATATACTACTATCAAGAATTCGCTATGCACTGATAGCTTTGTTCATATGTTAAGCTTCATTTTAGCTACCAATTTAATCTTAAAAATGAGAAAAAATCTTTAGTTAAACGTAATTAAAACATAATTAACTTTCCACAGTTTGAAGAGTGCTTAGGAAACATTCTACAGCAATTAACTTGCTGTAAGAAAACTTTCTGTGTGGTTTCAACCACTAATACTGTATAGCAGATGAGGAGTTCTTGCAAAAGAAGTTTGTATTTTTAATTTTATGATAACTTAGCTGTCCCAATTGGCATTTTTCTGCACACCCTATATTTTAGACAAGATGGGTTGCTTTCCGGGTGGTATGGCCATAGACCAAAAACTGTATTTCAAAATGCAAGTATAAACTTTATCTTTATTGATATTTCAAAGATTCCATATACACTATGAAAAGATCTTTAAACAGCATAAAATCCTATAGATGTAAGAGATATTTGAAAGAGATAAATATTCTATTTAGTAACTTTAAGTGAATAAAGCCAATGGAAACAGGAAAAAGACAGGAAAAAATCTATAATTAGGCATAATTCAATTGCTGTGGCCATTAAATTCTGCTTTCTTCATGTACAATCATAAGTCCAGAGGAGTTAAGGGAACTATGTGATTTTATGCAGCTAATTAGTAACTAGAATTCAGTATGCCAACTCCCAATTCTAGGGTTCTTTCTAAGGCAACATCGCTGGACATGCTCAGAAAGCCAAAACATTACAGTATTTTTCTTTCAGGACTTATGCCACAATTCACGTCAAAATGGGCACTTCAATTGGACAAAATATAAATAAGTTGATTTAATATGTGGCAACACATCATGGAAATTTTAAAAACTTGGAGAATTAAATGCCTTTTTTTTTTTTTGCAATTAACTCTTGATTGAGCAATTGAAGAGAGAGCAGCATCATCCAAGATGTCCGCAGGGAAGTCTGCACATTTTTTCCATTTCATTGCTAATGAGCCATTTTCACCTGACTCCTGCTCCCACCACTCCCCCCTGAAGAACCAGCTGTCAGTTTCCACAGCTGAACAGGTTTGGTACCAGACAGGTGGCAGCAGGGTGGGGAAGAAATCATGTCAGTGGGATGTAGTTAATCTAGAATTACGATGATCCACCTGGTATCATTAAAAATTGACTGCATATCATGAATGGTTCACTACAATGTAATCAACACTTAAAATAAAAGTTAAAGTTTTAAATATCTTTGAAAAGACAAGTAACATCTGATATTAATTGAATAGTTGAGCAGTTTTGTACACAGTATTAGGCTAATGAAATTCATTTAGAGATGACAATTTTTTTATCCTTTTTATATAAGAAGTGGATTGGATTGTGCTATTCCAGATTCTAACATCTACTCACTCTTTAAGCTTCTGTGTGCTGTAGACTCCCTGGGGAATAAAAATTTGTCTTAACATCAATAGCATTGGTTTGAAGCTTAAATGGCTTAATGTGTATGGAAATATTGTATAAACAGTGATACCTAATATGTATATAAGTATGGAAACTAGTGTTACCTTTTGTATTTATTTCATGGATTATTTTTCATTCTCACAACAACCTAGAAAACTTTCTGAATGTGTTAGACAATATCCCTAACCATATGACTCAGCTCATCTCCCTGGCCACAATTATAGCCATCTGTGCTTGATTCAGTTCTCGTTTTTCTTCAGCTTGGAATTCACCTCCTCCCAAATGCCTTCTCTGAATGCTCAGTAATGGGTTGGATGCCCTCCCTGTGATTCCACAGAACCTCGGCTGACCCATATTATAGCACTTATCACACAACATTGAAATTGGCTGTTGGCCAGTCTTGCTGTCTCACTGGACCATAAAATGCTTATGGTTAGGGACCTTATCTTGTTCACTTTCGAATTTCCAATAACTTGTGCAATGTATAGCACACAATGGAGACACTAAAAATTATATATGTTATAAAAGTCAATTAGTTGCATGCATACAAAGTATGGAAGCATATAAGTAAAAAACACTCATCCAGACACTTATCCGATTTGCAGTTTGAACCATCATTCTGGCTTCAGGATGAAGAAAACTTTGAACTGGGCCAAAAATGGAATGCAGAGAGACCAATTCCATGGCAAATGCCTAAAAGATGCCCATTTAAACAGGAGTGGTAGTGGAAATGGAGAAGAAACGGATCTGAGATAGACACAAATTTCAAATAAATATGATTTGGTAAAGAATCAAATTCATGATGAGGAAGAATAAGATGTCAGAAATGACTTTAGGATTATGGTTTATACAGCTGAGAAGATGGTGGGATCCTTGAGACTGAGAACACTGGAAGATGAGGTGATAATTGTTGCTGTTGTTGTTGGGAGGGGTAATGTCAATTTTGTCCCTGACTCTGAGAAATCCAAGGGAGATAGGGATATAAATTTGGATGGTTTTCGTGTGTCTAGGTGGTATATTGAAGTCTCAGATTGCCTGAGAAGGGATTACAGAGGAGGAATTAAAGAAGGCCAAAATGAAACATTCATTAATTCAACACTTAAGAGCCTGCTAAAGTGCAGAAAAAGAAAAGTGGAATATTGGGAATGAAAGGCAGATAAAAACGGGGAAGAAATGAATGGGATGTGCAAAAATGAGGACACTAAGCACAGATATCTTTTCTGTGGAATATAGTTGTAAAAATGAAATGGCAAACGTTGAAGGAGAATGTAGGGCTAAAAAGGTGCAATGGTCAATTTTATGTAACAACTAGGCGATTAGGAGCTCAGACATTTGGTCAAACATTATTCTGCGTGTGTCTGTGAGAGCGTTTCTGGATAAGATTAACATTTTAATCACTAGACTGAGTAGACTGCCCCCCTCCTAATGTGAGTAGGCCCCTTCCAATCAGCTGAAGGCTTGAATAGAACAAGAAGGCTGATCCTCCCTGGAGTCAAAGGGAATGCTTCCTGGCTGATAGCTTTCCATCTGGGGCATTATCTTTTCCTTTCTTCAGACTCCAAAAGATTAGCTATCCCTGCGTCTCCAGGCTGTTGGTCTTTGGACTAGAACTATGTCACTGACTCTCCTAGGCCTCCAGCTTGCCAACTGCAGCGGATCTTGGGACTTGCCAATCTCCATGACAAAAGCCAATTCCAGATACGTACGTGCGCGCGCACACACATTTCATTGTTTCTTTGGAGAACACTAATGCAAAAAAGATACATATATCAGGGCTGTCTGGAAAGTATCCAGCCATTGTTGATAAAATGAGAATGGTTACATGGCTGGATACTTTCCAGACAGCCATATATATACATATATATACACACACACACACACACACACACACACACATATATATAAATATGTCCCTATACACACACACGCAGAGGAGACTTAAATGTATTCAATACTGTTTTAATACATTTAAGTATATTTAAATACTGTTAAAAATAATCCTATTGAGCTTCTGTGTGGTGTGGTATGTGATAATTTGATCAAACCAGTGAGTCCCATGATCATGTGTCCACTGATGTGCCCCTTTTATTGTTATGTATAGTATTGGCCCTATGTAATGTTATGCAAGTTCTGTATCAGTTGCATCAGAGACTTGGCAACTTCCTGGAGAGTGGTGCAAAATGAAGACTTATGGGCAAGAAAGGGAAATCCATACCTAAAATATGCTTTCATTCTAGTCAAGAGTAATTCCTTCCCCTTCCAAAGTTGTAGGATATCAATGTAATCAACTTGCTACCAAGTGCATGGTTGAAGTCCTCCTGGGATAGTACCATACTGATGAAGGGTGGTAGATGGTCTCAGTTAGCTCTCTGTTGCTGAAAAGTTGGTATTTCCACAGGGGTAGTAGTTGAATCAGCTTTAGTTGAATGGGCACTCATGTTTATGGGATCATGACTAACCTCTATCCTTACCACCATGGCCACATTGTTAATGAGTTAATGTGCTTATACTAAAATGGCTGATGACAGGTTTTAGTTAGTTAGCCAAGTCATTCTGTGTCCTGGTTTGTTTAATGCCTCTTCTTTGGTGGATTGTAGAGTGTCCAGCCCCATAGGAAAATTCATATGTCTATTCTCCAGATCTTATCCCCAGTTGCATTTGTTTGGTACAGCTGCCATAAGAGAATACCACAGAGTGAGTGGCTTAAAAAACATAAATTTATTTTCTTATAGAGTGCTCAGCCCCATAGGAAAATTCATATGTCTATTCTCCAGATCTTATCCCCAGTTGCATTTGTTTGGTACAGCTGCCATAAGAGAATACCACAGAGTGAGTGGCTTAAAAAACATAAATTTATTTTCTTATAATTGTGGAGGCTAGAAGTCCAAGATGAAAGTTTCACCATGTTTGGTTTCTTCTGAGACCTTTCTCCTTAGCTTGCAGAGATCTGCCTTCTTGTTGTGCCTTCACATGGTCACCACTCTGCTTGCACAAATTTCTGGTGTCTGTGTGTCAAATTTCCTCTTCTTATAAGGACATCAGTGATATATCACTTAGCGCAGGGCAGTACTTTTAATATCAGAAGATATAACAAGCTTGTAAAGTAGTGACAACACAAAATAATGTCATCTTTTTAGGGTTGCCAGGAAAACTTAAGAGTATGTCATACCTGAACAGGAATTTTAACATGATTAGAAGTTCCTCAAAGGGACAAAGGTGCAAAGGTCATTTGAAGCATAGGTAACAGTGCTGGATACTATCTTGGAGTTACTATGTTGTCATTAAAGATTAGTTATCAATTTAAGTCTTAGTTATTAAGTTTTATTTCATATTAATTTTGAATATTTGTTTTCTTAGTCACCGACATATTAAGAATAGAAAATTACAAGCAGATTGTATTAAAGACTGTCACTCAAAATAAGGCAAAAATGTCTTTTTCCAGCCTAAACAAAAGGAAGAAAAGAGATCAACTACAAAAAGAAGATAAAGACATTGCAGATAAATTGGAGATAATTTGAAACAGAGGTAGTTAGGGATATAGAAAAGAAAAGGAAAAATCAGGTGATCATATGGCTTTTACAATTTTAGGCTTGTTGTAAGGACTTATTTCTTTCCTTGTAAAGTAAAATCCATGTTAGATAAAAAAATCAGAGCACAACGGTACAGATAAATTTATGTTGACCAAAGGTGAATGAAGCTGGGTATTGGAATAATAAGGCAACTTAACTCCTTTTTGAGTACCTCCCCCAGGATGACTTACTTAGGATGATATTTGATTTGCTTTTAAAAGAAATGGAGGGGAAAATATAGATTTACAAAGGTCATAATCTGTCATAATATACCGCTAATGTATAGTGACTAACATAGTAATATTCATCAGGTGCCGGGCGGGTGGGAGTGGGGAGGAGGGGATGGGTATATTCATACCTAACAGGTGCGATGTGCATCATCTGGGGGACACGCTTGTGGCTCTGACTCAGGCAGGGCCAAGGCAATATATGTAGCCTAAACATTTGTACCCCTGTAATATTCTGAAGTAATAAAAAATAAATAAAAAAAAACTTTTTCAGTTTAGAAAGAATTTTCTCATCTATTATTTCCTAAGACTATTATAATACTCTGAGTGGACATATGACCTGACATCATTACCCCTAGAAATGGTAAAGCAGTGCTCTAAGACTATGTTTATAGCAGAAACCTCAAGAAATCTGACTTTGACTCCAGATGAAGTAGTCTCTTCACCACAACATACTGTCTTAAAGACAGGCATGAGCTTTTAAGACGATGAAACTGAAAAGTTTTGCTTCTAAGAAACAAACTTGAGGAGGGAATTTGAAAATAACAGCAGCCACCACAACAATACCATTCATTATAATTTCTTCTATTGCTATATTAATTCATAATTAAATAGGAAAATAATAATTGGTGATAATTATTAAATGCTCAATATGTGCTATGCATGTTGATAAGCTTTTTATGTGCATTATCTCATTTGATTTTCTCAATATTGCCATAAAGTAGGGGAAAAATTATGTACTGTATAATCACAAAGAAATAATTATAGTAATGAAAACATGAAATTCTGATCTCTGAAGAATTCTTCCTAATGACAGGACCAACTGAAAGAAACGTAACTCTTTAAACCCTAAAAAAAAGATTTTCTGTTTGCTTTTTTCTGCCAAAGTTTGTAAACCTCAATAAAAAAATCACACTTTCCTTTTTTTTCTTTTTTAACTTGGTACAGTAATAAATGAAGTACAAATTTATAATTATCACAATGTTAAGGAAAGAAGAAACAAAGGAAAGAAAGAAGGGAGAAGGAGAAAGGAGGGATGGAAGGAGGAAAGGAAAGGAGAGAGGGAGGGAGAAAGAGAGGAAGGAAGGAAGGAAAAAGGAAAGAAATGTGTAGTTCTTTCTGCTCATAATTTGTCACCAAAAATGACAGCTTTTCTTGTTAAGAGCACAATAATCAGGCTTATTTTGAAGTGAATTTATAATACATTATTTGTTTCCTTTCACAGTTTTGTACCTATAAAGTGGGCCTGAAAAAATACTAGCTTTATGTCTTACTAAAAATTGCAAATTTGTATACTACAATAATATTTAGAATTTGGACTTGCTATCAGAAATGCAAGCAAAGACTTAAATTTAAGTCATGAAACCATAAAAATTCTAGAAGAAAACATAAAGAAAACTCTTCTAGATATTGGCCAAGGCAAAGAATTTATGACTAAGACCCCCATGGCAATTACAGCAACAACAAAAAAATAAATAAATGGAACGTGATTAAATTAAAAGCCTCTGCACAGCTAAGGAAATAATCAGCAGAGCAAATAGACAACCTACAGAATGAGAGAAAATATTTGCAAGCTATATATCCAAAAAAAGGCTAATAACTAGCATCTATGAAGAACTCAAATCAGCAAGAAAGAAACGAACAACACCATTACTAAGTAGGCAAAAGACATAAACAAAAGTTTTTCGAAAGAAGATAGAGGCCAACACATATATGAAAAAATGCTGAACATCACTAATCATCAGGGAAATGCAAATGATATATCACCGTTCCCCTGTCAGAATGACCATTATTGAAAAGGTCAGAAAATAATAGATGCTGGCATGGATGCAGAGAGAAAGGAATGTTTATACACTGTTGGTGGGACTGCAAATTAGCACACTATGAAGAACAGTATGGAGATTCCTCAAAGAAATAAATGTAGACTTATCATTTGATCCAACAATTCCACTACTGGGTATCTACCCAAAGGAAAAGAAGTCATTTTATCAAAAAGACCTGCACTTGTACACTTATGTGTTTATCGCAGCACAATACACAATTGCAAAGATGTGGAATCAACCTAAGTGCCCATCAACTCATGAGTAAAGAAAAATTTGTGTGTATACATATATATACATATATAATTTATATGCAATTATATATAATTTAATTCGTAATTAAATGGGAAAATAATGAAGAAATGTGTATATATGTATACACACACACACACACACACACATAACACACACACACCATGAAGTACTACTCAGCTATAAAATGGAATGAAATAATGTTTTTGCAGCAACTCATGTGGAACTGGAGACCATTATCCTAAGTGAAGTATTTCAGGAATGGAAAAACAAACACCACATGTACTCTCTAATAATTGGGAGCTAAACAATGTGCATATACAGGCACAAAGAGATACAAACAACATCGGAAACCAAGAAGGGGGGAGGTTGAGAGGAGTTGAGGTATAAAACTTACCTATTGGGTACAATGAACATTAGTCTGGTGATGAGCACACTAAAAGCCCCACCTTAAGCCTTATACAAGGTATCTATGTAACAAAAACATTTGTACCCCTTAATATTTTGAAAGTTAAAAAATGGGTAAAAAAAAAAGAGTTTTGAGTATAATTAAAGTGCTATTGTAAATTAGTGGGAATACAAAAGATGATTCAATGAATATTGTTATCTAATGCTTTCAAACAAATAAAGCAACATTTTATCTCACATAATTATAAAAAATTAATCTCAGATGATTAAAGAAGTAAATGTTAAAATATATGTATACTATCAAAAAGAAAGAAGAAATGCATGCCAAGATTAAAGCAAATCTTATTTTGACCTGTATGAAATCACGAATATTCCACCACTTTTGTCTGACAGAAATATCAATTTCCTAGGGGTCCAACTAATACTAATAATACTCATAAAGATCAATAATCTTTGATAGTAAAGACTCCAAGCAATTGAAATACTTTTTTCTCAATCTAATCATGAAGTATGCAGCTTAGGTTTCCCTTGACTGTTGGTAGTATCTTAACATGGAATCTCAGGTGATAGCCTTTGGTCACTCTGAAGTTATCAATCTAATATTCTAAAACTTCTACTCCAGTTTAGTAATTTGAGATACATAATATGTGTGGGTAGCTATGCTCTGTTTTTGATGCTGATATAGTCATAAATCTATCAAAAATTAAATTTTATGGAAATATAAATTTTATTGAAAGGAGAATTTCATTGAAAGAGTGAACTTCATTAAAAGTAAAGAGAATAGAGGTGGGCCCAAACATGTAAATTCCCTGCAGGTCACCAGAGAGCATGTACTAACAATTCTCAAACAAATTTTAAAATATATTTCACTTATAAACTCTTAAGAAGAAATGCATACTGTAAATCCCTTAAATAAAATGAATAATAGAAAGAACTACAAATGCTAGGAATAGCATAGAATTATAATAAAATAAATTATAAAAAACAAGAAAAGCTGGAAATGCAAGTATAAGTTAAAATGTTAAATTTGTTTAAGCTGTTGTAATCCACGAAAGTTGAGTGATATTCTCCTGTATTTTATTGTTAAATATAAATTATAAATGAAAAAATAAATCTGAAAAAAGCAACAACTAAATATATTAGTATCTAATTAGAATTGTTATAAGTATATGTTTATATGGGAAAAAGCATAGTGATTTCCTGTATAACTAAATAGACCTTTGATATAAAATATTTAATAAGAAGAGTGGATTTTTGTCAAACAAAATATTGAAAAAAAGATCATGTGTAATCACAATAGTATATATTCTTTCTTAACAGGTGACTTTAAAGGATTGCCATTTAATGCCATTCAAGATCTACTAAGCATCATTTTTGCATGAATACAGGGAAAGGATTACTTTACAGATATCAGTTCCTTTTTCAAGAGCATATTTTGGACCCTGTTTTCAGAAAGCAGGTACAGTTCATCTTTTATTAAACTGCCTTTAAAATTGAAAGGAATGTTGAAGGAAAAACAAAACCATAAAACTCATGTGTGTTGTTTATGGAGCTCTTCATACAACTGCTCAATATATTAGAGCATAATAAATTATGTACTCAAATTAAGTAAGTGATTTATCTTTGAATTGCAAACACTTTGATTATATTAGTAAACATAAACGCTCTATAAATATTCTGGAAATATTATTAAAGTGAAAAATAGTAAAATATTTTATCCTTATTAGATTTTTAGTTTGATATGAGAATGGTAAGTACATGAAAATGGTGTGAAATTGCTGAAAACAATAGCAGAAAAAATACTCTGATGTAGCCTCCTGTTTTATGATGCCTTTCTCAACCAACATATACTGTGCTAAAGGGTAGATTCTGTGCTTTTTTATGTGCTTAAATTTGAAGACAGTGCTTAAGTAAACATGCGGAACGTCATGGTTGAGTCATCCCCAAGAGGGTATTTTCCTGAAGGAAGATGGCTTTTATGCTGTTTACTCAGCAGCAGCTCCACCTTTTTTTTTTTTTTTTTTGAAACAGGGTTTTGCTTTGATTTCCAAACTGGAGTGCAGTGGCACAATTATAGCTCATTGCAGCTTCAAAGTCTTAGTTCAAGCAGTCCTCTCACCTTCAAGCTCTCGAGTAACTGGCACTACAGGCATGGGTCAGCAAGCCAGACTAATTTTTTTAATTTTTTTGTAGAGACAGAGTCTGGCTATATTGCCCAGGCTACTCTTAAACTCCTGGCCTCAAGTAATCCTCCTTGCTAGGCCTCCCAAAGTACTGGGATTACAGGCTTGAACCCACATTTTTATATGGTTATGTAATCATCAGAAATCACTATATATTGATTACACCATTTTTAGTAAAAGTGACTATAATTTAATAATAGTCCTTTGAAATGAATACCCTAAAATACATTGAAATATATCATTAGACATGTGTTTAATATTCATGACTAAATGGGCACCAATAGACTACCCTAAATTAAACCCACTGTGTACTACTTAACTACAGAAGAACATATGATACATTTTTCCTATATAATCAAGAAAGGAAGTCAATCCATTCTGGATGTAGTATGATTATTTTCCTTTTCTAATTATAAAATATTGACAATATCATACCCAATTTTGAAGCTGTCACATATCTACCCTCAAATTTGTCATGTTAATACAGGTTAACCGATCCAAAATATTGGAGAGTATTTTCCCCACCCTATTCTATGCTTTCACTTTCTTCAAGCTTGAAAATTTGGATTAAAGAAGTGAAATGACTAAAAATGGGTTTGAGAGCAGTTCTGTGAGAGTCCATAGGCGTCTAAAGTTTTACCTATATATTTAATTTTCATTTCTACTAGCCACACCAAAATTCTAGCAGGTCATTACAGAAAATTTTCCATTTCAGGTATCTTTCACTCATTTCATTAAATCATGCCAGTTTGTTATTTTGATTAAAGGCCTTAACTGTACCAGGTATCCTTCAATTAATTCTGTGGAGAAAAGCAATCATAAATTTTTCATTTTTTCAAATAAAAAGCAAGGGGATAGAAAAAATAAGGAAGGAAATGGAAAGTCTCTAACAGTGAGTGAAACTCCAAACCAAGGAAAAAAGTAAGTTCCCCATAAATTAGTTCATTGTTGTATTCTAACATTAGACATATTTTAAGCCAAATTTTGCCTTCATAGTTCTGTTTGTTAAAATAAGAATGATCTCAGAATAGGTTACATATACAAAATAAAATTAAAATAACAATCCATATTCTGTCTACATACATAAACATCTTGTAAGGTGTTATTTCCTGTATATAAAGCATTTTGTCCTTAACTCTTATTCACGGGAGCATCTTAACAAATCAACCTCTATATTAACTTGCTACTTCTAAGATATTTGTGAATACTAGAATAAATTAAATCTAGGCACCTTAATTGAATTTTGCAATGTTAGAAACAGGTTATTTATGGTGCTTGTGACATTCAAAGAAAGACAACTGAACAGAGAATAGCAGCTGTACATAAGAGGATTTCGGATCTAATGCTCACTTTCAGGAGGATGATGGATATGCAATTTAAATTTATGCTAGACATATCAGCAGATGGAAGTAGAATTGAGTAAATGTCTTGGCCACCTGTGAACTGGTGCATTCTATCAATTACCAACTGAATTGTATTAAATTCACGTAGTCCAACAGAACTCTAATTAATTTTTGAGAAGAGGCTTTTTGTCAACCTATTAATAAATCCAGGTTTCAAGTGGAGGATGTAAAGCATATTTAACCATACAGAAAACCTGTGGAAGCAGGTTTGGCAGAGCATAGTGCACTTTTGTTATGTCATTCTTGTTATTGCTTGATCCAGCTAATTGAAAAGCATATCGGTAGGATAGGAAGCAATTGAAACAAATGAGACAGACGGAGCACTCCAAAAAGACATAAGTGAATTAGAATTGATGAATCTGATGAGAATGGATTCACTGTGTCACTTTAAATACAGCCCCATTTCATTCATGTACTTGCACCTAAGCTGTCACTGTAACTACTAAAAACAGTCAGGGGCAAAACTGACGGTTTCATCTTGACACAGCCAACTAAATTCCTGCCATAATAAGAGACAGTATATATTAAAAGGGGTCCTGAGTTCAGCCTTTGAGAATGAAATGTTCCACTCAATAACGTATGCAACTCATCCAGTAGACATTGGCTCCATTCCAAGAGGAAAAGCTTCATTTCATCAGAGGAGAGCCTGCATGGCTCAGGTTTATAGATTTTTTAGCATTGGCAGTATTCTCATCGCCTCATGAAAGAAAACCTATACCCCTTAATATCAATGTATGAAACTCTTAGAGAGTACGATAGCTGATAAGAATAGAGTGGTATGTTCTCTGAATTTCAAAAATGGGAAATTTAATTTTCATCGTTAATGATTTTGAAAATTGCATAGAAACTTGAAAAGAAATAAACTTTTCAGGTATATTAGCTGTTACATATGTATTGTATATGTTAACAGCACTGCTACTTGTTAAAATGTTTACAGTGTGGCCAGAATTGGCAAAATAACAAGGTAAGACCCATGGAGAAAGTTTTGACTGAATATTAGAAAGAAATTCATAACAATTGGAGTGTTCACAATAGTCCTTTAGAGGTGGTGTGTCCAGATCAATGGAGAAGTGCAATTTCTAACTGCCAGCAAGGAAAATGGAAGAGTTATCTCTAAAATTGTTATTCAGTAATAAAATCTTAATTCATTTTGAAGTGCTTACTAATGACATCTGTATTATGTAAAAATTATTTGTTATATTTGTAGTTATTTGTCTTTTAGAAAACATTATTTTGAAATATTTTGTAGGGAAATTTATCATATAAAGCAATAAAGCATAAAAAATGCATACATAGGTGAACTAAACTAACATGACTTAAGTAATTTATAAATGAAATATTGGGTATGAAATATTGGGTAATCTGAAGTTGTATGAATTTCTTCGGCAGCATTTCTCTCTATCTGCCACTTGTGGAGGTGGGACGGGGTGGTTTAAATTGGATACCAGTGGACTATTCTCAATATCAGCCTATGCATAGAAGACACATTGGTGAATTAATATTTCTCAAGTTGGAGTCCTAAGAATATGAAAGAAAATTTAATTTGCCAAAAGCCAAAAGGAGAAAAAACAGGAATAACTTTCATTGTGATAATATGACAGTGCTTAGGCTTTACAATGCATAAACTCTTGCTAGCATAATGCAAGGCATCCACAAGTTGTAAACATTCAAACATATTGATTAATGTGAGTGTATACAAAATACCTCATGCATCATACTTACTGAGTACATTGTAACTCATTTAATATTTTTAATGTGGGACTAATTCATAGAAACACAGGAAATATTTACATTTATTTTGTGTTGTGCTTTCCTTTAACTCTAAATGCCTAGACAGACTGCTCATGGATGACAAAATCCAAAATGACTTTTCTGCAACTGGTTTTAAATATAAGAAAGTTCCTGTCCACTCCTGCTTACATACAAGCAATGGAAACCCTTAGTCTGAATGCTCAGTCAACTGAATATCTCAAGGCTATCCTACAATATATGAGGGATTCTATCTCTACCAGGAGATGGGTCTGAAATCCAGTTATCTCTATGTACTAAGCCTAGTGTACAGGGTGAATTCGAGACAGACAAATGCTTAACAAGGTACCGACTTTCCCCTAAAACCTGTAATATTTGATGAGAATTTTGAGACAATTTTGACAGATGGAAAGATTATAGGCTTTAGAATAAAACAGAACTAGGATTGAATCTCTGTTGTAATATTTGCTAGCTGTAGATACTTGTGATATTTTCTTAATTTTTATGAACCTCAAGTTTCCTTCAACTATAAAAATGGATATCTCATTTTTGCAAGGGTGTGAGAAGTTGAAATAAAACATGTATTCTATAACTATATCTGTATATATACAAGCACTGACACACACACATATATACAATCACATATATTTGGAGTTTAGTATCCAAAAGGTGTTTAGCAGATTGTTGTTATTGTGGTGGAATAAGTACTGTACTTTTTTTTTTTTTCACCACTGACTAGAATAAAACTTTCCTGAAAATCTAATAAGGTTTTTTTTTTTAAGGATAAAAAATAAAGGACAGAAAGAGGGAAGGAAATGAGTAAAGAAGGAAAGAAGGGAGGAAGGAGAAAGGAAGGAAGAATGAAGGATGGAAAGAGGAAGGAATGAGGAAGGTAGGGAAAAAGAGATGAAGAAAAAGAAAATAAAGGGAGAAGGAAGATAGAGAGAGGAAGGAGAGGGAAGCAGATTTCTCTCAGGAAAGAAAGAAGGAACAAAGGAAAGAAGGAAGGAAGGAAGGGAGGGAGAGAGGGAGGGAGAGGGAAGGAAATTAGATAGGGAGAGGGGAGAGGAGAGGGAAGGAGATGGAAGAAAGAAATGTGTGTGTCCCCTTTTCTTGCTATTAATAATATTCACATCCTGGGGCTTTTGTCAGATACAAGATTAACATAGAAAAGTGATACATTCCTATCTGTCTTAAATGATTTTAAACTGCAATTAAAAAAATCCTCCCATTATAATGGAAACAATGATTATGTAATACTGTTCTGGATTTTGGGTTGGTACATAGCACTGTTTCCCAATTCTGGTGCTCTCCAGTACATTAGAGGGCCTGGGAGCCTAATAACTTCATTTCTCAGAACACCTGCAGCAAGATTTAGGATTAGGTACCACTCAACAAGAGACTCACAAAAGATACGGAAAGTGTAAAAGAAGCAGAAGTCCTATCATTGTCTATCGACAGTGGCCCCAGACGGTTTTTCTTGGTATCAAATGTCTCAATGCTGGGAGCTATGCTGATTTCTCATAGTTATATAGAGTTCCTGCAATTTCTAGCTCCTTGAGAGCTAGCAGTTAATCTAAGATTTAGCAGTGGTCTTTCCTGACATTTGTCCCTTTAGCTCTTCTAGCACTTTAAAATTAACTAACATCTCCATTTCTTTTGACTTGAAATACCTTAAATTTATTTTATATTTTTCTGATATAACTTTGACAAATAAAGATGACTAAAAATAAACACACACACACACTCCAAATATATGCAAAAGCCTAAGGACGTGCATAAAAACAGAGAGATACATCGTGCTCATAGATGGGAAGACCCAATTTCAAAAAGGCCTCAATCTTTCCTTGATCGGTTTTAATTTGATTTTACAAAGTTAATCTAACATAATTAAGATAGTATGTTAATGGGGCAGAGTTGAGCCCTGGGGTAACTTCTGGAATAGAATAGAAAGCACAGAGAACATTTTATGTCTTTATGAAAGCTTGATACATAAACGACAAGCTACTGCAGATCAATGGAGACAGAATGGACCCATACATTGTGCTAGTAAAATATATTACTCATAAAAAGAATAAAATTATATATCTCAGCATGCCATACAATAAAAAAATAAAAATAACTTTAGTTAGATTTAAAACTTAAATTTAAAATACAGAATTTTAAACTTTAGGAAGAAAATGTTGGTGGAAATTTCATTACCTCAGGAGAAAGATACATTTAAACAGCAAAAAGAGTGTAGTCTATAAATGAATAAGATGACAGATGTTACTACAATTGAAAAAAAAAAGAAAATGATTTATGATAAAACACCTTGATTGATACCCAAACGTTTAATAACTCTCTTTCGCTTATAAAATAAAAAAAACAGACTTTGATATTAACCATCACTACCTTTCCAAATCTCAAATCTGCTGTAGAACAACTTTCAAGTTTGTATTTTCTCAGTATGGGAGATTGCATTGTTATCTTTAATTATTTAACTCTCTCTATATCTGTACAATATGGCATGTGACTTTCCAGTTCTTCTCAATGAAGGAATAAAATATACTTACCTACCCCTTGACTTTGGGTTTACCCATCTGTCTTGCTTTGTTCAACAGAATGAAGCAAAAGTCATAGTAGGCCAGCCCTTACATCAGCTCTTAAGACACATGGCACATTTCTATGAGTCATGTTGCATTTTTTCCATTGCCATGAGAATAAGGAAAGAGAGATTTGTGGAATAGAGCCACACTAACTGAACCATCCCAGCCAAACATAGCCTCAATCAGCTGACCTTCAGCCATTCAAGATGAATGAGTGATGATCAATGACTGTTGTTTTAAAACATCCAGTTTTGAGTATTTTGTTATGCAGCAATAGCGAAATGATACACCTACTATCCACAAAGAAATTTATGTTACACTAATTCTTGATTATTCATTATACAAAATACACACTTCAAAGCCCTTACCTAATTCCTCTATTCATATTTTAACCCTATCTGGCATGCCCCATACTCCAATTCTTCCCTCTTTTCCTGTTCAAAATCAAAGTCAAATGCTACTACATCTACAATGTGTCTCAGTCTCTTCTTGTAAAAATGAAAGAAACATGTCACTTACTGATTGCTATTATCAATATTTATTCTTCTGCTGCTTTTACTTCTGATATAATATGTTTAAAGCTAGGTAATGTATCTTATACCAATCTGTGTCCTACATAATGCTTTGTACATAGTGCATTCTTAATATTTGAAGAAAAAATACATAAGTAATGGTTGATATGGCTGATATCACAATTACAAAGAAATGTTTTTATATTACATATAGAAATTGATTTAATTTACAAGTTACTTCTCCAGATTTAAGATTTCCCCTTACTTTTTTATGGGGGTCAACAATTAAGGAAAAGAGAGAGTTAAAATGTAAATAAAGAGAATTGGCAATCTTGCCTCTACAAATGTTAGGTAATCTTCAAATGATGATCTATTATCTTCAGGGATAATATGTCAAAATTAGGCAGTAGAAAATCCCTACAGCTAATTATAGTGAATTAACTAATTAGACTATCAGTAGTAAAGATTACACTATAAATGGTTTTCAAGTGTTGGTATTCTGCCTTAGTGAACTTTAAAAGGCAATAGCCATGGGTTCAAAAATTGGAATGTTATTTCATGAAAGACATAATTCATTTAGCACAATGACATTTCTTTTTCCCTTGAAAATAAAGTATCTATATTTTCATGCATTATAATTTAGAAATTAGTACCTCTATATGCATTTTAGTGATTGGTTCATGTGTGGAAGGCATAATAAATTGACCACAAAACTTCTCTGATGGCTTTTTAATTGTACACAGTGGCACCAAATCTGTGCTTAGTTAATTCTAGTGTATTACCATGATTGCAAATGTTATTAAATAAAAGTTTTATGCTGTTATTTTAATGTTACATTAGGCAACTTGATATATTTACTTTTCAAACCATTTTTTCTTATCTAATTTTCTTCTGGTATGCTGAGGATGAAAAAAATTCAATTTTTTGATCACATGTGATTTAGATGAAGATTAGGGCTACACATAAAACAATATAGGTTTGAGGAAAATGAAGTTTAAGATTTGGGATTGCTTATAGTATACCTACTTATAAAGACTCATTCTTTCTTTCTGCTTTTATAGAATGGGGAAAATCTGCAAGACTTAGTTTGGCCACCACCTCATAGACTTAATCTACAAACAATTCTATATTATGTAAAATATTTCATGATACTTGTGTGCTTCTTGAATATATTAACTTAAATATTTATATCATCACATTCTGAAAGTAACTTTTAATATTATTTTAATAATTAATATACTTGATATTAAGCTAGCATGTAGAATAGAAACTATTATAGAATCTCTGAGGTTTTATTTGGGGTAAAAAGGAAGGTGAAAAATTACCTTTGTGTCTATATGTCACTATAGCAAATTATATTGTTCTAAGATTTCAGTGATGCGTGGCAGCGGAAATAACAGAGATGAGTACGATAGACTTTCCCAAAGACTGAGTTTTCCAGATCATGTAATCCTCTCTAGGGTCTTCAAAACTCTCCAACAGAGTTAATGATAACAGATTGTCACATTATTGTCCTCTTAGTGACCTGTTTGGGTAGAAGATAAAAAATGTTATATTCTCAAAACTATGGGTACAAATATAGTGCTCATCAAGTTTCTCTCTTTCTCTCTCTCTCTCTCACACACACACACACACACATGTACATTGATGAACTGTGTCCTTTTATTAAAAATTATGAACTACCAAGAATGAAATCTAGTGCTGTGAATTAAACAACAACAAAAAACAAAAACCAAAACGGCTAGCACATACAAAGCTGGAGTGAGAAAAGTCGTGTCCTTTGCTCTCAGAACATCTCCAACTTTCACTCACAAGCACATAAGTATTTTTAAAAGCAATTCTAACAAATTTTGTAGCCTGATGACAGATTAAAGATAGAATGTGAGCAAATAGCTGGGCCTCTAGAAATAGACAAAGGACTATTCTATGAATTGAGAAATGACTGCCTCACAGTAGCAGCTAAGGAAAGTGGAAGAATATTAAAGAACTGTAGATGCAAAGCAACTTGGAAATAGTTCATAAAGTAGCCAACAGCTGGGAGGGTATGGTGATAGATATGCTAATTACCCTAATATGATAATTACCCAATGTACATACGTATTGAAACACTACACTGTACCGCATAAATATGTACAATTATTACATATCAACTGAAAACAAAATAAAACTTTACATATACACACACACACACACACACTATATTGCACAATGTTGGGCCTAGTCATTTCCTTAGTAATATTTTACTAACTTGAGTTGTGCTGTCTAATAAAGATAGCTACTAGCCATATGTGGCTATTGAGCTTCAAATGTGGCTAGTTTGAATTGAGATGTGTTGTGAAAACAAAATGCAACACACACTTTCAAGACTCAGCATAAAAAAAGAATGACAATATTTTATTAATAATTATGATTTCATTTTGAAATGATATTTTCGACATTGGGTTAATAAAATATATTATTAAGAATCATTTGTTTATTTTTCCTTTTTTAAATGTACTATTATAAAACTTACAATTACATATATAGCTTACATTTGTTGCTCACATATTGCTATTGAATAGGGCCAATCTAAGGAACTTCAGCACTATCCTATAATCACTGATTAAGACAATAGCAAGTTATCTAAGGATTAAATGTATCAATTTCATATCACTAATCCAATGCATAGCTTTTTATCATAAATCTATTATATGTATCCCATTTCATAAAAGCTATTGCTTGAACTGGTCTCTTTCCTTCTCAAAATTCCACAACCTTCTAGAATTTTTAAAGTTCTTGCAATACTTATCTAAGAGATTCTGGGCACTAATTATTTTTCTTCTAAATTATGCAGAAACAATTATGGTTACATGCTTGGGAATGAGAAAATCTTTAATGAAATTCACGTATGTAGTTTGAAGAAGGGTCAGCATATCACAACTGGAAGGGTGAGGCAGTAGACTTATCCACACAGTGCTTGTTTTACCTCTGCTTCCCAAGCTGGCTCTTGGAGGCATGGGATGATTACTTCAACTATGAGTAAGAAATAAACTAGAAAGTAGGCAGAACAGAAGAAAGGGCTTGAGAACACTTAGATAAACACCTCAAATGTTTTGTAGAACTCTATAATCTTGAAAACAAAATGTACCAATTAAAACAAATGCCATAACAATACAAAATAGATTTATTTAGATTACTCAAAAGTAGAATGCTGTCCTAAAGTTCAAGAATCAGAACCAAAAGCACTAAATTCCATAGCCAGCACCAATAGTTTCAACACAATAAATCATAACTCTAAGTGTCAGTGTGGAGCTACCATACTATTCTGATTGAAAATTATTCACGTGTTTGCTTATGTTGTCATACTTACATTTACCAGTTATTGTCTTTAGAATTGAAGATTTATATAGATATGATTATTTATTTTTAATAAAATATTAAATGTAGTTCTAATACACAGTGTTTCTGTATTGCTTGATTTGAGTAGGTGTTTGACTTTCTGGTCCTTAACCTAAATATCAGTCATGACAAAAGCTGCTGTAGGTTTGGTAAGATGAGAACTTAGAATTGATTTATTTTTGAAATCATTATTACTTTGCTTTTGTAGTAGAGTGGTAGTTGTGGTGGCAAAGAAAGCTTTTTTGAGTGCATTGGACATCAAGTGGTAAAACAAAAAGCAAAGAAAGCAAGTAGAGTGAAATTTTTCCCTAAAGCACTAATTATTAGTATTAACAATTGTAGCAATAATTACATAAAATAAATAAATGAAAGTAAATAATTCCAAAATCTATGGTAACATGATTACATAATTCTACACTAAACATATTTATAACTACAAAATATAATTTCATTGCTTTTCTTATAAAGGTTATTTTCAGGCTTCAAACTGTCAATATTTTGAGTAAACCTTTTTGCTTGCTTCTGCTTCTTCTCTAGTTTCCCCTATTTTGACCTGCCTTATTAAACAACAATTTAGTAAAAATGTCTTCCTGCTTGGGTGACTGAAATACTTGATGTCGCATAAAACATTTGATAAGAGGTTTTATTTTCATATTTGTATGATACACCTCTTGTAAATTAGATAATAGTCTAAAAATAGATGAAATAAGAATTCAATAGCATCTTAAAACTGGAAGAAATACTTCTCCATGAAGTGATTTTATTGCAATGAATAATCATAGCAAACTGAAATAATTTAACTCCCAATATTTTTTATTTAAATATACTGATAATGAATAAAACATAGAATATTGATTTAAAATAGATATATATACATATTACAAAACAAAATACAATACAATTTTCCCTAAATAAAATATCTAGAATTTGTTTTCAGACAAACCACATGTAAATCATAATAATTTACATTTATAATACCATTTAATCTTATTTCTAAACTATAGTTTCACAGTTTTACTTTCTAACACATTAAGTAGGGTCAGTCTGCAAATGTGGAATGATATGGCATTTGTCATCAGAAAACATTAGCTTGAGTCCCAGCTCTGCTAGTACAAAACTGCATGATTTGGAGAAAACCTTCATTGTCTCAGGTTCTACACATGTAAAATTAGAATAAGCAGAATATCTACCAAACTGGATCACAGTGGAATTTAATGGGATGTGTGTGCTATGGTCAATAGGTCAAGTGTCTTATACTCTTTGTAAAAGGGGAAGTATTTTATCTACAAACAGTAAAAAATGAAAGGAAAAGAAAAAGGAAAAACTAAAAGCTTAGATTTAGCCTTACAAGAATATCTTTTTCCTGAAGATCATTAATCAGTCTCTGTTGAGTTATTGAGGAGACAAAATTCCAGTGATAGAGACCCTTGTGAAATATGCCTCAACTTCGGTTGCCCACATTTGGAATTCAAGAAAAATTAAATGAAAAACCATGGTTGAAGAAAATTTCTGAGAAAGAATAAAAGGAGTAAATAAATTCTTGGTGTAATTAGCATCCTAATATAAATCAATACAATAATACCCATTGGAATTATAAGTTATAATTATAAAAATAAAATACAATTATAATTTAAATTTGATTCAAGAACATTTTGGCTTCCTTAAAATAGTAAGCTATCTATTATAGCTAAAAAACAAGTGATGATTATTTGTGATACGTATCTTTTCCATGTTGAAAAAATAGGTTTTTGGTATGAGTAAAGGTATTAAAAAGTAGTCTTAAATATCAGAACAGAAACTTCTACTTGCTATTAATGAATAAAATTATACAGAATTTAAATTATTAATATTTAAAAATTTACTAGTGAATGTGATTTGACTTATAGTTTTCCACAATCAATTTCTTATTATTGTGTGGGAAAGTAGGTTGTGGGTGGGAGACTTGAATCAATGTTTTAATGATAAATTGTTTAACATTAAGATTTTTACCTATAATCTAAAAAAAAAAAAAAACAGGGAAATAATTTAAAAGTTATCCATTTTTATAAAACTTTATATTGTGTAATTTTCTTATCATTTAAAAAGCAAGTGGAGATTAGTGCCCAAATTCAATTAAGTTATTATTACTATTTATTTTTATTTTTAAAAATATAATAAATGTTTGGATAAAATAAATTAGAACTAAACAAGTTTAAGCTTTTTTCCAACTGTAATATCAGTAATGTTACTGAGTTTGTAGAAAATAGCTCCAGTGAGGCCCATTTGTTAACAGAGAAAAAAACTGAAATGTATAAAACAAAAAACAAAACAAAACAAAAGACAAAATAGAAAAATGGAAAGAGAGTATTAGATTGCTTTAATTCAATAGTAGTGAAGCTTGGCTGTAAAAATGTTGGTAGGAGATACTGTCCAGAATGAAGGCTGCTTTGGTGTCACTGGTCTCTTTTCTTGCCAGAACCATCTGGAAGAGAGACATTAGCAACCTGCATGCAGGTGGCTGAGTAAAGAGAGCAGGGGATGATGAATCTTTATCACCTGGGAAACGATGAAAGAAATTGGGAATGTGTACTCTGGAGAGGAGATTTAGACAGAGACAATATATATGTTCTCAGCTGTTTTAAAAGGACTGTCAAGTGGAAGAAGGATTAGAGTAAGTACCTGTTGCTCCAAAGAATAGCCTCTGAACCAAGGCAGGCTGTCAGAAAGAAAGGTATTTCAGCTCAGCATGATAAAAAGATTTCTGATTATTTGAATTACCTGATGTTGCTGAGTGCTTCAGTGTAAAGTCACTTCCAACACCAAGGTCACTTCCAACACCAAGAATCTTTGATTTTGTGAATTAGCATAGACTCAAAATGCCCATTCTAGGTTTTATTAATAAACCCTTCACATAGTTTTAAGGTAGTCTGAAAAGTTCATATTATTGTGTTCTACCCCATCTCTGTCTCTATACCATCTAATAATATCTATCTAGTGTTTACAAACTCTGCATAATTCAAGTTGTGTAAAGAGGAAAAACTTTCACATAGCATGTTCTAAAATACTTATATTCTCAAAATGGAGAGAAACAATGATTATTCATTTTTTTTTAAATGGTCACATTTTGACCTACAAAAACAGCAATTTCATATAGATCAAATACTGAGTCAAATCATGTATTGGAGATGACAATGGAACCAGTAAATGCAATTACAGTAGAGTGTGCTAAGTGTTACAAGAAAAATATTTAGAAGCACTAGGCCAAGCCACATCCATATTTCTGAAGAACTGCTTCAAAAAAATGCAACATTTGAAAATGATAGACTGAAAATACAAAACAACTATTTATAAAAACAGAACTCTCATGTAGAGATAATCCATGATAAATTTAATTGACAAACTTCTGGAAGATAATTCTTTTGTGATTAAGTATACCCAGCCCCCATCTTCTCACTGTCAAAGTATGTAAGTTTTCAGCAGACCATCTATATCAGGAGGAAGCTTTCATATCATGTGCTTTCTAAAATAGGACTTCATCCAATAATAATTCTATATCTGGCTGTTATGTAAAATTAGGGATTTATATAAAAAATTTTACCAAATGTATTTTGGAACAATTCCCTTTTACTTTGTCCACCTCAACCTTTGGTTAACCAAAAAGAGCAAAAAAAAAAAAAAAACAAACAAAAAAACAAAAAGAGAAAATACGGTCGCCCAATTTTTTCAGGTCTTGATTAAAGATGTCAAGTGTTTCACTAAGAACACTCTTTTTAATAATAATTATATTACATGCTGTTTCACTGTTTTAAAATCATGGTCTGAAAGTCTTTAAACTGTTTTGAAGCAAACTTCAAATGTCTATCTCCATTAAATTAAAAAAATCCTTTTTAATTTGGAAAATGGATATAAAGAATGTCAGCTCACTATTTATTTTGAAAAATAAAAGTGAAGATAAATACATCTAATACAATAAATCAGACCATGTAAATAAGAGCAAAAAAACATAAAATGGCTGTAGAGTAATATGAAAATTTAAATCGAAGACCATAAGAAGAGCTCATGCTCTCTACTCGAAAGAACATGGACATGAGCAATACACTGCTTGCTGATCTGCAGGGACCAAGGGTGAAATGACTGACTTCAGAGACCCAGCTATTGGGGCATTCAAAAATCAAGAAAAGTGTATTTAAAAGAGAAATTTTTAAAAATGGTGAAATTTCCCTTTAAATGTAGCTAACCGCTTGTTCTTCAAGGCTACAGTATATTTCAAGTCACTACCTTTACAAGAAAAGCCATTTCTAGACCTCTTATTGGGTAGGCAAAATGGAAGTTGAAAACCCATAGTTTCCCCCACCCGTAGGACCTGTGATGGAACAGAAAACACAGCAGACATAGCCGAACCCCTCAATGTGGAGTCTTTTTTTCTCAGGCTCATAGCTGAATTAGTATGTATTGAGTCCAAGTGTTGGATTCCTCAGTAGGAAAATTTAGGACTCCTGAAAAGCAGGGGTATAAACCACTTAAATTCATACATACTGACATATTTGATATTTCAAATAAAACATTAGCTTAGGAATCACATAAAATATTAGAAAATGTGGGAATATTATTGCTCATGTAGCAGCACTCAGTATTTTCTTACTAATGAATTACTCTCTGTTGCTGAGGGGCATATAATTTTTTAGTGGCATGAACTGAACCTAATGACTCATTAGGATTATGTCTTTTTCTCAGTCTTTTCCTCTGAACTATCCCATTGCCATCTTAATCTATCTACATGAGTATCTGAAAGGCAACTTAAATAAATATGTCTGATCCAAAACTTACCCTTTCATCCCTGTGGTGAATTGAACTGTTTTTCTCAATTCTTGAACCTTGAAGTAACTCAATTTTACAAATAAGTATTATAAGGCTAAGAGAAAAAATGTGTACAAGGTCACACAACCCAAATAGGGCAAAATCAAGATTTGATCTTATGTCTAAAGAATGTTAAAGCCTGTGTCTTTCTATCTCATAAGGTATGGTAAGAATAATATGCTTAGAAAAGACATTCAATCTCAGCTCTATTCAAATGTAGGTTGTGTATATTATTGCTATACATATGTAAATTATTATTTACTTCTCTGCAGAATAACTATAAAATATGTTTTCCATTTTGTATATTTTCTCCTAGCCCTTTTGAAATAGAAATATTAAAAATTTATTGTATTGTTCCCAAAGGTAATAGTAACTGAGTACAAAACCTCAAGTATTTAAATCAAAACTCTCAAAACAAACAAAAGGTACATTAGAGATTAATTATATACATTAATGCATATATCAAAATATGGAAGGAACAAAATAAAGGTGAAAAATAAAGTTAACATGCATTCACACCACGCTAACATAATACATTTTAAAGTTTGTGTTTTCTTTCAGTTCTTATCCATAGGCAAAAATAACTTTACATAGCTATAATGATAGCACAGATATAATTTTATATTTGACTGCTTTACTTGATATTATGTCATACCCATGTGAAAACTGCCTTTCAGTATCAACTTTCTATATCAAATATAGCTTATTAGCTTGTCACAGAGGTACTGAAAGGCTGAGTAAAAATTCTGCTTAATTGATGATCAAACAAAAAGGAAATTGAATTAATTTTGAAGATGCAATGCAAAAACTGTGAACTAATTTATTTTCAAATATGCCTAAATGGTATTGCAAACACCTGCCTCTCTTCTCTTACCAGTGCTTAGCCTGTGCTGTGTCTAGAAGGCCTTGATCTCCTTGGCCCTGGTGGCCCTTATGACTTACTCTCACATGGGTTATGACTACTTCACCAACTCAGGAGAGAAGTCTACTAATGCCTCCAATAATGCCGTCAGGGAGGTGTCAGCTCTCCCAGAGTGTGTCCTGCTGGCAACAGTCACAACTGCAATAAGGAGTTGAACCTCATTAGGGCAAGGTGCCTTTGTGACTGAGGAATAAGATTGCACAGAATTGCAGCAGGAATGGAAAGAACAGCCATTGATGTCACTGCCGTTGATTAGCAGAAAGGAGAATTTCTGAGAAAATAGTGTGGCTCCGGATTGTATCTACTGCTGATCTAGCTCTTCTAGGTGTGGCTCCTGCCTAGGTGCACTGCTATTTCTTGAGAGAAATCCCATCTCTACCATATATAAAAGAACAATCTCATCTCTACCACATATAGAAGTTTTTATGTAGTTGTATATAAGAAAGATGTGAAATATTAATATCTCTTAATAGAGTCCCCAGATGAGAAGCCATCATCTTTAAGCAAATTATCTATTTTAGGGTGATAAGAAACATATTTGCTGCTGATAGTGTTATTTTCTTTCTTTCTCCCTCCCTACTTCTTATACTCCCTTCCTTCCTCTTTCCTTCCTCCCTTCCTTCCTTCCTTTTGTTCTCTCCTTCTCTTTCTTCTAATTGCTGTATTATCTCAGGCTCCCAAAGTCATCAGATTATTCACTGCATGAGATTCATGACCGAGTAGGAAATTGGAGCCTAGAATTCTGTCCATGCTAGACTTGCTAAACTATGCACCTGGTTTAGGGGTATACCTTCTCAGATGGCTGCCTCTTCCTAACTTTCAGAAAGGTTCACTAAGGCTGGCAAGTAGCCTTGAACTCCCTCCTCCTGCCACAGAGCTATTTAGATTCTCCTCGTAGAGGTAAATTGGTCATCTCTCACAGGTCAACCCACAGAATCAATATATCCAGCTATTGTGCAATAGCGAGCAGCTTGTCTTCCTATATAAAGCCTTATAAGAAAGTTTGAGCAAATGCATGGGAGAAACATCTTAACTGTGTGCGATAAGGATATATTTATTTGAGTTGTAAAGAACATTTATGGACACATTGAGATATTGTTATCCTTTAAATCTTAGTGCAAATAACATTTTTCTTAATTTTTAATAGGAAAATATCTCCCATTGTTTAACTTACATGACACTTTTCCGTGTCTTTTTGTCATGCTGCTATTACTTTCTGTTTTGCATTTTAGTCATTTGTATGCATGTCTTGTGCCCCCTTCTGGATCATATATTTATTCATGAAAAGGCCATGTCTTATTCATCTTTGTACTCACCACCCATAAGATGTGCATCAGTAAGAACACATATAAGAATACTTATTTATAGAAAATAAATCTATTGGATAAACTGAGATATAGTTATATGATTATATATCTGGGAGAAATGGAGGAAAGCTTTGAAACCACAGTATCCCCCCAGACAATATAAAATTAAAGTGGAATGGCCTCAAATATGAAGTTGTTGGTATTTTTAATATTTGTAGAATAAAATATCTATCTAGGATACTGATTTCTTGTCTCAATCATCATCAAAATTGTGTGCTATTTTTAAGTTACTTTAAAATGAAATACCTGACCTAAGAATACTTAACATTCTATAGAAATTAAAAAACACAAACATCCACTACATATGCATATCTATTCACATGATACCCAAAGATATTTTTATTAGTCAATTTGACTACAAAATAGGAAGAAACTTTTGACTGTGCATGATACAAGTTATATCAGGAAGAGCATCTAAAATTTTAATAAAAGTAAAAGTAACTCTGTGGAAACAATTGAGAAAAGATTAAAAACATTAAAATCATGGTCAAATAAATTTCCCAGGAGTTATGGGTCTTAAGTCCTACCTTACTCTTTGATTTAAAACCCCACACCTTTTTATGATCTGACCTCTCTTTTACATTTTAGTTGAAATTATATATAATTTTTTTAGTCATTAAATCAATCTGTAAGTATAGATGAAGTTTAGAAGAAGAGTAAGTATTGGTAACTTTATGTTAATGCATTCCAGCTTCCTGGATATATAAGAAATAGAGGTATTCAGTGCTGGTATGACTTTCATCTGAGGGGTCAAGATGGTTTAGAAGATAAATTTCTCTGAAGGAAATGTCTTCCTTTGCTTTTAGTGAAGATGATTATGAAATTAGTATAACGTTAATAATAATGCTAGAATCATCATTTGTTTCTGGGTAAATGGTCTTATATTTACAATCAGGAAAAAATATGGATGAATCATGATTTTCAGAAATTGCAGTGTTTCTGATTGACAAGATTGATAACTCCACTTCTTTATTTTTCATAACTTTACAAAATGTGGATAAAATGACAATTTTAGAATAACTAAAGCTAGCTGCATTCTAAAAATGCACTCTTGAATAAGTATTTGCAAGCAGAAAATTATTATAAGCCTTTTCCAAATCACTTCTTTGAATTTGGACATACGTTTTATACTTATTTGTTTTCTAGCAGATTTTTGTTTTATTGAAGGTTTAAATTGTTTTACTTTGCCTGAACATGTATTTCAAGTGTAGGCTGCTTTATATGTATGAATTGACATTTTAATATGGATAAGCCATATTGTGTGTTGTGTATCTATATAATGATTATCTGAATGTATCTTTCTTATGAAATGTTTTGTCCATACTCCAAAACAAAAAATTGCAAATTTTTAATAGGACCTTTATGTCCCAGAATTATAATTTCTCTTAACCAAAAGAAAGTTTCAAATGCCATCAAAATATCTATTACCTTGACCCTTGGAGTTTCTCTACAACATTTCCAATCTTCACAATTCTCAAAATAAATAGTTATATATCATTCTTTTCATTTTACTGTTAGAAAGCATTGTTTATATTGAGCCTCAAATTTTATTACTATAATTTCCACCAGTTGGTTTTTGTCCTATCCTTTAAAATGTAACTGTGGAACAATTATACTTTTTGATGTAAGCTGGCTACTATGGACTGAAAATTTGTATTCCCCCCAAATTCTTATAGTAAAGCCCTAATTCCCAACGTGATGATATTGGGAGATGAGGCCTTCGGGAGGTAATTAGGGTATAATTAGAGGGTGGTGTCCTCAGGATGGTATTAATGCCCTTATAAAAAGAGAAAGAGACACAAATTTTCTCTCTCTCCTACATGAGGATACAGGAAGAAGTCAGTAACCTGCAAATCAGGAGGAAAGCCCTCACTAGACATCCATTCTGCTATTACCTTAAGCTTAGACTTCCCAGCCTTTAGAACTGCGAGAAATAAATGTTGTTTAACCATGCAACCTGTGGTATTTTGTTAGAGAAACCCAAACTATCTAAGACACTAAAGGTCATTGAGTGATTGCTAGGTACCAGGCACTATGCTATTTTATATGCAATATCTCATTTATTCATTATATATAATAGCAAATCTGTGAGGCAGTTAGTTAGTATGTTCTGCCAGGATTTTTACATTTCCAGCTTAATATCCCAGGTTCTTTGAAGTAGTCATTGTGTACCAGTGTTTCAAGGTTGATCACAATCTTGGTTATTCTCTGGGCTATGTCTCCAGACTACTGAAATACTCCTGTCACATTGCTCATGGCCTTTTATTTTTCTCTAGTAGCAAGAAAGCTTTTTTTTTTTTTTTTCCTAGTAGCACAAAAAGGTTGTCCCTATCAGGGGTACAAGAATGATACAGGACTTGGGAATTGTTACAAAATTCCAAACAAAGGCATTAAAGGATTTTATGGATCTCAATGCTTAGATTCTCCACTCACTAGCCACAAAAGTAGTGAGTATAATAACACATAAACTATGTAGAGGAAAAAAATAAAGTTTATATAACATAATAGCTGCATTAAAATTCCTTTGTTTTCTTATATATAGTAAGAAAAAACACATAATCATAGTTACATTTCTTAGGTTGGTGAGTAGCTCAAAGCCACTTTTCATGGGTCTGATCTTAGATCAATTTATTTTGCACTTTAATGAATGGGAAAATAAGACAAGAGATTAAGATATGTAACTAGAGTAAGTAGCGTACTTAGTATTTATTTATTTGCAATTTCTTGTAACTAAATGCCAACTCTACCATGATATTATCCCCAGAGTTTGGCTCTGAGGTTGATAGGAGTTGTTTCTGTCAGCAGAACTCTTGCTAAACAACCCTTACCATCTTTTTTTCCCAACATAATGTGCTAATTGTGTTTAACTAAAAAGTGTATCACTCTGCTATTGACAATAAGTTATGAGCATTACTTCAGGAATATGGTCATGGCATGAAGTTTGTCCTGGGCAAAAATACTGTGCTTCAATTTTTGAACAAATGCATTTGAACAGATACATTTGTTGAGAAACAATTTTTTATGTATGTATCATTAACAAATTTTTTTATTTATTTAATGAAAATAATTCATTAGATTACTAGCAAATTAAATTTAAATAATTACATAAAAGGAACACTACTATTAATGTATCTTACAAGAACACTCTCCTGAAGATGTTCTTGAAGTGTCACTGGTTCATGGCTAGGCCAAATTTCAAGGCCTAGAACATGTTGACAACTCTACTACTACCATGTAGTTATAACACTCCTGATAATACCTCAGGAACTCCACTGGGATGAAGTTCTCCAATCTAGATTCAAGAAAGATTTGATATTTTAACCTGCCAACTTCTAATGGAGAAACATAAACTTACAGACTGCCTGCTGACATTTTCCCAACTCTTAATTTTCTCTCACTCAAATACCTCTTCTGGACAGGTGTCATGGCCCCAAGATCCTTCAGATCCATTTGCCACCAGTTATCTGGGTTCTACCTTGGTCCCAGTGATCTTAAGTTTCTTGATTTTCTAGGTGACAGTGTTTATTTGTGCATGTATGCATAGACATTATATAATATATACTATAATACATATAATAAATATTAATTGATTATATTTATTATAATACAATATAATATACATATAAGATCTATGGTTTTAAATTTCTTTTAGCTCTAGTAGTCTCCCTAGTGTGCACAGCACTGATGTAAATTTTCCCCTGCAATGTGACTGAATTTGTGCCTGAGTAGGATCCATGTGTTCGTTCATTGATGCATGCATTCTACAAATATGTATGAGCATTATGTGCCACAGACTCTGCAGGCTCAGTAAAGCAAATTAACAAAATAAGCAACAAAATTTCCTGCCATCACAAATCTTGTATTCTAGCTCAGCCAATACACAAAATGAATAAATAAATTACATGGCTGTTGGAAGGTGGTAAGTGCCGTAGAGAAAACTGAACAAGGATAGAGAGGGATGGGTTTGCGATGCCAATCATGAAGACCACCTGAAAGGGTAATATCAGACCAAGACCTGAACAAGAGGGAATTTAACACATCTACTCATGAGAAACTCAAATATTTCCTCCAAAGTCATGTAAATTTATTTTTCTGCCAGTCAATGAAAATATCTGGCAGAGATATGGATAAAATGGTCACTCTTCTCCCCTCATCACCCTTATGACTACTGCTGTTTAGCTCTCTGGCATGTCTGACAGAATTTTTTTCCTCCTAGTTTAGATCCAGTTCCTTGGCAAGCTGGCAATAATCTGACTCAGCCCTTGCATTCCAATTGCCAAGGTACACTCAACATGTTTGGGCATATGGTCTTGTTTTTATGATCTTTTAACCTTTATTTATTATACATACACCATGGTGTAATGAATCATGTGGGGGAATTGAACACTTGGAATGGCAGCAGCTCTAGTTGAGGCCATCTGGAGATGCTGAGGAAGGAGAAGTTTGCTTCTTTGTGAAACAAGCTTTTAGAGGGAGTTAAACAAAAATTAACTGAAAAACTTGCAATAACCTCATTTAAGAACAGGATATGGTGGCATGTAAGATAGATAAATGGGTTGAGGGATGGATAGCTAGATAGGTATGTGATAAAGCAAGGGTACATCTCTATTATGGAAGCTAATATTCTAGAATAATCTATCAACTTCTTACCCCTGGCCTCTCAGATTTTAGAAAGAAGTTATTTTAATGTGAGCAAGATGTTTCTCTTTTCTTTTAGTTTAGACATGGGCATAGTGCTCCCAATACCTACAGGTATACAGAATTAGAATGAAGGTGATAGAAGGTTGAAAAAAGAAATGTGGAAGAACATATTTTTTTTTCAAATTATATTGCTAACTGAGGTCTTTGTAAAGTAAAATGTTTACTTTATATATTTTGATGGTGAGATATCTCCTGTCAATAATTATGAGTGTTTATTTTTAATACCATGAAACAAATTTAACTGCAATGTATTTTAGCCTATGTGATTGACACACTTTCCAATTCCTAGCATTTGCTTTTTACCTTTTTAGAATTTCTGTGTAGAAAACAGACTGCATATATGTGTACATATTATACATATCTATGTGTATATGTGTGCATGTATGTGTGTGTGTGTCCATCCGAATGCCTAAAATTAAAAATAAAAACTTACAACATCAAATGTTGGGAAAGATTTTACATGCCAGAACTCTCACTTATTGTTGGTTGGAGTGTAAATAATCTAACCACTTTAGAAAAGGTTCCTTCATTTTCTTATAAAACTTAATATAGACCTACCCTGTGACCCAGCAATTCCACTCCTAGGTATTTACCTGAGACAAATGAAACAAAGAAGTGTAAAAGAATAACCATAGCAGGTTTATTCATAATAATCTAAAACTAGAAGCAGTCCTAGTGTCCATCAAAGGTGAAGAGATAGATTGAGATATACTTACACAAAGAAATACTAGTCAGTGATAAGACAGAGCACACTGCTGATCATGTAGCAGCTGGATGAACCTCAAAATCATTATGCTGCATGAAAAAAAAAAAAAAAACTTCGTCAAAAGATTTAAAACTCTATCATTCCATGTATGTTAAGTTCTTGAACAGGCAAATGTCACCAACATGAAAAAAAAAAAAAAAATCAGAACAGTAGCAATCTCTGAGGATGTGGGTAGGAGATAACTGAGAATATGTATGAGAGAACTTTCTGGAATGATATCCCCAATGGCAATTTTAAAGGTTTAAAAAGCAAAAAAAAAAAAAAAAAAAAAAAATCAGTAACTAAAATATTTAATATTGTATTGTAACTAAAATTCTTTTCCTATGCAGGAAGAATCTATTCCATGCAGCCAAAAGTAGTAAAGGATGTTTTATTTTTTTTTCCCTATAGTTCCGCATTTTGTGCATTCCAATTCTTCTACCCATTAGGTTAGCCCAATCTCCTCCAACTATGAAATGGAAAAAAGATGGAGAGGTAAATCAAGGAAAGCTATTTGGTAATGCCATGACCTAGTGCAGATTCCAGTGCCTGACATATGTTACATGCTGAATCTTTACCTCATAGGAATTTTGAGTATTCCTTAGAGACTTCCTTCCTCTACCCCAATTCCCAATTTCTTGAATTTCTTACATATAGTTCTGGTAATGAATAAAAATATGTTTATACTATATTGTCACTTGAAATTCCTCCTTTAGCCCCTAAACTTGTACTAACGTATCACCAGTCTCCTTCAGCTGAGCTCTGCTCACTACTCCTGGCAAATCTTTGCAGATAATATGACAACCCCAAGCAACCTTGCTCTTAAAAATGATCTACATGAAAATAGTCTACATGGTCTATGTGAATTAGGTCCATTTTAGTGATAATACAATTACTGCCCACTCTTATCCCTATGTATCTTCAGATGTGATTCAGAAACAGCCCACTCTGAGCTACAGGTTCCAAGGGGCACATATCAAGCTCTCCTAGCCTCATTCACAATTCTTTTTTTTTCCCCAGACTATTATGGGAGTACACTGGTTTTGGTTACCTAATTTGCTTTTGTACAGTTTGAGTCAAAATTATAAGTGTGCCCTTCACCCAGATAGTGTGCATTGTATCCATTAGGTGTGAATTTACCCATTTCCTCCTCCTCCCTCCCACCTACTTGATTTCTGTTGAGTTTTACTTCCATATGTGCATATAAGTGTTGATCAATTAGTTCCAATTTAGTATGGAGTACATGTGGTGTTTGTTTTTCCATTCTTGTGATACTTCACTTAGAAGAATGGAATTCCAGTTCCACACAGGTTGTTACAAAAAATACTAGATGGCCATTTTTTTATGGCTGAATAGTACTCCATTGTATACATAGACCACATTTTATTAGTCCACTCATGTATTGATGGGCACTTGGGTTGTTTCCACATCTTTGTGGTTGTGAATTGTACTGCTACAAATATTTTACTGCAAGGGTCTTTTTTATAAAATATCTTTTTTTCTTTTGGGTAAATACCTAGTACTGGGATTGCTGGATCAAATGACAGACTTAAATCTAAGGTATGAAACTATAAGAATTTTAGAAGAAAATTTTGGAAAAACTCTTATAGATATTGGCCTAGGCAAATAGTTTATGAATAACACCCCAAAAGCAATCACAGCAATAACAAAAATAAATAAATGGGACCTGATCAAATTAAAAAGTTTTTGCACAGCCAAAGATACAATCAATAGAGCAAATAGCTGACCTACATAATGGGAGAAAATATTTGCATACTATACATCTGATAAACGGCTGATAACCAGAATCTACAAAGAACCCAAGCAACTCAGCAAGAAAAAAATCAAACAACCCCATTAAAAAGTGGGCAAAATACATGAACAGAAACTTTTCACGTGAAGATAGACTAATGGCTAACAAACACATGAAAAAATTCTCAATGTCTCTGATCATCAGCGAAATACAAATCAAAACCACAGTGAGATATCACCTAACTGCAGTGAGAATGGCTTTTATCAAAAAGTCCCAAAATAACAGATGCTGGCATGAATGTGGAGAGAAAGGAACACTTATACATTGTTGGTTGAACTGCAAAGTAGTACAACCTCTATGGAAACTAGTATGGAGATTCCTCAAAGAACTAAAAGTAGACCTACAATTTGATCCAGTAATCTCTTTCACAATTCTTGAGGTGAGGGGAAAACATTCATTATCTTCTTTGAAGATGGGCTGGACGGTACTTATAGCACATTTTCATCTCTCTGAAGAAAAATCCTCTCTTTGGTCTCCTATTTTTCTCTTGATTTCACTAACACTTTGTACAGGCTGATAATATGTTTTCCATTCATGGTGACTAAAGTCATTTGAAAATCCAGCGTAAGCGAACTAGCAATTCACACTGGAATATGCAATATTTGCCCTCAATTTATTGTCTTGAATTCTCTCCTGAAACCAAGCAGAAAGAGTTCCATTTTAATTTCCTGTTACACTCATAAGTATTGAACTTTATTGTGTACTAGTATTAGATGAAGCCAAGTACTATTCTAAGTGTTTTGCATATATTACATCACTTATTAATCACAAAACTGTGAGGTAAGAAATATAGGCTCCCATTTTATAGATATAGAAACTAACGCTTGGAGAGTTTAGATAACTTTTGCTGCCAAGCTTGTGCATGATCATAGGGATGGAGCTGATAATCAAATTCAGGCTTGTCTAACTCAAAAGCAATATAGTTGGTTTGATACACAATTCCTCCATCTATGCTTAGATCTTATTTTCCTTTCATTTTAAAAGCCTTACTCCTGCATTTAATTTATAGTGTTTTATTATAGCTTATACCTTATATATACATGAGGTTTGTCCAGAAAGTATCCAGCCATTGTTAGTATAACAAGAGCAGTTTGTGCAACATCTATGGAACCTGGCAGCTGAGGCAAATGGACTGGAATGTGCATGCATGAACAATGACCACTTCACTGTACTAGTCAGCGGGACACTATTCGCCACTGTTGAGTGAGCATGTATACTGTATGGCTATTGCATTCTAAATGACTGAGAGAGTAGAGCAATGAATCTGCATCAGATTTTGTGTTAAGCTTGAACATTCCTCTGTGGAAACTATTTGGATGTTTCAGAAGTCTTTCAGGGACATTACAGTGAGTGCAGCAGAAATAAAAGTTTGGCAACTTTTATTTGAAACGCTTTTTCTTTGAAACGTTTCAAAGATGGTCAAGAATCTGTTGAATATGGAAGGCCTGCAACAAGCAGGACACCTGAGAATGTTGAACGTGTATGGGTTAGGTTAAGAGATGCTGAGAGAACTGTGTGAGGTCCCAAGGTGCCTACTTTGAAGAGGACTTGAGATGTCATTGTCCTATGTACAATGTTTCTTGTATGTTATATTTGCTTCAGTAAATGTTTCTATTTTTCATATTATATGGCTGGATATTTTCTGGACAGAAAATATCTGTCAAACAAAATACCTAAACATTAGTTTTTTCAGAAATAAATTATGATACAAATAATTAAACACACAAACCTAAGCATTCCTAATTTGCTCCCAACTTACCTATATAGTATTTCTCTCCATGACAGGTTCTCCAAATTGAATGTAATATCCCAGGTTATTCAATGAAGTACTACATAAATAAAGTTTGAAAATGTGGAGTTCAATGTTATTGAGGCTATCATCTGAGTAGGAAATGCCAAAGATTACAAGTATCTTTTTTGTTCCTCTGCGAAGTAGACTAGACATCTGCCAAGGAACCTCAGATCTCAAATGAAGCATTAATTGAGTTTAAAAATACAAAGTTACATATCCACTGTGGCTGGAACCTGATTAGAATGTACCAAAGGGTTACAGCGTTTCTTTTTACTCTTCTGCCCAATAGACTTTGCTCCTGCCTAGGAAATTGAAATATAAGGTAGATGACATTGACAAGACAAATGCCATTAATAGAGAGAGATATGTGCCAGGTACAACACAGATTGAAAAATTAAATGCCCAGCATTATATGAAACTAGAAAGTTCAGAATTCTTCAAAGTGTCAGATTTGTACATGATAGCTGTGTGAATATCCAGGAATATGAATAGACCTGAGTAATTTTTGGAGGATCCTGTTGTGTTGTTATAGAGCCTGCTTTCCGAAAAGCTGTGCACTAACCATATAGCATTGAAAAGACAGTCTGGAAATTAATGATATCTATTTAGGATGCCTATAATAGCTGAAGTATTTCATTATTTAATTTGGCTGTCTCATGCACAGACAGGTATTTTGAGAGTATCAATGCAGCTGAAGTGGTTTGTAATGCTCCTTTTCTTCTCCATCATTATTTATTTTTCTGACATAACTGTTATAATTTACAGAATAGCAAAAATGACTTGTGTAGGAAGACAGAAATTTAATCATAGTAAGATATACCAAAATTTTATTCTCTTTTATTCTCTATAGCTGATCTCATTTGCTTTGGAGACCCTATTCCTAAAGTTGGAACATAGAATATAACAAGAAAATTAAACTTGCTAAGTAAAACACAGTCTTCTCTATTTCCACAATTTCTGTGTGGGTAGATAGTTCACACAATTCCCTAACAGAGCATTGTCTTCCCCATCCAGAGGCATCACTACCTTTTCCAAGATGGTCTACCACCTTTTCCAAGATGGTCTAGTAGCAGGTGAAAGCTCCCAGCTAGAATCTGATCTTGAGCCACAGATAACCACAAACTGCCCTGTACTTGCAAAAGGTCAAACTGTAGAGCGTTTCTCTCTGATACATACTACAGGGGGTCCCGTGGGTGATTTAGTCTAGAAAAGGCCGAGTGTTTTGATGCCCATACGTATTATAAATATTAGCAAAATTCTTAAAAGTGATTTTCTTCACTGACTTCATGTCTTGAATTGGGTTTTAACCAGGTGTCTATGTCTCCTATGTTATGGATGACCCTGGTCCTCTTTAGACTGTGATCCATAATATACCCCTTTAATATTTCCTTGTCTCCCTGGTCCCAGTGGATCTGTCATGTTTCATATAATCCCAATAGGGGAATATTTTCTTCACATTAGATATAAGGCCTTAACCCCCCCCCCCAAAGTTCAGGGTGTGGGTTATTGGGTTTCTCATATTAGAAACAATTTTAAACAAGTACACTTCCAGAACTCTGCAAATCATACAGGAATATGTGTTAAACTAATCATAAGAGCCACTCTTTATTGAGCACTTACTATGGGATTAACACTCAACATTTAACTAGGCAAGATACAAACTATAATCTTTGCTTTACAAGTTAGAAAATTAGGGTAGAGAGTGGCTTATTTATTTAGCACATTCAAGATTGCTGAGTTAGTCTTATTTTTACATACTTGTCAGTAGGATGATTCATTAACAACCTTTCCCACATAATCAACAAACGTTTTTGAACACTTACAATGTGCAGGGTAATGACTTTATATTTCAAACACTTAATTGAAAGAAGTCTATTCATGGTTCTATCAACAATCTTAGAGTATATTTACCTTTAATAACAATTCCAGGGTGATTAAGATTTAATAAATATAATGCTGCTTTTTAATATATAAAAATAAAATCACATTTGCTAAATGTTCATAAAAACACAAGTAATGAAATACAATTGCATTTAGTCGGTCATATTAATAGAATTATTATTAAAGCAAATGGGATTTCTAATTTGGCAGGCTTTGAATCAGGAAATAATTAGCTTCTTTATTTGGTGTTAAATTGAACTTCTATTTTTAAAGATCATACCTCAAATTTGAAAGAATGAAATGATCTTTATTTAAATCAGTGACAAACATGTATAGATAACACCAAGCTTTATGATTGTTGGGTACAAGGAAAGGAAACTAATAATCATTAAGCATATATTTTGTGCCAAGCTTTTAATTTAATTTTGATTAGTGTAATTTAATGCAATTTAATAAGCTAGTGAGGAAAATTTTAATACTTCTTTATGTAAGTGGCAAACAAACTCAGAGAGCTTAAGGGATTTGACCAAGGATGCTTAACTGGTCAACGATAGAAGTGGCATTTGAACTCAAAGCTATGTAACTTCAAATTCTGCTCTCATATTACTAATGCTTGTTGCTTCTCAAATCTTATTTACCTGTTTTCTTATTCTCAGCTTCCAACATTCCCTTTACACTTGATATAGTTGCCAGTATATACCTGGGGCCCAATAGATGTTAGCAATTGAAATAGCAAAGGTATGGGCTACTGTCTTAGAGAATATTTTTCCTCATAACTGAAATTAATTAGCAATATTATATGCTTTAAAGAATAGAACTTATTTGTACACTTGAAAATACACACATGCACACATATACACACACATGCAGAAGTTTATTACTAACAGACATAACTAACATGGCCTTGAGAGTCATAACAGAGGGAAGAAGAGTCCTCAATGGAATATTAAAACTAGAAGCAGACTCTGTAGCATATGCAAAATAACAAAATGAACTTTTGTCACAATGGGTTTGGCTTACTTGTATAAATCAGATGACATCATTTGAAAATAATTTCTCAAGAGACAAGTGTTATCATAAATGTACACTATTCAATGTTACTTGAGAATAGAGAACACTTACAAATTAGGTATCAGAAAAGACAAGATATTCGACTTTCTCCTCCTGCCACCATCTCTCACCTGTGATTCACTTCAATATATGCCCAACATTAAGACTCTACTAGTCTCTCCTTTGAAAAACTTTGAGAAACCCAAATGACTCTAAGGATGAAATGTAATGAAATAGTCTCTACATCAAATATTCCACTTTTTCATTACCAGTATATTTATTCTGACTACACTTGATAGAATACCTTAATGTAGTTAATGATCTTATAGAATTGTCACTCTTAATTTACTATGAGTCTTAGGTCAAGATTAACACCAATGAGACACCAATAAACATTGAAAATCAGAATGCAAGTATTATTTCAAAATTAAATTTAAAACCCAAAGACAAAACACAAATTTGTTTATTTTCAGCAAGTGCTAGATTATATATGACTATATATAACTTATAACTTTGCCTACTGAAATTACCTGTAAGCATTGATTATTTGTATGATTACACAATTAGATTACATCTGGGAAACAAAAACCTCAGAATTATGTGTGCAATGACTGGATGTATGTCTCTCACTATACAGAAACAAAGTCAAACCAAAATTAAAGAAAAACTAATTTATCTGTTCAGTTATTTTTTAAAAAAGTAGAAAAAATTCTAGGTGGAAAAATCTGTTCCATATTTCAATTAACATTTCTATTTTTGTTTGTAGTTTCATCATACTCTCCTTAAAACACAGTTTTCCTATTGCCTCTAAAATGTAATTTTAAAATAAAAACATAAAATGTTCTCTCTAAATTTAAAAATTTAAAAATTTTAGAGCTTATTCAGTTTAAATCATTTCCATTGAAATTAACAGACATTGATTACACAATATTTCCCATTCATAAGCTTTTTATAATTGTAAATGATAGTACAAAAACTAACAAGTTTTTACATTCAGGAACATATTCTTTAATGGAGCACACATGTTAATATAATAAGCAAATGCATACTTAATATAATGTACATAAAATACAGAATCTAATATGTGATATTATTGGTGTTTCTCGGTCACTAACCATACTCTGAACCATAAGTTATTTTTTAACCCAACAAAAGTATGCCAAGAGTGTGGTCTCAAGGAACAAAGATAAAGGCAATGACTAATATTTACTGTGTGCTTATTCTGTGTCAAATATTGATCTCAACACTTTACTGAATTCATATGATTTTATCCTCTTATGATTCATTTGGTGAAGATATCATTATCATCTCTATTTTAGAGATGAGAGGACTGATATAAAATAGGCGAAGTACCTTGCCTAATGTTACTAGCAAGTAAGTAAATGGAGCCAGGTTTGAACCAGGACAGTCTCACTTTAAAGCCAGTAGTAGTAATTACTTCACTATAAAGTTTTATCCCGGGCTTTCTGTTTTATCATTATAGAGATTGACATGTGGTAAACTTCACTTTTTGTATCCATAAAAACAGAAGAAAAATTAATTTAAAGAGTCATGAGGATGAAATGGATTAATATGTGTAATATTCTTTAAAAAAGACTCAAAAAATGAGTTAAATTCTTCAAAATGTGCAGTATTCTGGGAGTAAGGGTGAGGATAAAAGTGGTTATTTGGGAGACAGCATGAGAAGCCAAAAGAATATGGGTTTTGTGTTCAGGCAACCACGGATTAGATCCTAGGTAGGCTCTGTCAGATAATAACTGGGTAACTCTGGTAAAATCATTTAGTTTCCCTTACTTTCAGGCCCTTATCTATTAAGATAAAAAGAAAACCCCTTTACTTAGTCCATTGTGCTGCTATAACAAAATACCTTAGAGTCGGTAATTTATAAATAACGAATTTATTGCTGATGGTTCTGGAGGCTGGAAAATCCAATATCAAGGCTCCAGCAGATGTAGTGTCTGGTGAGGGCTTTTTCTTCATAGTTGATAACTTCTATGTGTTCTCACATGGTGGAAGGGGCAAAAGGAGCATACAGGCTCCCTCAAGTCCTTTTATAAGGACTCTAATCCTGTTCATGAGGGCAGATCCCTTGCCACTGAATCACCTCCTAAGGGCCCTACTTCTTAGTACCATCATTTAGAGGTTAAGTTTCAACATATAAATTTTGGAGGGACACAAATATTCAGACCATAGCATTCTACTTCTGGCCACCCAAAATCCATGTCCTTCTCACATGCAAAATACATTTATGCCACTCCAGTAGCCCCAAAAGTCTTAACTCATTCTAGCATCAACTCAAAAGTCTAAGGTTCAAAGTCTTATTTAACTGTTATTTAAATCAGATATGAATGACTACAAGATATGATTCATTTTAAGGCAAATTTTCCTCTGGCTGTGTGCCTGTGAAAACAAACAATTTATGTGCTTCCAAAATACCATGTGGGACAAACATAGGATAGACATTCTCATTCAAAAAGGGAGAAATAGGAAGGAAGAAAGGAGTAACTGGTACCAAGTATGTACAAAACCCACAAAGCAAACAATATTAAACCTTAAGTTTAGAGAATAGTCTTTTTTGATTCTATGTCCCACTTTCCAGATACACTGGGGCAGGGGTTGGCCCCCCTAGGATCCGGTGATCCTGCCCCCAAGGCTTTGCTGGACACAGCTTATGCAGCAGCTCTCAGGATTCACATGCTGGCTACTCCACTGTTCTAAGGTCTTGGGCACAGCCTTGCCTCTGCAGCTCCTCAGTGCATTGCTCTAGTGGAGAATGTCATTAGTGACCCCAACCCTGTGGCAGTTCTCTCCCTAGTTCCCCTGGCTCTCCAGAGCATCCTTTGAAATATAGATAGAGGCAGTCATACTCCATAGCTCTTTGCACCACTGGAAATGGCACCACAAAGACATAGCCAAGGTTTACCTCTTGTGTACCTTGGAAGAGAGACCACTGCACTTGGGTCAACCAAAGTCACATCTAGAGGTACCTGAGGCCTCTCTTTTGTCATAGTTCTGTCCCCCAGGCCTTGGTACTCTGGGCTGTACTGGCAGTGGCTGCTCCAATCCAGTAATCTCCAAAATGCTATTCATCAAGACAATTCATCCATTGTCTTGATGAATAGCACCAGACATCCACTCATGCATACTTATCTTTTCATCAAAAGGTCACTTGGCCACACCCTGGGTGTTCTTTCCTAAACATTTTTTTTTTTGATTTGTTACAACATGGCCAGGCTGAGAATCCTCCAAATCTCTGTGTTTTACTTCCCTTTTGATTATAAAGTCCATCTTTAATTGATTCTCTCTTCTTTCATTTTAATATGAGCAGTCAAGAGAAGCCATGCTGCACCTTCAACATTTTGCTTAGATATTTCTTCCATGAAATATCCTAATTCATTGCTCAAAATTTCTACCTTCTACAAAACACTAGGACACAAACACAATTCCTCCAAGTTCTTTGCCGTTTTATAAGAAGAATCACCTTTCCATCAGTTTTCATTAACACATTCCTCATTTCCATCTGAGATCTCATCAAAATGGCCTTTACCATTTATATTTTCATCAACATACTGTTTAGGACTTCTTAGGTAATCTCTAAGAAGAAGATTGAGGCTTTCTCTATAGCTGTCTTCTTAAGTGCCCTCATCAGAATCACCTTGAATGCTCCATTCACTTTAAAATCCTTTCAGCATCTATCTACCCAATACTCTAAGAAATATTGTTATTGCAGCTTGAATGGACTGCAACATCTCTCATAAAGTTTTTGTGGCCATTAGATAAGATTAGTTACATGCCTAACAAAGCATCTGGGACATGATATTATACTCAGTAATTAATTTGACCTATGTTTTGATCGTATCAGGGATTTAAAAATCTCTTTTTGTGTGTGTGGAAAAATAGTGATTATATATATATATATATATATATATAACATAAAATTTATCATTTTAACCATTTTTAACTGCATAATTCAGTAGCATTAAGATGATTCACAATGTTTTGTATCCATCACCACTATTTCCAGAACTTCTTCATCATTCCAAAAAGAAACTTTGTATCCATGAAGCAATAACTTCCCATTTCCTTCCCCCCTCAACATTTAGTAACCTCTATTCTACTTTCTATCTCTGAATTTGCCTATTTTTGGTATCCATTCATCCATTGAATGGCATTGGATTGTTTTCACCTTTTGACTGCTGTGAATAATGCTGCTCTGAACATTGGTGTACAAGAGTCTGAGCTCCTGCTTTTCCTTTTTGTGAATATATATCTTAGAAGTGAAATCACTTGATTATATGGTAATTTTATGTTTAACTTTTTGAGGAACCACCAAGCCATTTCCAATAATGGCTGTACCACTCTACCATTTTACATACACACCATTTACACAAAAGCATTTCAATTTCTCCTCCTAGCCAACACATGCTATTTTCTGTTTTATTTCATTTTTTATAGCAGTCATGCTTATGGCTGTGAATGGGGGATCTCATTTGGTATTGATTTGCAGTTCCTTTATAGCTAAAGATGCTGAGCATCTTTTCATATGCTAACTCATCTTTTGCATATCCTTTTTGAAAAAAATGTCTATTTAAGTCCTTTTGCCTATTATTTTTTTTTAATTTTTTTTTATTTCAGCTTATTATGGGGGTACAAAAGTTCTGCATAGATATATTGCCAATGTCCCTCCCAATCCCCCGAGTCCGAGCCTCAAGCGTGTCCATTCCCCAGACAGTGCACAT
>CM052438.1:119373201-119417304 GCA_028533085.1 Varecia variegata | reverse complement strand
CCATATCCTAGGACATAAATCATGTCTTAAAAAATTTAAAAAAATAGAAATTATACCATGCATCTTCTCAGATCACAGCGGAATAAAAGTAACAATGAACTCTAACAGAAATCCTCATTCCTACTTAAAGTCATGGAAGCTAAACAACCTTCTACTGAACAATCATTATATAAATGAAGAAATCAAGATGGAAATCAAAAATTTCTTTGAATTAAACGACAATGGAGACACAACTTATCAAAATCTATGGGACACAGCTAAAGCAGTCCTGAGAGGAAAATTTATTTCCATAAATGCCTATATCAAAAAGACGGAAAACTGTATGCACTTTTAGATAGTTTATTTGTTCTTTATCTCCATTTCCACTTGCCCTCTTTTGTATGATATTATAATTAACCAACTGACACTACCTTAACTTATTAAACCATGAGACTCATGAAACAATCAGAGATAGGCAATCTGGGAATATTATACTTGGTTTCTTCACTGTTCTTTAATGTTTTCTTATTTTGGAGGGAGGTGTCTTCAGCTTCCAAGAAGACTCAGTATGCACATTTCATCCCATACGAGTCAGAGTCAGAGGAACCAGGCAAAGAATATTTCACTAGTGTCTATAAATAACTTTTATTTCAATAAAGATATTTCTAAGCAAATGAAGAAGTCATCAGTTTTATCATTAGTCTCTTTTGTACATGAATACTTAAAGCTTTCAAAGCAATAGGAAGCAAAAGACCTAAAGAAATAATAACTAGCTTTGTTGTGTTTCTGACAGACTGGTCCCATATGTCTATGATTATGTGCTGAACAGAAGAAAAATAAAATGAAATACAAAATATTTTATAAATTGGTTTACTAATGATAGCATGTACTACGTAGAAAGTATTAGGACACAGACTCTCATTAAACTCTAGTTAAGTTTTTGGATTTTGCCAGATTAGATTGTGAGTGATATCATATAAGAACAGTGATACCATGGTAGCAAACAGGTTAGGAAGGAAATTATTAAGTATCACCTGCCCAGGGTTGACATCATTGAATTCTCATATGTTTAGCTTGAGAAGCTCTTTTTTTTTTTTGTGGCATTAAACTTACGTAATTACAGAAATTATATCTCTATTTTACTGGACAAGGGTATCTATAATTTAGTTCAAATATTTTAATAATTTTCCATGGCCATCATTTTTCATGTACAGTATTGGGAAATGCTTGTCTTAACAAGGCAGAAGCTGCTTTACCCTGGGTTTTTCCACATGGAGGATTACCTGATGATAATGACACATTTCCAACAGTGGCAGGGAAGCTACCAGAGACACAGAAGGCCTGCACAGATGTCAAGACTGCTGGGCACGGCACTGCCATGGTTGATGCACCCAGACTTTAAAGTCTCTTTAAATTCCTTTCACATAAAAGAGGAAATCTGAAGTTCAGCCTCCAAGAAAAAGTATTAAAAAAGACCAAAAGGGTTTCATCCAAGTTCCACGGGTGATAAAACACATCAATCTGAAACATTACTAGTGCATTGCTGATTCCCTAGTCATTCTTCTATTTGCTATAGCTGAACAATGATAGCACTGTTCCATCAAGGGAAAATGATCCCTCCTCCTCTCAAAAAGCTTTTTACAAGGCAAAGCTATAAAGTGCTAGATTTATTAACAATTTCCATTTCAAGAGAGACACTGTTTGTATGGCAGTAAAGCTGTGCTTTAATGCAAATGCAGCACTTCAAGCCTGTTTTCCGAATGCCTTCACAACTCCTGTAAATAATGCATCCCCAGGTGGCATCGTGCACTTTTAAACAATTTGGGAAAACTAGTTCAAGTTGTAAAGATACAAATGTACTTCTTTTAACATAAAAACAGTTTTGCAAACACTCTAGAATTTTCCAATATATTTTTCTAAATCCGATTGATATTTGATTGCCAAAATGGGGAAAATGTACTTAAGTGGATTTTACCATCAACCCACTAGCTCAGGACACCAGAAAGTGAAGACATAGTCCAGCTAATTTTGAGCAATAATAAAACTAGTCTATGGTGTTGAGGAGAGGAAAGGTGCACACAAGTTCTGTAGATGGAAAGTATCATGGGAAAGATCTTTATCTCAGTTACCTATGCATATCTCTGATTTCACCAGGTTTTATTGGACTGTTCTAATTGTCTTAAATAAAGAAACCTGATAACGACCTTATCCTCATTTTGATTAGTTCCTCCCTTTTACTATATGTTTACATTTTTTGAAATTTAATTTTAATTGGCAAATAATAACTGCATATGTGTATATGGTACAATGTGATGCACTGATAAACATATACATTGAGGAATAATTTAATCAAACTAACATATTTATCACCTCACATACTTATTTTTTGTGGTGAGAACATTCAAAATCTATTTAGCATTTTTGAAATACACAATATGTTATTATTAATAAGTTTGTCTTTTTAAAAGATATAAAATGGCAGTTTATGTTAAAAAATAAATATACTACAATTGCCAAAGTGGTTACTATTGGGGAAATAAGACATTTCTTTTTGTTGAGCACCAGAGGATTATTTTTATGGCAAACTATGTAAAAAGAAAGTAACAAAATTGAAAATTAAAAGTTTCTCCATACATAGTTATCATTTTTGTTGTGAGAACACAATAATTGTTAACTTTAATCACCATGTTGCACAATAGATCTTTCAAATTCGTTTTTCCTATCTACCTGAAACCTTGTATCTTTTGACCAACATCTTCCCAATCTACCTCCCCACTCCCAACCACCCCAGCCACCAAAGTAGTATAATCCACCTTGGGTCAGAATACCCTACACCTAGTGACTTGGATTTGAATGGAAAGGAAATTAGAGATGTTACATTTTATTCAAAAACCAATAATTTTATAGTAATGTGTTAATAAGGGAGAAAAATATATTAAATGGTTCAGTGAAAAATTGAGTTATGGCCAGATTGCATAGGAATGTATTCTATAAGGCATGACACAACAGAGAGAGATAATTTGGAAAAAAAAAAAAAGGTCATAATCAAAAATTCTACTTTTGTCTTCATATTACTTGGATATCACTTGAGGCCCTTTTCATTGCAAGTGCCAGACAAACCAATCTAAATGTCTGAGATGATAAAGTGGACCTATTGGCTCATCTAATAGGAAGATCCAGAGTTTAAAAAGAGTTTCAACTCAAGGATGTCATCAGAGATCCCATTTTTCCATCTCTCTGCAGTATAATTCTATAAGCTTCATCCCTGGACAGACTTCCTCATGTTATTAAAATGGCTACAGAAATTTGAAGCTCCACATCCACACAAGGAGCAAGAACGTCTCTAGTTCAGCTATTTTAAGAGTCAGTGAACTTCATGATCTGGAGTCTTCAGTGCAATTCTTTTTGGTGAAGGTTATATGGTTGTCCCTGAACAAATATCTTGACAAGGACCAATGGCATTTACTGATCTACTCAAGCCCCCTTTTCTAAACCAAATCCTCAATTTCATAGACAGGAGGTTAGCATTGCCCTTATTGGACTTTAGTAAAACAGGGCTCACCTCTGTAACTTGGGTTGTGTCACTTTCCCCTGAAGCACTTAAGTACTGTGGAGAAAGGAAGGATAATTGAACAAAAATCTTGGTGCTAAGTAGGAGACAGACTTAGGGAAATAGACGCTGGCTAAGCAACCAACGAATCACCTCCATTGAAAGGCATTTCTCCCCAAATTTAAATATATACCTACTGCCATTTAAACAACCAATTTTTATTAAAATTCACCTGATTTGGCTATTTATTTCTTTGTATTCATATTTTTTTCACTTTCTAGGAAAACTTCATTTATTTAATCCTTGCTGGTCATTTTATTGAAACTTTATTCACTGATAAATCTTTTATCCAACCTGACACATATTTTCACCCAGTCTACATCTTCTTCTAGATACATATTATCTGCTTATCTGAGCTCTGGAATACAGGGAGGGTAAATAATAGAGCCTTATTTTACACACAATTATTTACCATGAGGAACACCTAATTCCTAAGATATATATAGTCACAATTAATCAGCATTTTCTTATCCCATAAAAATTCTATTCCCCCCAAAATTTCATTATTCCCCAATTAAGACTGATATTTTAGTGTACTCTCAGTTTTCAATACTTGTGTAATTTCATACCCATGGCTTCGTAATTTAATCTTTGTATGGGATTTTTGTTACCATACTGGAATGACAGGAAATTTAGTTTCAAATTACAGGAGTTACATGAGTGATAATTTCACAAATCTCTTATCATTGTTAGACACCATTTCTACTAGCTATACTTTAACTTTTAAATGAATTTCAAACCATTTATTATGAGTAACAATATATAATTATCTATTAATTAGTATTATCTGGTTAAAATTAGTTCATCTATCAACCTGGCATCTGGTAATCATGAAATGTTCATCTCACCAGAAGAAACACCCTTCTCTATCCAACTGAAGGCTCTGTCTCCACTTCTTTCTGGATTATTACCTAGCTACATGGCTTCCCCTGCTGCCGAGGACCCTCTAACTCCATCTTCCATGCTTCCTACTCTCTCTCCTTGACCTCATGCTGGAGTATTTTTAGATACATCAACATGTCAACTCTTTTCTATCCTTGACCTTTCATATGCTGTTGCTACTTCCTAGAATAAGTCATCATTATTAACCTTGGCTGTACTTTGGAATCACTGATGGAGACCTGAAAATCTCTGTGGCCAAGCAGCACCCAAGACAAATTAAATCAGAATATTTGGGAGTGAGGCCTATGTATTAGTATTGTTTATAAAGGTCTCAGGTGATTCCAATGTGCAGCCAGGATAAGAACCCTCTTTTTATTCTCTTAACTCCTGATTATCCTTCACATCTTTGCCTAAGGAACACTATTTAGAGAAACGTTCCCTCACTCCTCAGACTAGGTTTGATGTTTTGAAAGATGTTTTCATGACTCCTATATTCCTCTTTCACTGTACTTTGCACATTTGTAAATTATTTGCGAGCGGATATGACATCAGTTTTTTCACAAGTGTATCTTTGCTTTCTAGAATGAAAGGCAATTGTTAAATGTGAACCGATTTGTGCTGCTCACTAGAACCAGCCTGTCTAAATCAGACTGATACTCATAATGAGACCAATGTGAAACTTACTGCTACATTGTAAGCAGGCCCTTAAAGTTCTGAATCAGTGAAAGAAAGAACACAAAACTTTTATAATTGCTGTCATTAGAAACAGCTTTATTCATGGCACTTAGTTCTAAATCTGCAGTAAGGATCATTTGTAAGTCCACAAACTTGTCCAGTTCTTGACCCCTTTCTATTTCAGGAGCAGATTTACCTCCCAATCTACTTCCACCACACACATATCATATCACCAATTGGAGTGTTCTGGGTATAATTTACTGTGGAACCCAGACCAGATTGCCTAAGATGCAAAGAAAGATGAAATTTTTTATCCTTAACCCAATTTAAGACCTACCTCCCCAGTCTTTATTTTCTATCTCAGGATAAAGCCCTTTTCAATGGAATGGGCAGTGGAAATAACCACTACCTTTAAGAAAAAATTCTACTTGGACCTACAGTGTGTATAGTGAAATTCACATAATAATTCAACAGTAGCCTATTGTAGATTATTGAGTCTTATAACTTTAATATTACAGATAATGCACAGCGATGATTAAAGCAAATGGATTACCTTTTTTTCTCTTCATAGGCTGAAATCAATCTCATATAGACATTATTTCTTATAATTCTGCCACACACACACACACACACACACACACAGACACACGCACTCATACAAATAAAATTGTGATATATTTTCAATTAGGCAAAATAATATTTGGAAAGAAAGTAGCAGAAAGACTAATGGAATATGAAATGTCAAAATACAGGCAGATACAAATAGAACCTGAAATTTTCCCCAAGTGGTAGGAATAGAATGTGATTAGAGATTTAAATTAATATGGAAGGTATGGTGAAGGATTTCATTTAGTTTTTTCTTAATGATTTCTTAATTAATAAAAATCACATTAACCAGAATGGGCCTTTCCTTTAATCGAATCTGAAAGTTTGATTACTTTTGGAATCAAGTTAAAATTTAATACTTAAGGCACTTATTGTCATAATTCTTAAATCTTAGACAGGCCAGTCCACAATATCAGAATGTGAAGCAAACCCTAATTATCTGATTAGTCCTACTGCATAGCACAGTGTCCAATATATAGTAAGTATATGATAAATATTGTTGAGTGATTTAATACATAAACAAAATAAAACACTATCAAATGGAAAAAGGAAATAAAACATTTTTAAAAAAAGACATACTTATTCATGAGATAAAAGAAATTTATTTTAAAACAAATATATCTTTTACCTTATAATAAGTTGATGATATATATAAAATATGGTATAAATATTATAGTTTGACTCACAATATTAAAATATTCCTACTGCAGATGCTTACTACATGGGGTCAAGCTCATAATTTTTAGCCATTTGCTGGCAAACTAATGAAATATGTGTAATTTAAGAATAGGTCTTATGTTGTACTAAATTCAATGTCTCTAAAATTCTTTTCTCTGTGTTGTTTGTTCATTTTTAAATAAAGTAGGATAATTGCCAATAAGCTTAAACAGTCCGCAGTTACAGTTTCATTTATCTGAGACACTTCTGGAATCAGTTTCCCTGAAATAATTATATTGTAATGAAATAGCCATAACATAGTAAATTGTTATGTTAATAATACCAAGATAAACATTTAATTAGTAAGTGATCATTCTTAAGCTGGCATTAAAATTGTTATGGAATTATGAAATAGTATTATGGTAGTTTTAAGATACTAAGTGAAAAAATCATTTATATTTTTCACCGTTTTTATTATAGTACATTTATGCCAGTGATCCTTGAAATATAAAATCATTTATTCTAAAAAATTAAAAGATATTATAATTCAATTACCTTACTTTGAAAAGAAATCCTTTGATAAATTAATTTAACCAAAGTAAATAATGCCTTAATATTATTAATTCTATGTGTAGTTTAAGTCATTATGAGAATTTCTAATTATCCAAATTTATTTAATTTCTTCTACAATGTTGAAGATGAATTAAGTCTCTTATCTAACACCTTATCTTCTTATTTTTTTAAATATCGACTCACAAAATAAAACCAGAGGCAGAGAGTAAAATGGTGGTTGCCAGAGGCTGGGGAAGGGTGGGGTGGATAAAAAGAAGTTGGTGAATGGGTGCAAAAATATAGTCCAATAGAAGGAATAAGTTCTGGTATTCCATAGTAAAGTAGGGAAATAATAATTTATTGTATATTTCAAAATAACTATGAGAGAAGAATTGTTATGTTTCCCAACACAAAGAAAATAAATATTTAAGGTGATAAATATCACAATTACCCTGATTTGATCCTTATATGTTATATGCATATATCAAAATAGTACATGTATCCCAGAAATGTATACAACTATTATATATCAATAATAAAAAAAAAAAAAACACTTGCAGAATGAGTGAACTTGTAAATGGGAATGAGAAACCCTGGATTTATGTCTTGCTACTGCCATATATTAGCTGAGAGTCTCTGATCACATCACCTATGGTCATACACACGCTCCTTCTAAGACATACACAACATTCTGTAGTTTACAGTATTTTTTCACCTGTGATATTGAAATTGATTCTCATGGCAACACTGTGGAATTGGCAGTGTCATGTAGTAGTCTGTTTTCAGTTGTTCGTGTGTTCTTGGCCAAAGAATGACCACACACACCAAAAGCAAGGCAAGAGTGAAATGATGTTTATGGAGGAAGGACAAGATACGTTTACAAAGCAAGAGCAAGATGCTTTCACACAGATGATGAATGGACCCCCTGTTGTAACAAAAGAGCCTTGGTTATGGTGTGGGGTCTTTTTTTATAGTGGCTGGGTTGGGCCCTCCTCGTGGTTTGGACATCACCATAGAACTACTTTGATAGACAGTTGGGAGTTATATGACCTGAATCTTACCGCACATGTGGATTTCCCATGAGCCTCTCTGAAAGCCCACTGTGGGGGGAGTGAACCTCAATATAGATTTAAGCTAATGACTTGATAATTAGTCTTAGGTTGCTCTAGGTCACCTTCTAGACCCTATTGTACCTCTGTATTCTTTTTTGTAGTTGGTGTGCTAAGTTCTGATTGGCAGAATGGTAGGGTGTTCCTTCCTCCCTCGAGTGTGGCAGTTGCTTGGGGCACCCATGTTTGTCCCCAGGAGGGGCCAGGGGTCCTCACTGTTTACCTAATAGAAGATAGTAAAATTATTATCAACAATTTATCATACAGAAGGATGAACCTGGATCATTAAGCTTCACTTTCTTTTATGTTAAATTGGGATATTATTTATAGTTAAACTCTGGAAAGGAGTTAGTAAGAATTTAGAATAAGGACATTCAGTCCCAAATTTCTTTGTTCTAATCTTACAGGACATTTTTTTTAATTTATTTATTTTTTTTTAATTTAAGTAAATTTTCATGTTTCCCTATGATACCCCTGGCATATTAAGTATGTGGGCTCCAGAGTTACAATATTTATATAAATCATATCCTGATTACTAACATGACTTTCCCACCTGTGCACTTGCCCCCAGATAAAAAAGATTATCTCAAGAATAATAGCATAATTCTTAGGAGTATGAAATGAAATAGTGCATAGAAAATGTTATGTAAATTAAAATATGCACAATGCTTAAATGGTTTATATAATATACTTTGTAACAAGACAACATAGTTCAAAGCCTCAATTTATTGCCTCTTAGTTGTGTGGAATTTGAACTACTGGAGTTTCTCTTATTATAAATAATATTAAAATGATGTTTTCAGGGCTATTAGGAGAAATAAATGAAACAATATATTATGCTTTTAGCTTAGATCCCCTGGCATACTTTGTACTCAATAAATCACAACTATTATAGTTATTATACTCACTCAAGAGTAGATTTCTCCAGGAATTGTTCTTGTTGTTGTTGCTACTACTATTAATGGAAGAGGACAATACTAAAAAAGGGAGGGAGAAAGACATCCTCTCCCATCTTCCTATTTAGGCTGATAAAATGCCACCCTACCTTTATGTGATTTAGGCGAAATTGAAAATCCAAATCATTACATGATAACAATTCTGGTTTTCCTTCTAAATTATCTCCAATGTTGACAGATAAAGCTAACCTCTTTCATCCAGCCTATGAGATGATAGTGACTCTCACTACCATCTGCATTGCCAATGATTATGCTGACCTAAATGAGTTACTGTAGTTATTATTATCAGGCCCCCAAGGAACCTAATACAACCTCCACTAATGACACTTTCAAATTATGAAAGTCTGTTTCCTCATAGAAATGTATCAATTCAGAGTCTACCTAAAAATTATCTTTCTTTTTGTGTTCATAGTGATAAGCAAATGTTCTACCATAAACAAGAACAGTTGTATTCAGTTTACCACAAATCTTTCACATTTTCAATTTTTAAAGGGTAAATAGTAAAAACAGTAAAAAAAAAAAAAAAAAAAAAAAAAACAGTGGGGGGGAAGATTTTTAATCCAATGAAACATTCCTTATCTAATTTTATAGATGAAACAACAGGACATGTCTAATCATTATAAAGTAGAAACAGCATAGTTACATTCAGTTCACTGTAAAACAACAAATTCATTGAGCATTGGCTTTGAGTAGCATATGGAAATAAGGATATAAGAATGGATAAGATTGTCTATTGGGATATCCACATGTGCAAGCAGGAAATGACAGTTAATTTCGGTGGTTTAAAAAATTACTATAGGAACTCAGAAATAAAATAATAAATTCTTCCTGGCTAATTCAAGCCTCACTAAGAAGAGACATTAGGCTAAACATTGAAAGAAGAGCAGATATTACCCATCAATAAAAATTCCCACTAAGCAGTTACAAAAATAGCAAAAGCACAAATTCATGGACAAGGAGATGCAAGAGATTTGATGTTGCAGAAGTCTACTAGAAGAGATGAGGAGGAAGGAGTATATACAAAGAGAAGGCAAACGTGAATTGGACCCAGAGCCAGTAGGTTCGTGGTAAACTAAAGTGTTCATTTGATCCTAAGATAGTTGGCAATCACACTCATGTGCTAGATCCTGAAATACATGTTTTATGTTTATAGTGTTTATCCTCACAACTATATAAGTATTATTGCAACCTCTTTATAGATGGAGGGACCAAGGTTAAGAGAGCTAAGTAAATCCCTCAAGTTCACACAGCTTGTAAGTAGTAGAGCTAGGATTCAAACTTAAGTGTTCTAAGACTTCAGGTCATGCTTTTTTACTGTGTCATGTTGTCTTTCTCTCCCAATTGTACTTTTTTGTCATTTACCATTTATTTGTTATCCCTTTTACTGGCTTCTCTTCCTTCATCTTACCTGTTCCTTAAATACTGGGGTCCCCTAGAATTCCAATTTTGTAGGATTGAAGACAAACATATGAAATTTTGTAGAAAATTTATGTGAATTATACAAGCCATTGTACTTAGAAATAAAACAATGTGGGAAAAAAATCTGAATACCTTCAGAGACCATAAAGATTTGATTAGTGGGCACACACTAAATTGCAGATAAAATGCAGAAAACTAGGTAGGCAGCCTATCGGTACCATTCAAATTGTTTAATTAGTGAGAGAATAAAATGATTAAAAATTAAAATTGCTTAAGAAAGTTCTCAGGCAAATTCTCATTTCTATTTCTTTCTTAACGAGTCTTTAATTAGCTGAAATTACATTAGGGAAGTTTCATGCCTTCTATAATTTTGCCAATATGTAAAATACCCTCTTTATTCACAAATGATGGGTGTAAGTGGATAATGAAACATATTCCTCAGGAGAAAAGGAAATTGTAGTCAATTTAGTATTATTGAATATCAACTTGTGTATATTTTTGGCTGAACAAAATTAAAGTCAATAGTAAGCAAGGGAAAATTTGGTTAGAAATATTTTATGTGATGTTTGTTTTACATAATTCCTCTGGAAAATACTTTGGAGAGAGAAATATAAAAATGATTTCATTATAAAGATTTAATGTATCTATGTAACATTATAACAATCAAAGGAATTGTCGCCAATTCTCCTTAACATTGTCATCCTCCAAACTATAAAATAAGCACTAGCTTAAAATTATAGAATAAATTCATATTTCTTCCTTTCTGGAATCAATTTAGAGCCTAGATTTTTCATGGTTTATGAAAAACTGCAATATGAGATCATTTTCTAACTAGTAATTATTTTGTACTCCTTCCTTTGTGCTCCTTTCCAAAGACAAGCACAATAGGACAGTTTAATATTCCTAAAATGAAACACAGGGAGAAAATAAAAATTTTGCGAAATACCTAAAGGGCTTGCAATTCTTAATGTAATTTATCTTTTTTATTTTTAATTATTATGGGTACATAATAATAGTTGTATATCTTTATAGGGTACATGTGATGTTTTGATGCAGGAATACTATGTGAATTAATAAAGTCAGGGTAATTGGGGTATCCAAAATCTTAGGAATTTATCATTTCTCTGTGTTAGGAACAAACCAGTTCTACTCTTTTAGTTTTTTTTTTTTTTTTTGAGACAGAGTCTCGCTCTGTTGCCCAGGCTAGAGTGAGTGCCCTGGCGTCAGCCTAGCTCACAGCAACCTCAAACTCCTGTGCTTAAGTGATCCTACTGCCTCAGCCTCCCGAGTAGCTGGGACTACAGGCATGCGCCACCATGCCCAGCTAATTTTTTCTATATATATTTTAGTTGGCCAGATAATTTCTTTCTATTTTTAGTAGAGACGGGGTCTCGCTCTTGCTCAGGCTGGTCTCGAACTCCTGACCTCGAGCGATCCACCGCCTCGGCCTCCCAGAGTGCTAGGATTACAGACCTGAGCCACCACACCTGGCCTCTTTTAGTTATTTTAAAGTATACCCTAACGTGTTGTTGATTATAGCCACTTTGTTGTGCTATCAAATTTTGTTCATTCTATCTAACTATCTGTATTTTTGCACCCATTAACTATTTCTACTTTATCCCTCCCTCCTCACTACCCATCCCAGCCTCTGGTAACCATCATTCTACTCTCGGTCTCCACGAGATCAAATGTTTTTAACATTTAGCTCCCATGTATGAACGAACACATGTGAGATTTGTCTTTCTGTGCTTGGCTTATTTCACTTAACATAATATTCTTTAATTCCATCAATGTTGTTACAAATGGCAGGATTTTATTCATTTTGTGGCTATATAATATTCCATTTTATGTATGTTAAATAATTTCTTTATCCATTCATCCTTGATAGATGCTTAGGTTGATTCCAAATCTTGGCCGTTGTGAATAGTGCTGTAATAAACATGGGAGTGCAGATACCTTTTCAATATGCTGATTTCCCCTCCTTTGGATATATACCCAGCAGTGGGATATCTGGATCATATGGTATTTCTATTTTTAGTTTTGTGAGGAACCTCCTTACTGTTCTCCATAGTGGTTGCATTAATTTACATTCCTACCATCAGTGTATGAGGGTTCCACTTTCTCCACATCCTCACCAGCATTCGTTATTGCCTGCCTTTTTGATAAAAGCCATTTTATCTGATGTGAGGTGACATCTCATTGTGGTTTTGATTTGCATTTCTCTGATGACTAATGAAGTTGGACATTTTTTAATATACTTGTTGGACATGTGTATGTATTCCTTTGAGAAATGTCTATTCATATCATTTTTCTATATTTTAATCACATTATTTGATTTTTTCCTATTGAGTTGTTTGATCTCCTTATATATTCTGGAGGATACACACACACACACACACACACACACACCCTTGTCAAATGGGTAGTTTGTAAATATTTTTTCCCATTTTATGGGTTGTATCTTCATTTTGTTGATTGCTTCCTTTGCTGTGCAGAAGCTTTATAGCTTGATGTGGTCCCATTTTTCCAATTTTGCTTTGGTTGCCTGTGCTTTGGGGGTAATACTCAAGAAGCCCTTGTGCAGACAAATGTCCTGAAGAGTTTCCTTAATGTTTTCTTCTAGTAGTTTCATAGTTTCAGATATTAGATTTTAAGTCTTTAATCCATTTTGATTTGATTTTTGTATATGGCAAGAGATAAGGGTAGAGTTTCATCCTTCTGCATATGGATGTTGAGTTTTTCCATCACCATTTATTGAAGAGACTGTCCTTTCCCCACAGTATGTTCTTAGCACCTTTGTCAAAGCTAAGTTCACTATAGATGTGTGAATTTATTTCTGTTCCATAGATCTATGTGTCTGTTTATATACCAATACCATTCTTTTTTGGTCGCTACAGCTCTAAAGTATAATTTGAAGGCAGGTAATATGATTTCTCCAGTTCTGTTCTTTTTGCTCAGGATAGCTTTGTCTATTCTGTGTCTTTTGTAGTTCCATATAAATTTTAGCATTATTTGTTCTATTTCTGTGAAGAATGTCATTGCTATTTTGATGGGAATTGCAATATTGATTCTTCTAATCCATAAGCATAGAATATCATTTCCATATTTGTGTTCTTCTTCAATATCTTTCATCAATGTTTTATAGTTTTCATTACAGACATCTTTCACTTCTTTGGTTAAGTTTATTCCTAGGTATTTTATTAATATTTTATTTGTAGCTATTGTAAATGAGATTACTTTCTTGGTTTCCTTTTCAGATTGTTTACTGTTGGCATATAGAAATGCTATTTATTTTTCTGTTGATTTTGTATCCTGCAACTTTGCTGAATTTTTTTTTTCAGTTCTAACAGGTTTTTTTGTGGAGCCTTTAGGTTTCTCTAGATATAAGATTGTTTTGTTGTCTATAAACAAGAACAAGTTTGACTTCTTCCTTTCCAATTTGGATGTCCTTTATTTCTTTCTCTTGTCTGATTACTCTAGCTGGAACTTCCAGTATTATGAAAAAAGCTGTTCTAATAGCTTTGGGTCAGTTTTTGAGAGGACTGTGCATCTTACCTCTCTCCCTCCTGCAAGAATTTGCTTTGGCCTTCCCTTCTCGTCTACTAGAAATCACAATGTGCCTGATATAACCTGCCCCTTTCACCCCAATTGACAAACTCCTATACATCTTTTCTATCGCATACACACTTTTTCTCCTCTCTGAACTCTTCCCCAGCTTCTCCAGAGAGAAGTCTTTTCCTTTGCAGAAAAACCATAACACTCTGAGTGAATGATTCCTCTGAGACAGTATGTCAATATTTAATTGTATACATTTCCCTGAAAAATTATAGGTGCTGCATAAGGAAGCATTTGTGGAATAAAAAATACGTAAAATATTAATGAAAGAAAATAAATATGAAAGTGCATAATATGCATGCTTGTACATATCTACATTCTGTATACACAGATATGTAAATAAAATATTGAGAACATGTAACGATATGTTGCAGTAGTTAATGTAGATCAAATTTATTAGATTTCACAACAAATTTGAAATATTCTAAATTATGGGGGGTGAATTACTTTAAAAAAGGGATTATTGGTTGATCAAAAAATAAAATTATCAGATTATTGAAGATGAAAGAAATTTACATTTAATCCTTATAAAAGGGGTATTGAGCTACATAATAGACAATATCATCAAAACCAATGTTTAAAGTTTTACAAAAGATGTAGAAATATCCTTTATGGTTACCTCACACATTATCTAAATATTGTATATTAAAGCCAATTGTATACTAACACATTCTAATTCTTTGCAGTTACCAAGTATGCAATGAGATAAGGTGCTAATTTTTTTATTAAGTGTTGGTGGAGCAGTTGTGAAAATATTGTTTTCTTAAAAGAATTTTATATATCCAATAACTACAAAACTGCAAATGAAAATGGTTGTTTATATAAATATTTGTTGTAGATATTACTTTGGTTTTATAGTCATGCAATTAGAAAAAAACTTTGATTATTTTGGATATTAAATATTGTGAAGCTTTGTTTTATTTATTTTTATTTTTAAATTTCTCTGACATTTTTATAAGCTTTTTTACATGTGTAAACATCACTTTTAAATTATATAAGTCCATAGTTAAAAAACATTACTTTGTCTTATAAATTTAAAAGTTTTTGAACTTTTTCAAATTTAATGTTCAGAGAAATGAAAGTCTCTATTTTTATATGTTTGTATTTGGCCACCCAGTTAAATTTGAGTCAGAGCCTGCGCACTTTAGATTGTAGAGAAAAATATTTGGTATAGTTTTATGTAAAAAGTTTATTGAATGAATGACAATAGATAATCTTTAACTATTTTGGACATGGCAATGTATTATTTGAATCATTTTAAATCATATATTCCTCTAACAATCTGTGAAATAAATCTAGTCAGCCTGCATTCTTGGTAAAGCATCATGTGTGATTTTGAACATTAGACCTGTTTTATGATTCTCTTTAGTATTTATAATTTCTGATTATAATAATACTATTAATAAATTAGTCTGTTGTCAGTAGTCTGATTATTAGGTCATTCTTATTCGTTGAAATAATCTAAATAATATAGTTGATATTTCTAGTAATTTTCATTAATTTAATTCAGAAGAAAGGTTTTAGTCATTATCTTCAAAAGTCACTGAGATAAATATTATACTGACCAGATTTTGTTGTTGTTGAAATAAAGTTCATCTGTAAATGGCCAAAAGTAAATCATGAATTAATATATTGGTGGTTTATTTTATGTAGAGAGGTGGATATGATTAATAAAGAAAAACTTTGTGAAATATACAAGATTAGGTAAAATAAAGAAAGGAAAGTATTATAGTAATAGCTGTTAGAGTGACAAAGGTGAGTGAAGTCATTGAATTGCTTAGGGAGGTCACTGCAGCCATCAACTGTGGGTTACATTTTACTAGTATAGCAGATGACCTAACAATTGAACCAGGAATTGAAGTTAATTTGTGAGATTAATATGGCTACTTAGTAAAAGAAAAAGGAAGTGACATTGGGAAAGCCTAATAATAACTTATCATTAAGAAGTAACTTCAACTATCATTCATTTATCATTTACTATATTCCAAGATCTGTGCTGTGTGCTTTCACTTGTCATCCCATGTTCCTCTCAGAACACAATTTTATGGTAATTTTGGTAATTTTTCTATGATAAAGGGTCTCTTCAAACATTTAATACGTTCCTAGGAGTTATAAAGTGTCATGCCAGGGATGTGATAATTAATGATGTTATATCGTTTCTGAAAACCTAGTTTGTAAAACATATTTGTAAGCAGATAATAATGAAAAAAGTGATAAATACCTTGATAAAATAACATACATAGTGATGAATTATAGGAAGAAGTAGTAAACTGTTTTGGTTGTATCCTAGAGCAGCAGTCCCCAACCTTTTTGGCACCAGGCACAGGTTTCATGGAAGACAATTTTTCCACAGACTGGGGAGGGGATGGTTTCAAGATGATTCAAGCACTTTACCTTTATTGTGCAGTCAAACTTCTCTGCTAATGATAATCTGTATTTGCAGCCACTACCCAGCACTAGCATCACCACCAGCACCACCTGAGATCCTCAGGCATTAGATCCTCATAAGGAGCATGCAACCTAGATCCCTGCAATGCACAGTTTACAGTAGGGTTCATACTCATATGAGAATCTAATGCTGCCGCTGATCTGACAGGAGGCGGAGCTCAGGCGATGATGTGAGCGATGGGGAGCCGCTGTAAATACAGATGAAACTTTGCTGGCTCACCCTCCGCTCACCTCCTGCTATGCTGCCCAGTTCCTAATACAGGCCAGGCCATGTACCTGTACTGGTCTGCGGCCTGGGGCTTGGGGACCACAGTCCTAGGGTTTTTCCAAACTAGAAAGTGAGGGAGCTAAAATTTAAATTCAATCCACAAACCATGCAGCCTTGTTTTACTTGTCTCAATTTGTAAAATCATAAGAAAGTCCTTTAGAGTTTGCAGAAGAACTGGCACAGCTAAAGCAATAAGTGAAAACAACATTGAGAATTAACAAGTAGGAGAAAAGTGAATATACTTTTACTTTTCTTCTTGAAAGGCTGGGATGCTAGACCGATGTTAGAGCCATGAAAAAGTGTTCTAACATACAGATGCCTGATGTGAGCCCTAACTATGGAACACAAGCTTCTAAACATATTTTCTTTACAAGTATTTGTTTTCAATGATTAATGGAAAGAGACCCAGAACCAGAGCTAGAGAGACAGAGAGAGAGAGAGAGAGAACAGCTGTCAATTTCTCCAGAAAGTACTACTGAAATCCTTCTTGGTTTTCCCTGCCCAACAATCAGCAAACTTCTCATTAGAAGGAACTTTAAAGGGTTTGCTGATTTGCAAAACGTGCCGTGAGTGATATGTACATTTCTTGCATAATTGGTTTTGTGTGCACTTATGGCACATGCTATTTTGGAAATGCACCCCCTCTGTGTTCATTATAGCTATTGCTCACTCTATTCTCTAATAATCATTTACAGTTACTCGTCACAGTTTATTATTAGAAAAGTAATGAATCAGCAGTTTATGCACTCCCTTTAACAGCCTAATCTTAGAATTCCAAACCACAGTCTATAGAATAGAAAGCACACAGATTTCCCAAATTTATTTCTAGATATTGAGCTACACATTTTATAGAGATTGTATAAACATTAATAAATAAAACTTTCCTTCTATTATCCTTAATGAATTGTTCTATTACACTCTAAACAAACAGTTAATTTCTGAAATAATAAATGCTACATTTTTAATGTCTGCTTTGGTAATAAAATTTATTTTCATATTTTCTTTAATTTTTGCATAGCTGAATTTTTTTTCTCTAACTGTAGAAATATCCACAATATATAACTACAATTTTTCAGTTGAAGAAGCACAAGACTGGATAAGAAAGATAAAAGGAGCTCTTTTTACCACAGTTCTCAGGTTTTTGTGTGGGTTAGAGATGATCCCAACGAGAACTTCTACCCAGGAGATCCCTATTATTTGAATGTTCTATTTCACATTACTCCTATTCTTATACCTTCAAGCTCAAGGAATTAAAATGTCATTTGCCCTTGCAAAGTGCTAAATCCTCAGACAAGGATTTCAAGCAGTAAACTGTTTTCAAATTACTAAACTAAGTACCACAATCACTTCACAAACCCATAGAACACCACTTTCATATCTTAGGTGTGGTTTATTGGTAAAATGATCTTTAGACTTCATATATATTAAGGGAATTTTAAACACATTCAGTCTTATTTTGGATGTTGCCTAAGACATTTGTTTCCAGGTATAGACCATTAACTATGACCTCTGGGCTGGACTTGATATATTACTTTAAATTACTTTGACATTCTAAGAAGCATACCACAATAAAAACAAGTTATTGAGGAAATGAGAATTTTAAATAATATTAGTTGTAATTATCTCAAATTTTATTTTGTATTAAAATGTCTCATAAATATATACCATTTTTCTGTATGATCTGTATAGAGAAAATTATTATCTAGACTTTCTTAAGGTGGCAATCAGTGAAAAAGTTTGCAGATATTTTACAACATTGTAGTATAATTCTAAGTAAGGCATTTTCCTGTGTATTGATGAAGGACAGGGGAGGAACAAAAGTAGATAGATAGTTTCTGACCTCAAAATGCCATTCTACATTTATTGAACATGTTATTTATGCCAGCAAAAACAATGCCAATTCTAGGGAGCCCAACTTCAAGTTATTGAAAATGTGTAGATAGTTTTCAAGCCTTCACTATAATAGCTAATCATGAAGGCTATTTGAACATGAATAATATTTAGTATTATAATCAGTCTCACCATCTCCACTTCCATCATCATCATCATCATCATCATCAATCATCATCTGGCATATTATACATAGTACTATGTACCAGCTACTGTGTTAAGGATTGTTCATATTTATTTCATACAGTCTTCACAAAGATTCCATGAAATAGATGCCAGTTAATCACATTTTACAGAGAAGGAAACAGTCTTGAAGAAATCATATAAAATTGCCAAGGCCACCATATCAGAACCATCATCAGTTCAAATCTAGCTCTTCACTACAACGTTGTACTACATTCTCTATCAGTTCCTCCCTTTATAGAAGAATTGACATTGTGTAGTTATTTTGACCCATAAGTTAGGCTGTGCATTTTAATTGCCCTTTTCTGTAGATAAATCAATAAGTTTAATTTTGAATTAAAAGATAATCGGCAAGCAATAAGAGCAGGGTGAGTATAACTAATCTAATTGTTTTATTACTCAAAGTAAATCAGCAAGCAGACATCAAAAACAAATTGCACAATTTGACTTTATGACTTTATTATAAACTGCAGCAGCAGATGGATTCTAAGACCAATGACACAGCTTATCTGTTTGCACCTTGTTAACCTCTTATTTCACTGTTCTTTAAAGTGACAACTCAGAAGTCAGTTTAGCATCTGCCACTGCTGCTTCTCTGCAGGCAAGTGGATCTACATCAAAGCATCCTGAAGAAAATATGTAGAGTAAAATATTAATGGGGGAGATATAACTTTAAAGAGCACAAGGAAGAGGAAGATTAGTTCATAGCAGAAAACCACTCCAAAAGCAAGGGACTTAGCCACAAATATCTCGGCACGTCAAAGGGTAACTGACAATATGACAAGTTATTACTAAGGTATTTGGCAGGGATAAAATGTTGGCAATCTTATTTCAAAATCCAATTTTTTTCTCATAAGTCTTTCTCGTACTGACAATTAAAACTATATACTATCCATGACTCTCTTATAAAACGTTTATAAAGTTGGAAAAAGTAACATAGTAAGAGACTTCACCATCTGCAAGGAAAAAAAAAAAAAACCTTGTATTTATAATCTCAGCTATTCTGCCAAAACCAGTGCTTTCTGGCTAGAATAAATTGATTTTTGCTTATGCATAAATTAAATGTCAACACATCTTTCACAAATCTACTTATGGCCAGCCAAAAACCAGGCTGTTGAGCTAGAAAACAAATTTAATACAAATAACTAGATCTTCTATTTACTCAACAAGTAGATACAAAAAAAAAAAAGGAGCTTTAGTGATCCCAAGTATGTCAGTGCTAATTAGCTGACATTTGAAGAGAAATTCTGCCTCCTCCCCCCAGAAAACTGTGGACAGGAAACCTGTTATATATTATCTTTCTCTCTAGCTATGTCTTAAAATGCATTAGCTCCAGCTGAACAAACACTGAGAAAACAATTTAAAAATTATATTTATATTGCAACATTGGATCACTATGTGAATAAATTCAATTAAAATTCTAGAAAGGTTTCAAATGAGTGTATATTGGTATTGCTCTTCCTCTGCCTCATGAAAAGGGTATGTGTGTTTGTATGTGTGTGTATATGTGTGCACACACGTGTGCATTTAGTATGTATCTGTTGAGTGCCAGAAATTCTTCTAAGCCCTGCAACCTGGAGACACAGTAGGAAAGAAAAAAAAAATAAGCAAATATATTTACTATATACCATGAGATTCATAAAGACTAGCTAGAAAAATAGAAATAAGTAAGCAGGATGGTAGTGGTAGAGGTGGGGGAGGGGTGTTTTGAGGGGTTCTGTCACAGGAAAGTAATTCCCAATGCTGGGAATCACTTGAAGCTGTGGTCACCAAACCATGGGACACAGACAAGTACTGGTACAGGGCCTGTTTGGAACCATGCAGCACAGTAGGAGGTGAGCAGTGGAGCAAAGCTTCATCTGTATTTATAGCTGCTCTCCATCACTCTCATCACTGCCTGAGCTCTGCCTCCTGTTAGATCAGTAATGGCATTAGATTCTCATAGGAGAGTGAACCCTACTGTAAACTGCACATGCCAGAGATCCAGGTTGCATGCTCCTTATGAGAATCTAATGCCTAATGATCTGAGATAGAGCTGGGGTGATGCTGTTAGTGCTGGGGAGTGGTTGCAAATACAGATTATCATTAGCAGAAAGATTTGACTGCACAATAAATGTAATGCTCTTGAATCATCCAAAAACCATCCACCCACCCCCATCCATGGAAAAATTGTCTTCTATGAATCCTGTGCTTGGTGCCAAAAAGGTTGGGGACTGCTGACTTGACGTCCAAAGGAATCCTTGGCTTCGTGCTAGAAAGAATTCAGGAGTGTGCCGACTGTGAAAGTGAATGAGAATTTATGTACTCTTCAGACAGAGTAGAGGCCAGTTATCCATGTGGAGGACAACAGCCCTCATGGTTCCTTTAGTCCTTTTATTTAAGCAACAGCTTAGTTATAGGGTAAACAAAGGAAGAAATGTTCATGTTATTTTTTGGAAAGGGGCGGTATTTGCCTAGAATTAGGGTGAAATCCACCTTCTGACTAAATGTAGTCAATCCAGAACTGTCCTGCCATCAGTTTCTTGATGGGCATGGGAGGTTTCCTTAGAAAGATGTTATGGTAATGAGAGTATAATGAAACCACAAGGTCAAAAAGCATTGGATTCTGGTTGATTCTTCCGCCATCTTGGTTCTAACTGGTTGGAACTTGTCCTGTCTCCCATCCTGTTTTAATCAGAGTGGTTCTATACTTCCTGACTCAGGTAAGCAATGCCTGCCAGATCCTCATCTCAGTTCTCTTAGTTAATGTGACATTTGAGCAGAGACCTGAAGTACAGGAGCAATTAAGACATGCGGATATCTAGGAGAAAGTGTTCTAAGTAGAGGGAGGAGTGTCCAAAACCCTGAGACTAAAGTAATGTTGCTATGATCCAGGAATGGCAAGGAGGCCTTTGTGTCTGTAGTGAGTGACAGAAGAGACAATGGTAAACAATCAAAGTGGTAGCCAGGGTAAGGATATTTGATTTATTTTAACAGGGAAGAGAAGCATTTAGAAGATGGCATTGTCAGTAGTTTTAAATTGCCCTTGGCTCAATGTTATGTCTGAACTATTTTATTTTTCAAGAAAGCTCCAAAAAAATAGACAAGTTAATATTGGAGTTTTCAAAGTATTTGTTCTGATGGATTATGTCAACAATGCATGGGAAAAGATAAATTCTGTGGATATGTAGGGGTGGAAAGGTGTGATACCTTTCCTTACCCATCATAAGGGTCATGGTTGACATACTTCTATAACAAAAGACAGGTTAACAAGAGAAAAGCACAACAGATTTATTTTTTAAAAAAGTTTTACATGACATGTGAGCCTTCAGATTAAATAACCCAAAGATACAGGAAAAGCTCTCTGATTTTATTCTCAGGTTCAATGAAGCAGGGATAGCATGTAGAGGGGTTCAGAAAGGGTTTGATCTAATAGTAATAGACTGAGAAGGGAAACCCAGAAAGGCAAATTCAGATTCTTCTTGGCCTCTCTTTGCAGTATTCCTTCCTTCTGGGTATAGGGCAGGACCCTCTCTGGAATTGTGGGCCATATGACCTACAATCAAACAAGGTAGGTCAGAGAATTTCTTTATGTCCAGCTCTTACACAGAAAGGTGGGTGAAAGAGTAATAATTTTAGGTTTTATGGCTGGCTTTAAGCAAAAAGGATTATGGTTTCTATAACTCGCTTTGGAAGAGAGGGATTCTAGTTTCCATAGCTTGCCACAAGGGAGAATGAGGCTGAAAGACAGAGGGTTTGAAAAAGTCAGAGAGAAACTTTGCTTCTGAGGCTGCTTCTGAGGCCTTTGCTCTGCTATATTGTTTTTTGAGATCCTACAATGCCTCCAAAACATTAACTAGTTAATGAATTGTTATGCAATCATCCCTTTCCATTATTGTAAGCTACGTAACTCTTCAACAATTTAGAATGGTAGGAGACATCAAAAGAATATTATAAAGAAGGAAATTGAGGCCCATAGAACTTGAGTGACTTGTCCAAACTCAAAAAGTCAATTAATTCTGCGCTTGATTTGGTCCATGTTTATTTTTTTCAAAAACCTAAGTTTATTAAAACAGAATCAGGCCATATAAAAGCTCACAATAGTGTATTGGAGCCAGCCCAAACCTGAGTTTTCATTTTTGTGTGAATCTCTTCCCAACTCCAAGTTCAGTGACAATTCATTGGCAGCTTGGAGTCAGCCTTGGGAGGAGTATTTATACTGTGGAGACTATTGGCAAAAGCTACAAATCAAGGCTTTATTTATTTACTTATTTTTGGTCTTTTTTTTGGACAGCCTAATTCATATACACTACTAATTACAGGTAATTAATTTAATATTATATATCCTTTGCATGAAAAACGTTGTAATACTACTTATATTGTACTTGAAAGTGTTTGCTTATGAGGCTTTAAACTCCAAGAGGCAGAAACTGACCTATTTATCTATGTATCCAAACTAGAGTCTAACAACAAATGTGTGTTGACTTTAAAATCTGTCACCTTAACAGAGAAAGTGCTAATGAATCATCTTTTAAAATTATTTTTTAAATTACATCTCTTTCAAGTAAAAAACAAAACTTAGTGTAATGTGTTAAATAACAGCTTGAAAATACATTTTATATGTTTTTTATTTTTTCAGTAAGTCTTTTTTATATTTGACAGTTTTGGCTTAATTTTAAAGTGATAGTTTCTAGACTGATTAAAAACATTCATTGGTTTGGCAGGCAAAGCTTGATTTGTTAAAAGTACACTGATTATTAAAACACATTTTTAATTGGGCATTGGTTATCCCAGGGAAGAAATTGCCAAGTTTAAAATGATGACATAAGTGAATATTTCATTCTACACTTAGTGCGCAATAAAACATTATACACAATATACAGTCAATTTAGTATTAATGTTAAGTTTTTGCTAGAAATGCATAAAATATATTTTATAAGGGGTTGAATTTGTTTTATTTATAAATTTGTGTTAATAGACTTTATTATTCCTATTGTGTTGAGTTGAAGTGCTCAATTGTTCCTATAATTTTATATTAATTGTGTTATTATCTAGGAAGTTAAAAAAGTTGAGTTGAAGAATCTAAGGTATATTCAGTTAAAAGTACTTTGAAGGCAGGAACTCTTTTCATTTCCATTGTTTTGCAAATTCATGATGTCACCGGTGGATTTGTTATTTATTACTTTTAATCTTTAACAAACACAAATTATAAATCATATTATTTGAATACTAAAACCATCATTAGGTATTGTTAGACTTAATAGACTTTATTCTCATTTTGGTAAGTTGAAACACTTAATTTAGTGTAATGAGATGCATTCAATCGTAGTAACATTAGAAAACTTTCGTGTTTAAACAGTGATCTCTGAGAAGTTACTCTTGTAAAACTTAAATTATGCTGACTTGGACAACTCTTTTTAGATTTATGAAAATATACCTTTGGTTACAGAGTAGTTTGAAGATTGAACTGTTAAAAGTTTTTAAAGCATCTAATGCCCTGCCCTTGTAGTCCTGCTCGTTACAATAATGCTAGAAAAGTCAATCTTGCAAAGATTAATCCAAGATTATACTTTCAATTTCTATATAACTTCAACCAGAATATTAGAGAAGAATATTGAAAGAATCCTATTGGAATGACCACATTGCTAAAAATAAATAGTTTCTAGTTTTTTAATGGAAAGATAAAAAAAAACGAGAACCAATCTGAAAACAACTTTTAAAAATGTATGGAGTTAGGCTTATTCTGAATGGGAAAGAAATCGTGGCGAATCTTTTATTTGTTTGTTTTGGCTTGTTTCTTGTGTTGTTTAACTAGATCCATAGGCAAGCAAAGACAATAAAACACAAATTGACATTAAACCATTAAAGACCTGGAGAGAACAGTGTGTTAAAAGCTCCCAAGTTTAGATACAGTTTTTGAAGGGGGAATTGATACTGCAAACTGCAAATGTTTATCAGCTGTGAATGGAAACAATCATTTGCATGCCTCCAATTTCTCACATGGTAAAAACAACAAAAAAAGGCACTATAAAGATTTTGTAAATATTTCCTTCTCCTCATTGTCTTCTGAACTACAGATCTAACAATGCATGCCAAGAAGGTTCTCCTTAGTATATTTTAGGTTTAGGGGAAAGGACACTTGCTAGAGGTTCTTAGGAGGAATGCAATAGTCCTTTTCCCAGTATTAAAATAGATCTCTATTGGGGTTGGCAGACTCTCCTAAATGCTTAGACATTCAGGTATTTTTGCTTTCTGTCTGCTTCTCATTCCTGAATTTTCCATGTAGAGAACATTTAATTGAATTATTGATCTTCAGCTAAAATTAATTTTCTTATTAGAGGCATTTGGTACAAACAATGATTCCTGATTATTTCTACTAACTTGATGTACTTCATTTTGGAAGCCATATCAACTGCCATTAGAAAGACTCGCTTGGGGTTTCTTTCTTCCCAAGACACGAATATAATTGACAGCTGCCTTTTCAGTAAATTACACCCACTACCTGTTCTACTTACTCTTGGCAGTTATTTTTCTGGAATATCTATTGAATCATGTCATGAACGTGAGTTAAACTTTTTGTCTCCCTATTGCCTCCAAATAAAGTCCACATTCTACTTCATGACATATAAGCCTTTCAGTCATTCCAAAATTACATATGTGAATTGTGGAAAAGTTCAAGCTTTGGAAACAGATGAATCATATGAGTAAATACATGCTTTGCCCCTTAGTTAGCTATGCCAATTTACTTATGCCTTCCAATATTCAGTGTCCTCAAACTATAGAATGGGAAGATAATGCATGGTAAATAACATCAAGTATCTGTGTAGCACAGTACTTACCACTAAGCAAGTGACAAAGTAAACAGCAAAGTTTATTCACACTTCTCCACCCCCCAATTTATGAGAAAATCTCATCAACCACACAGAGGGCAGAGATCCTGCCATCTTCATCACCTATGTCAGAGCAGCAGCACTGCACAGCCCCAGGGATGTTATTTAACCTGCAGTGGATGTAAATTGCACCCTCTAGAAATGTAATAGAGCAAGTCACTCAAGTGGTGACCTTGCTTATTTTCTAGAGCTTGGGGTATGCTTGTCAGTTGATTGAAAGGATAATGAAACAAATTGAATTTCTCATAAGTTGAGAGGTTTGCTTTACATCATTAAAGAAATTTTTGTCTTACAATTTATTGCAATTCTTCATTTCTGGGTTAAGTGGTTGCTTCCGCTTTCATCCTCTAACAAACTCAAATGAATGTTGAAACCATGCTGTGCCAAAAAGGGCTAATTGGTTGTTTTAGCTTATTAGGGCTTGAAGTGCTAAATACAGAGCCTGACAGCAATGAAATTAGCGACAATACTAAGCCAGAGTTATATGGACTGTAGCTAATGAATGGTATGTATCATGCCCAGTTTTTAAATAGTATCTTTTGCTTACAGTAGATTGGGTTGTGCAGTAGGGGAGGGGTTGAGGGCTGGAAAAATTCATGTAAGTTTCTGAGGAAACTAAGTTGGCAGTGGGTTGGCAATTTTTGTTTTCAGTCTTTCTATTTTGATATTTCCTTTGACAATTAAGCAGTTGCATAAAGTCTTATTATTCATATACCCTAATGAACTACTTCTCTGTATAACTGTCAGAGTCCTCTTAATTAATTTTACTAATTCAATAAATATTCAGCAAACACTATGAACCAAACACGGTCATCTTCATAGAATGTATAGTAGTGAACAAGATGGAGGCTCTGACTACAAGACACTCAATCTAATAAGGGAGACAGATAATTAAAATAAAGTAGAATAAATGCTACAGTCAGGGTAAATCCAAGGTGCTAGGGAACCAGACAAATCTGGTGCTAAAAGATTGTTAGAGGTGATTTAGTACAACCCTCTATTTAATTATAAATTCCCTAGATATGAGTCTGCAAAACTATGACTCCATTAACTGGTATGTTGGTTTGGTTCTAATGCTGTTTTTTGGTGAAACTTGAACAACCAGTCATCTAGTATCCTTTGCCAGAAGAAAAATTACTTCAATGATAAGTATTTGAAAAAAAAAAGTATGTAAAAAAAAATCTGGGGAAAAGTTTGTCCCCCGAGAGATGTTTCAACTGCATGTCATAGTTTAGATAAATATTAATTTTTTTAGTGTGCATGAAATCACTGGGATTTTATAAATATTAGCTTAAAGTAAAAAACAAGGCATTTCAGTGTTAATGGCAATGGCAACGCATAATAAAAATTCACATACATGATGTCATACTCATAAAAAAATTAAAAATAAAACAATTCCTGTGTTTTCATAAAAAGCATAAGTTTCTAGAGCTCAAATTCTGGCCCTTTTACAACTTGAACAACTTGTAGAACCCTCCTAAGCCTCAGAATCCTTGTCTGAAAAGGATCATAATAATGCTTACATAATTGAGTTGTGGAGAGGATTAAATAAGATTATGATGAAAAAGTACCTTGTTGAATGCCTGATATATTGAAAGCAGTCAATCAAAGGCAGCTTAAAAGAAACTGCTGCTTAACTGGTGACTGCCAGGTCTTATGGGTACTAAGAAAACATTGGCAAGAAGAACTTTTCTCTTTTTGTTGAAATAAAATTCTGATAGTATTTCCCATTTCCTACTTGAATTTTACCCTCAGGAGGACAGAGAACTGGGGAATTCTTACTATTCCTGTCCTTTGTTGTGCACATAAAGGGAACCCTCTCCCAGTTGCACTGGTATAGAATTGCAGGTTCTATACCAAGGCTACAGGATAGCAGGACCCCTCTTTCAGACACCTTGTGTTCATTTGTTCCTACCTCTCTCCCTTATTGCCTGGAAATTATAACTGTGTCTTTTCATCAGAAAGATTCTTTTCATTAGAAAGAGCACTCAAAGCTACATAGTGATAGGAAGAGCTTTCTTTTACATTGAGGGTGTGATCCAGGCTCTATATTTATTATTCATCGAGTTTTCTTTTCCTAATAAATAGTTATAGACTGTCTACTGTGTGCTAGGCATTGCTGTAAGCTGTGGGGATATGTAGGTGGACAAAATACCTCAGATCTGTTTACAGACTTTTTTGGTAGTACTAAAGGAACAGAAGATAATTACTGACAATGAAAAATTTTGAAAATAATTCAATGACCAGTGCTCTAATTTCATTCTAAAGAGGCTACCCAGGGAACTGGGAAGAAGACTGGGCTCTGTACATCCTTTTTGTGGAAGGAAGTTGTAGGAACAGCAACAAAATTCAAGAACAAAATCATTTTCTTCCCTGTTGCAATTAGCTACCTTAGAAACTCCCCATATGGAACTGATTTCATATCAAAAAATTCTCATACCTTCAAATCGCTAATGTGCTTTATGTTGCGTGACATTGGCTTATGACAAACTCGAGATATGAAAATAATTTACCATTATATGACTGATTTTTTTTTCCATTTCTGGGTGAGAGTGTATTGCATGTATAAGAATTTTATGGGCTTTATATAGTTTGGGGGCATTTTGGTAAGATTTTCTTAGTCCAGTAAAATTAGCTCAGGGTGCTGTTTACTTTGTAAATCTAATTTTGAAATTTGAGTAAATCTTCCAGTTTTTCTGGATCTAAATTTACTGCCTTATTAAATTTGCCTTTAGAAATATAGCTTTTAGTGGAAAAAATAGCTGTCCTACAAATATTGCAAATAACTCAACAACTTATCATAGATTTTACATGCATCACAGATTTTCAGAGTCAAATTTTGTGATAATAATGTCATCCTGAAAAGAACTGCAGCTGTCTATTCAGGTGTGTTCAATCTCTACTTGATAGGAATAATTACCTGCCACCCTCACTAGGTAATTGCCTTTTGATTGAGGTCATCAGAGCAATGAAGTCAGTGAGAGGTGAAAATCTGGATTAGGAAAGGAGACAAATGGAATGATCATGAACAGAAATTTGAAAGGAGAACAAGTAAGAAAAGGTTTAATTTGTTTCTGACATATTACTTTGCAGTAATAATTTAAATAGTGGCAGTCATTAAAATCATCATATTACATAGCCTAGGTTAATTGGCTTTATAGTTTTATTTTTTTGAAGTGAAAAACTAAATATTTTAAAGCATTTGGTTAGCATCAACACATTCATATAAATGACAACTCACTGACTAGTCTATAAATATTCTTTATATACATATCTTATAAGGGGCACTGTTCTAGGTACTGGAATAGATAGAGATGAGAAAAAAAGAAAGATAATTTCTGCCCTAACAGAGTTTACATTTTGATTAGTGAAAAAAAAAAAACAAAGGAGAGTTATATTACTTTAGATTTTTAGAAGCAACTCTTTGCTTTGAGTGACAAGGTTAGATGGCAAGTTCAGAGAGGCAGCATTACAGTAGTAACTTGGACCAGGGTATATGGGGGATAGGGAAGCGGGTGGACAAAGTCATGTAAGGCCTTCTAGACCATTTAACAGATAATTTAGAAACAAAGGGAATAGACAGGATTTTTTTAATAATAGAATATGGAAGATGAAATCTTTGATAAGTTGATGATATTATTAAGTAAGTGAGACTCATCTTGGGGATATGTTTTTCGGGCAGAGAAAATAGCAGTGTAAAGTGTTTGGAATGTTTAAGGAATTTAAAGGAAGTCAGTATGGCTAAGAGTAGAGTGAACAAGAGGTAAGTTTTGGATTTTGCTGACTTATAAGTGCATCCCCTAAACATCCAAGGTAGGACTTACAAATATTGGGGAGATCTAATTAAAAACAAAATCTTCTCTCAACCCATAAATCCTCTCTACAAGGTAGCAGAGAAAGAAAACACTTTTGTTACTGAATAAGCATTGAAGCGGAAAGCAATGGGATCACAGACAACCCACTAAGAGATTGCAAAAACAATAAGAAATCACACCCTTTCATATAGCCTAGCACTGTGGTCCCCAAGCCTAGTGCTGCCCACCCAGCCCCCCAGCCCCCGTGGTGGAAAAATTGTCTTCCATGAAACCAGTCCCTGGTACCAAAAAAGTTGGGGACCGCTGGCCTAGCAGATACATACTACATATATGTTTTCAAGATAAACAATAGCTAGTCTGCTAAGAGGATTTGACAGCACCATTTGTTACATATACTTCATCTTACCTTTACCTGGTAATTGGGATGACTATCAATGTCAACTACATTTCTTTATCCAGAAGAAAACAAACTTCTCTTATCTTTATGACAAGAGTTAAACTTGCAACTTAGAGCAAGAAGCCTGCTGAAGTTAGGCTCCTATCCTCCCACATTAACTGGGAGGTAGGAGTGTTATCTTCCTTAATGTTTACATTTCAAAGAGATGGCTCCCAGGTCCTGGAGAAAGACATTTCTAGATCACAAAGCTGGCAAAAGCTTTATTTAGTTTCTAAAAAGATTCATATACCTTTCAAAGAGACAGAGAAAGTCTTATATTTTCAAGTTTTCTAAGTTAAACTTTCTGACAAAAAGGGAAGGGAGGGAAATCTCTTCCCTATTTTCAACAAAGACAATTAAGCCTCTTATTTTTAATCTGTACTTATTCTCATATTCGTAATACATACATCAGTACATCTCAAACTTTAACGTGCATAGGAATCGCCTAGTGATCTTTTCAAAATGCAGATTCTGTTTTGGTGAACGTGGAGTGGGGTCTGAATGTCTATATTCATAACAAATTTCCTGGTGATGTCAATGCTATTTGTCCATAGTACAGGCTTTGAGTGACAAGGTTAGATGGAGAGTTCAGAGAGGCAGCAGTAGTAACTTGGACCAGGGTATATGGGGGATAGGGAGGCGGGTGGGCAAAGCCATGTAAGGCCTTCTAGACCATTTAACAGATAATTTGATTTTGAATAATACTAAAAACTTGCAGTACAAGTTTTGTACTTGTCTCTGAGGGGTAAGTTCCACAATCCCCAGTGGATGCATAAAACCGTGGCTAGTACCAAACCCTTATATATAGTACTATGTTTTTCCCTGTAGATGTACACCTATGAAAAGGTTAAATTTATAAATTAGGCACAGTCAAAGATTAATAACAATAACTAATAATAAAATAGAACAATTATAACAACTCAGTACTCTTGAGCTTTGGGGCCACTATTAAGTAAAATAAGGGTTACTTGAACACAAGCATTGCAATACTGAAAGTCAATGATCTGATAACAGAGAAGGCTACAAAGTGATTAAGGGGCAGGTAGCATATACAGCACAGATATGATGAACAAAGAATTGATTCACATCTCGGGCAGGATGAGCTTGACAGCGCAGAGATTTCATCCTCGTACTCAGAAGAGTGCACAATTTAAAACTTATGAATTGTTTATTTCTGGAGCTTGCTTTTTTTTTTTTTTTTTTTAGCATCTTTAGACTGTGGTTGCCTATGGGTAACTTAAACCATGGAAAACAAAACTGCACGTAAGGGGGGACTACTGTATTTAAGCAGAAGAAAGACATACTCTGGTGTATCTTTTTAAAGTATCATTGTGGCTGCAGCAGGGAAAATAGACTGTAGAGGGGTGGCAGGAATGGCAGGAGGGCACGATAAGGGACTATCCCAATAATGTGAGTGAGAGTGGATTGTGGCTGGACCAAGGTAATGGTGGTGGAGATTTGAGAAGTAGTATGTATTTGTATGTATCTGGATATATTATATGGGATGGAAGAGAAAGAGAGACCTTGCAGATGCCCACAAGATTTCTGGTATGGAAAATTATATACATATATATAGCCAATATATGTATATGTGCCAGTCACTTACATGGAAAAAAATATGTGTGTGTGTGGGGGGGGTAAATTTGGAGGAGAAAATCAAGAGATATAAATTAAGAATATAGAATTGGAATAGTTATGGTAGTATCTCTAGATACTATCAGCTGCTCAGATACAGAAAAGAGTAACTAGGTAGAGGATGTAACCAGAGTTGGGGCTTTTTCAGAGGGGACAAAGAGAGAATATATTGAGAATGTTTTCAAGGAAGTGTCCATATAAAGGGTGATAATATCTCAGTTGGGTGAGAGGTAGACAGAGGAGAAATTGGGAAGCTGCTAGGGTTAATAGATTAGAGGTTTTTCTGGAATCAGTAAAGAATAAATGAGCTAGAAAATAGAAGGTGGAGTTTGGAGAGAGGAATGTATATAGCTACTATGATGAAGGGAACGAGTTTCTGGGTGATGACATGATACAATATATAATATGGAGTGGTTGGAGTAAAGGCAGTTATGGAACTGAGAAGCAAGGCTACTACAATGTTCACTACCTTGACAATGATACTGCCAAGAATCCAGATTCTTATGGGAGGGAGAAGGCATGAGCTAGAAGTTAAATGTTCTAAGAATGAGGGTTGTGACTCCATAAGTATAAATGCCTACCAGAAGAAGATAATTTAGTGGGCAGTATAGACTGATGGCTTAACTTTTAAAGCTGGAACTTTTCAGAGAGGATGGAAGATTAAAATTCTAGCAGCAGCAATGAGAAGCAAAGAGGATATTTACCTCAACTCTCAGCCCAAGTGCTCTGAAGAGTGTTGTAGAGAAAACATGATCACTTGAGAGCATAGCAGAGAAAGCGAGGTCCTCTGGGGATAACCAGATCTTGCATAGAACAAGAAGGTAAGAGAAGGTTCAGAAAAAGATGTCAGAAATATAAGTGGTTTTGCTACTGACTGACTGATTTCAGAAAGAAGAGAGTAAAGACTATGATAGTAATTTTCCTTGTTTATTTGGTAAAACAGAAGACTCTGGTTTGTGTTTGTGTGTGTGTATGTCTGTGTTATAGTTAGACTTTTAGGCTCCATTATTATTATAAACATATCACTTAATATAAGTCCAAATGTGTTCATATTTCCAATGATATGCTTAGTATTAAAGACATTTATGTTTTCTTTTAATTTAATGCAGGAAGGGTGTCCTCGTATCTCCAATCTCGCCTGATAGGTGTCTAATTTAAGTATTGCCGAAGTCGACCTTCAATGAGTACCATTATTAAATAGAATAACGCAACAATATTCAAGACATTGAAGATACTTTTCTAACTTGTATGATTCTTAAAATGAGAAAATAGTCTGAAGTCAATTGAGTCAATACAGGACAGCTGATGATGCTAACAGATTTGATTTATGAAATGTAGTTTCTTAAAGTAAATTTTAAAAGGAGGGAATGGAAATTTAAACAATAATTATAAATCCCCCTATGTTTAATGGCACAGGAACGATGTTTCTTTGGTACTTACCTAAAACAGGTGGTGGTTGACTGAAGAAATCAAAATCTATATCATATATACTCTGGTTTCTCTTCAAAACGAATAAATCTTTCGCCTTTTCAAAATCTATATCATAAAGCAAAAAAGCAGATCAAAAAGGACTTGTCCCAAAATACTACCATTATTATTATTACTATTGTTTGTTATATATTCAGTGATACAATGTGCTCACTGCCATACCTACAATAAAGATCACTCTTCCAGGCCTAGATACATATAATCTTAGGCCAAAAGACAGATGGTCTAATTTTTTTTTATCATTTAATTACCTCATTAAAGCAGGCAGTGAATGAAGCAAGCAGGATTAGGAGTATATGATGCATTTGGTACTACAGCCTTAATTTCCTGTTCAACGTTGGGAAAAAAATTTGAAAAAATATATTTTGATCCAATGTCAGTGTCATCCAGAATGTTTTTGAAAAAGCAATATATAGAATTCATTCTTTTGGAAACATTTTGCTGTTTTTAAAATGATGTAAGGAAATTGGCAATAATCCATGCTTAAATTAGCATAGTAAATCTACTTTAATCTACTGAGTTGAGGTTTGGATGTTTTTGTTTTATGAAACAATGTACCACAATATATTGTATATTATAAGTACAGGTAAATCATTTAAACAATTTCCTCTGATTCTATGAAACAGAAAGTAAGATGCATAGCTTTTAATTTTCTTTGCTATGCTCAGAAGTCTTTACAATAATCAAATTCTCTCACACTTTTTGAAGTCTATCTTAACTGATAACATAAGGCAAGTTTATTCTAACATAGGATAAAATTTCTCTAATCAGAATCATGTTCAATAACTTTTTACCAGTAGGAACTTTTGAAATCTACTGATAGTAACTGGATAAAGCAATTTGTCTTTAACAGCTGTGTTTGTTTTTATTATTCATTTTCAGAAGCATGTTTCCATATAACAGGTGCCCAAAATTGCTGTGGAAATGGTGTATATATTTAGAAGACCCCTATTTATACTACACATGTTGTTTTGACAATTCAAGAAAAATTTCTTAATTAAAATGAACACCATACTCCTCAATTTTTCAGCAAAACCAGTAATCAAGAGTATTTGGTATATATGATTTAAGATTTAATCTCACATTCCCTTTTAGGACTATAGTTAATATATCTCTTAGCAAATAATATAATCTCAACCATTTAGTCAAAACACTTGAGAGTTATGTGGTTTAAGTCTTGATAAATTTAGTGGTGTATAACTCTATATTACCTTTTAGCATCAATGCCATCTTTTAAAAAGTGAAATGATGCTCTTAAAATACAATGTTATGATGTGATATTGGAAGGACAAATATATTCATTATACAAAAGGCGATTTGAGTAAAAAAAATTACTTTCTTCTTAATAGTGGTATTCATAATTACCATTCTTGAAAACATACTCATTTTGCTAGACTATTCTTGCACATTGTCTCTATATTTACAACAACCCCACAGAAATGTCATCTTTTCCATAGATGAGAAGTGTATTTGTCAAGATACCATGGCTGTGCCATGTTAAGAAACTATCTCCAAATGCTAGTCCCTTACATATAATAATAATAAAAAAGTTAATTTCTTGCTCAAAAATATTCTGCTGCTATCTAAAGTGGCATACTGGCTGTTACCCATGAAGTGATTCATGGATTAGGTCTTCTGGAATTTTTTAACTTTGGTTTCTCAACAGGGGTTCTACACAGTAGCAGGGACAAGGAAGAGAATATTCACAGAGCTCACACTAAAACTCACACCCACACCCTTTCTGCTTTAGCCAGCAATGACACATGACTCTTTTAATTCTCAATACTTTGCCCACACCTAGCCACATGCATCCGCTTAATTGCAAAAGGGGCTGAAAATGTAAGTGAAAATAGGCATTACTTACTCTGCCAAACAGAGAGAACACTAAGTCTCAGATATATCAAGTAACTAGTCTACAGTGTACAACTAATAATATGCAGTATTAGACATTGGGGCCAGTTCTGTCTGTAACAAATCAACCCTATTTCTTGTGTACTGGACTGCCATGCTTTACTGGGGAATAATAGTATACATGCAGAAGCTTCAATGAGGTTGTCATTTATTTTCATGTTTATGGCATGGGCATATCGGCCATGACATTATAAGAAGTATATGGAAAGACACAAATGGAAATTCTGCATCCCGGAAATATTCAGAATTGCAAGATTTTATAGTTATTAGAAAAAGTAGAATTCAACTTTAAAATGGCTCATCATTTCATCAAATTTTCATAGACATTTCAGTGTGGAAATGTTCTCTAAGGTCATGAAATACTACTAATGCATGAACCCTTTAACAATGCTACCAAAGGTCTTACTGTTCTAAAGGAATAAGAACAGACCTTTTGGAGTCAGAGGCACCTGATTTGAATCGCAACTGATGGTAGTGTTGACAGTAATGTCAATTACTACATATTAAGTGCTGTCCCAGGCATTATGATAAGCATATTACAAATATTACTTTAATTACTCCTATAAAGAATCCTATGAGATAGATGCTATAATTATCCTTATTTCACATATGCATAAATGAAGAATCAGAGAGATTGAATCACTTGTGCTGAGATTCTCAATGAGACTGATTGGTCATCATGTTCTTGACTCTAACTCTGTTTTAATGTCCTGACCATTAACTAGTTTCTGGACATCTTGGACAGTTTACGGACAGCTTACTTTTGAATCTCACTAACTTTACAATATTAAAAATGTCCTTCTTAAGGTACAGTTTCCCCATGTTGCATCTGTTCTTTTATAGTAATTGGTGTTCATCTCAAGATTGCATTTCTCTTTGACAAATATCATCTTCTTATATTTCATTCTTCTGATCTGTTCTCCAAAAAATTATTTTATTCCCTCAAGATTACCTCTGGCAATGTGCCCCTATCTTATCTAATGAAGGCAATAATAATTTACATGTATATCACATTATATTTACAAAACACTCTCAAATTCAACATTTTATCATCTCTCACAATAATCCTCATAACCCTTGACCCCCCCAACTCTTTTTCCTCCCATTTCACTAGTCATTCCTTCTCTTTCTGTTTTCCAAAATCTCCTTGACATCTAGATATCTGAGTTCCTGAACACTTCATCTTGGGTTTCTTTCATCTTTGTTTATAACCTCTCCCTAAGAGGTTTTGTTCTATCTTTATGGTGTTAATTCCACCCATAGGCTGAAGACTTTCAAATTTGCAACCTCAGCGCTTGTCTATCCACTGAATTCTAACCACCTATACCCAACTTCTTACTCAACTTCATCTTTTGGATGACTAACAGGCATCTCACATAGAAAATGTTCAAAAGAAACCCTGAGTTTTTTCTCCAAAGGTTTCCCCAATTCTGAAAGTAAAAAATTAAAAATGAAATTTGTAAAAGGTTATGTAGGCCCAGAGATGTAGTACTTTACATGTCAAAGAGTAGTCACTCAAACCATCTCAGGTAGATTTTGATGATCTTCAATTATAAAAATATGTGACTTTCTTAAAGTCACACAACTAGCAATGGTTGGTATGAGAATTACAGGTGGGTTTGTTGTTGTATGTTTCTAAGATGCTTCTTTCTTTACATAACCATCTAACATTTGATTTCATATATTATTATTCTTAATAAATATACATTTTATGATCCAGTTAACTGTGGAAACTACTCCAAAATAGTCTGATTAAGTTATGTGAAATCAACTTTAATGTCAATAAGATACTTAAGCACTATTTCTCATTTTATGTACTTTTTTCACTTTTAAGCTGGCTATAAAATATATTTAAAGTCATGAATTTGAAAGATTAAAATCTCTACAGAAAATTATAAAACCTCCTAAATTGTCACTACTATGAGGTAATGACTATTACAATGCTAATGTGTTTTCTTTATTTTTTTAGTTGTTTACATGAGATTGTGTTCAATGCAGAATACAGCATCCTGCTTTTGTCATTTAGGATAAGAATATTTATAAATCATTAAATGCTTATAAACCACCATTTAGGACAACATTTAACTAGCATTTAAAGGTTTACTCATGTTAGAAGCTTAATAACCAAATAAAAATGAATAATTCTAGGTCCCCTTTGGAATATACCTCAACTTCGCAAATTCTGGTTGATTCATAGAATACTTAATGGAATACAATGAAAATGCTAAATTATATTTAAATGCATATCTCAGGAATTCCTGTGTAAAACAAAGATATTTGATTTAGTGAGAACATTTGATTGCTAAATGTCTGAGTTTACTATAAGGAAACATGAATATTGTTTCCATTTTACCAATGAAGGTGCTAAAGTAAAATGATTATGAGCCACATGCTTTTTGTCACACAGCCAGTAATTGTTGGACAAGAATTGAGACCTGGCAGTCTGATTTCAGAACCAGGGCTCTCCTTACACTATGCTGGGTCACTTAAATGCTCCTCTGATATATTTTTCCCATCTTTATTTTCCTGTTTCCTCCTATTCTCTCTCTCTCCCACACACACACACACACACACACACACACGCACAATATAATTTTTTGAACTCATTTGATTTAATTTATGAATATATTATACATTATCATGTTGTAAAACCATGAAGATATATAAAGAATACACTGTGATATATTTTCCTCTGAAGTCCTACTTTCTTATTCCTTGAGGTCCCCCACTCATGTCATAGTGAACTATTCATTAATTTTTATGGATCAGTTCAGAAGTTTTTATGTATAAACAAGTAAATAAAAATATGCATGTTTCTCTGGCATTTTTTTTTTATAACAAATCAACATTAACTGGCCTACTTCTGGGCTGTGTTAACTCTTAACTCTTACACACAATATCAAAATACAGTCTATAAGTGCTTTGATTATATTGTAACTCTACAGAACTGGTGATAGGTGTTGAACAAAATAAATAATGAAAAATACGTATCATAAGTTGAACTTTTGATTGTAATAAGCACTATGGTATAAAATAAGAGCAGAAAATGAGATAGAATGTAGTATGTGAAAAGATTGCTTTTTAAATAGAATGACTTAAATGATGAAAATTAGACATGTAAAAATTTGCATAAAGAATGTCCAAGGGAGAGAAATAAGCTCATATTAAATGTCCCAAGGCCAAAAGAAGTTTTATGTGTTCAAGGAATTTAGAGAAGGCCAGTATGGCTATGATGACAATTGGCAGAGAGGAGAGATAGGATCAGTAAGGAAGTTAATGAGCTAGTTCATGTACATGTAGGTCACTTATATATTGAGGATTTAGCGACCAAATATGCTCCCTTTTTATTTTCTTATTTTTTGAGTAACAGTGTCTCTCTCTGTTGCCCAGGCTGGAGTGCAGTGGTGCAATGATACCTCACTGCAACCTTGAATTCCTCGGCTCAAGTGACCCTCCTGCCTCAACCTTCTGAGTAGCTAGGACTCCAGGCGTGTACCACCATAGCTAACTCATTTTTTTTTTCTTTTTTTGTGAAGAAAGGGTCTCCCTATGTTGCCCTGGGTGGTCTTAAACTCCTAGGCTCAAGCGATCCTCCAACCTTGGTCTCCCAAAGTGCTGGGGTTACAGCCATGAGCCACCGTGCCTGCCCAAATATGCACCTTGAATCTAAAAATATGTTAAGATAAAATTTAGGGTCTCCATTTTTAAATAAACCTTGTTCAAATGGCTAAAAGTATTTGGCATTTAAAAATATTGCACGTTTGTATCTAAATCTAGATATATGGTTATATATATTTAAATATAGATGAGATACACACATCTTGCACCTGTCCAAAAATTAAGATTCACAAATCAATGTATGCAAGGAAATAAACTAGCATTTGGTGATGTAGAGGAAACAGTATTTAAAATATATACAAAACATCTAGATCAGTGTGTATGTGGGTGAAAGAAAAAATAAAATGTACAAAACAATATAGATAATTCAAATAAATTAGAAAATAGTAAATGCTGTAGCATTAAAATGATTTAATATAGTAATGAATGTATTCATATTTTTGTGGTTATACTGAGGATTTAATTCACACCAGCACATTTCCTTCAGTTAAAAAAAGTTTCTTTCACATTTTTTCCATAACTTTCAATAAATGAGGATAATTACATCTAGAAGTGATTCATCTTGATAAGTGCTCTTATAAATTACAGCAGCTAATTTTTAGTGAATTAAGTTTATTGGGATACTACTGAGTTAAAAGGGGTATGTTTTTCTGTTCAAATTTTCTTATTAAGTTAATGACTTCTTGTACAACTGAAATGACAACTGGAATTATTACTAACATTTAAAATACAAACTGTTTTGTTTGAACATAAAATACAATTTCTTGTTTTCTTGATTTGAACCCCTATAATTGAAGTATTTTTTACATGTTTAAAAATCTTATTAAGGGAATATTTATATACCATTATATCTAACACAAGTAGGCAGCTTAGGTTTTTTAATCAGTGTTTTCTGCACAAACATTCAGAAATATTAGGTTATTAAATATGAAATGTCCAATTTCAAATCAAAAGTTTAGTTTGTTATATCTCAAACAAGAAGCAGTACAATCAATAAAAGTACACGCCTAAACTATCCACACAGTTTTGCCATCTTAATGGCAGCTTGTTTATGTCGGCAGCGAATAAGCCTAGAGAGTGAGTGGCAATAAAATCACCAAAGGTGTTTTCCACAGCTTGTTGAGAACTGAATATTTTTCCTTGCGAGAAATGGTCCAAAGACTGGAAGAAGTGTAGTCAGTTGGTGCAAGGTCTGGTGAATACAGTGGATGACAGAAAGTTTCCAAGTACAACTCCTGTAGTTTGAGCAGTGTTGTTTGTGAGACATGGAGTTGAGCTTGTCTTGCAAGAGGATTGCCTGTCTCTATTGACCAGTCTCAGCTGTTTCATCCCAAGCATCCTCATCATTTCGTCCAATTGGTTCTTTATCTTGCCAATTTGTTTCAAATGGTCCAATATTGTTGAAATAGAAACGTCAAACCTTGCTGCTAATTCCCAAATATGTTGAGATGGATTCACTTCCACTGCAGCTTTCAGCTCATCATTATCCACCTTGGTTTCAGATTGCCCAAGTGGCTTATTTTTAAGATTAATATCACCAGAATGGAACTTCTCAAACCATCACTAATGAAACCAGTGTATTCATTAGCCACACCCTTCCCAAACAATTCTTTGATATTTTGAGCTGTCTGTGCTGCATTGGTTCTACAATGGAACTCATATTTGAAAATAACTCTAATTTTTGACTTATCTGTGTCTTCACAAAAATTTCTCTAAAAAAATTTTGAAAGATAATCACAAGCCAAACCGTGCACTTGAAAGAATGGGGATGTACCTTTACAATAAATATAAAACAAGAAGTGTCAAAGTGAAATGTCAGAGATATCAACTATCAAACTTAGTACTTAAGGAAATCAGACATTTTATACTTAATAACCTAATATTTGTTGGATAGCCTTAGATGGATAATCACTAGTTAGGCAGGATTGTTAAAACCTACATAAGATTATTGGGCTTTGTTTTTTCTGATAATATCTTTGTTCATACTATTATATAATGTTTCTTCTTCATTTTCTTCCATTCTTACATAACATTCTTTTTTCCTTTTCTGTATGTTTCATATTTGGTAAAATGAATTGATGATCTTGAAAAGATCATCAAAAGGGGAAAGGGCATGGATAAGGAAATTTGGAACGAGACCAGATATGTCCAGGGTCACATTCTATTGGCTAAAACACAATCACATAATCACACCAAATTGCAAAGGAGGCTGGGAAGTGTGGTTAGCAGTGTGCTTAGTAAGAAGAGACTTCAGACTTTGATGAACCTGTTTTAGTCTCCCCCTATCTAGACAATATCATGGCAGAGCAGGTAAGACAACACTTTGTATTTGACATTATACTCTAAAGCTGGCATTTTGAAACCCTTCTTTTCCATTTAGCAATCAATTTATAAATGGGGCTCTAATTGCCTCTCCCCAAAGGGTGCCAAAATATTGAAAATAATTTCTGGTTAGTACAATTCAGTGTAGTTACATTGTCTTAACCTCTTTTAACAACTATTAGTATATATGGAGTTCTTTTCTGTATTGTTTTTAATCAGAACTTTATACAAACAACAAAATGATCTCTAGAAGCATTCATATTCTACTTTGCCCACATTTTTGTCTGGATCTTCCCCCATATATGTTAACTATGAAATTCTCCCACATTAACATGTAGCATCTAACATGGTTTCTTGCTTCTTGCATTGAACATGTAAGTAATATTATGGCATAGCCCGTACTTCCTCCAATGTGAAACTGCCAAATTATCAGCCCCAGATCAAGGGGCAGTCTCAAACTAACATCTCCTCTTCCCTTTGCCACTGATGATTGGATTCAGGCAATCCAAAGTAACTTACCAGAAGTTGACTCAAAATAAATTGATGCATTCAGATTGGTTCCTCAAGTATTTAGATTTAAATTGTAAATCTTGGAGTGATTACAAGCACTTGGGTATTAGCACAAGGAGTTTTGACCAGATTAGTAACTCTAAAATACTATGATAATCTTACAACTTGACTCAGATTAGTAACTCTAAAATATTATGATAATCTTACAACTTGACTCAGAACTCTGTGTCTTTTACATATATATGTAAAATATGTATATATATATATATGTATGTGTATATATATATATAAGAATTTCTAACTATTTATATAGTTATTAAAAAAACCTAAAATCTTTAAGGTCATTTTTAATATCTTTTAAGATCTGACTTCACATGTGTTTCCAGCAACGTCCAGCCCAACTAGACTATTGGAATGAGCTTTGGGATTCCCTGCCTTCCTACTTTTCCTTTTGATAGGAACAGGGAGTGAATTTTAGAAAAATACTCTGTGTTATCTCTCCACCAAATCCTCAGTCAGCCACAGTCTCATCCAGGATATTTCCCTAATCATCCTAAGTAGAATTGCTCTACTACTTTTTTTTATGGTATTTTCGCATGTTCCATTATGTTGTAGTTATTTGAGTACATTCCTTGCTAACCTTGTTCTATGGAATATATTGGACTCATTTAGGCTACCTATAATAGCTATGGGGGTTATTGTTTAAGTATACTTGTGTCAATCAAAGAAATAGAACTTTTGTGGATATTATTGGGATAGAGCTTAGAGTATCCTTGTCAGTTTCTATTATTTTAATGTTGATTATTTGTTGTGACTCTGTCTATATGTGCTTGGGAATATGTGTGTCTATGTCTGTGACACCTAAAGTAAAAGTTAGAACAAAGACTTTCAAAACCAGTTTTTTTTTTGTTTGTTTTTTTTTTTTTTTAATTTGTGAAATCTGTCCCCCACCTACAGGAAAAGCAAAAACCCTGCACTTCAAGCCTGTATAGTAATGAAAAAAGGAAATACACCATAATATAACCAGTAGGCATGAGAAATATGTGGCCTGGACCCAAGTCTATGAACCAAGTCTGTGAAGCAAGTGGTACAAAACATTATTCTGAGAATGGTCACAAACTGAGGTTGTAGGAAGGGTACCATTCCTGGGAAGATGTTGATCCATGTGGGTGGCATTGTGATTGGCTTGTCTTACATATGTCTCATTGTCTATACAAGATGTTAAGACTTTACAAATTTTTATTCCTTTATAGTGTCTAGCATTGTACCACTTTCATAGTAAGTGTTCAAAAATAGTAGAATAAACTGATAAAGTAATTCACAAAAGAATTGTTTGTGTGTGAAAGTGCCTTGAAAATGAAAATATAGACAAAGGTCATAAATAGAAGAAAGAGACAAGGATTGAAGTCACTAGTGGCTTGTTGGATAAAAGAATCTCTAGATCTCCTCATCAAACTGCTCAGATGAATGAAAACATGGAAATATTTCTTTGATCCTAACACAGGTTGATCTGAACTACAAGTCATTCAAGAATTGTAAGCTGCTGCCCTTTTTCCTTTTTATCTGCATGCAATTGTAGTGAATTATTCAGAAGGATGCTGCATAGTCTCAAAAGAATTGTTGTTATTAATGCTTTATTATGTAAATATTTAAACATTGATTTTTTTTAAATAGTGGGTAGCCTGTGTACATTTTAATGGCATTTTGACAAAAACTTCGCAATAAGTGTCACAAGTCAGTTTTTGCTGACAGTCAAAACTAGAATTCTATGAGAAATGCAAATTGATGTCATTTCTCATTTGTACGAGGCTTGAAAATTATGAATTTATAAATATTTAATAGCGATGGGTCAAACAGAAATTTGCTCTACCCATTAGAGTGTATGTCTGTTTATGCATGTAGTACATATAGAGACGATTTCCTGAGACAGTGCTACATAGATTAAAAAATTAAAAACAGGGTAATATCTGGTGGTTTTCTAGGAAGTTGGTTGTTAGCTAGTGACCTAAATATCGTACTTAAAGTGCTTGTTTATGGATCATTAATTTTTCTATCTGAAAAAGATAGGACTGCCAGTAGTATTAAAGTTTTTTTCAATTTGGAAACTAAAGGAGCAAGACTATTTAGAACGTTTTCTATTAGACTTTAAATAACTTTATTGAAAACACATTGGTCATTTATTCACTATGGAGAATTTTCAGTAAAATCATATCAAGTCTGAAGTTACCTGTTTGTCAGAAGACAGTACTGAAAAGGAAGGAAAGAATAAAGAGACAAAATATACAGACTTAGGTGATATTGTGAGGTTTAAGTAACATGTTTCAGAGTTAAAAAGGATGGCACTTGCATGGGAAAAAGTGGAGTGTTAAAATGCCTGATCTCACTGTATTTACACGTTTTGTGCACTTATTTGTGAGCAAAAAAGTGTGTAAAAACACCTAACATACATTTCTTCAATGATTATCCTACATTTCTTTTACAAGCACATATAAAATTTACTTCTTACTTGCAAACATTCAGAGAGAGAGAAAACTTAAATATTAATATGCCTATTTAAATGTATCACCTTTATCTTATTCTACCTGAGTAAATACTTCAAAAGGCTCAGTGTAGTATAGATATGCATACATACATACATGTGTATATATAT
>CM052438.1:119341769-119372701 GCA_028533085.1 Varecia variegata | reverse complement strand
TAGTATTCAGTTTCACCTAGGAGGTGGTAACTGAGACAGGGACTACGGCATTTTCTATCCCCCTCACAGGTGTGACCATGTGATTAATTTTGCCAATGGAAGCAGTGCAGGGATATATGTCGCTTCTTGGCCAAGGCTCATAAAAAGCATGTGTACATCACCCATTCTCTCTTTCCCCTTCCACCTGATGGATGCAGAGTACAACAAAGCCTTAGGAGGCATGATGTGCACCCTGTCCACTGGGACAGGGTCCCTTTACGAAGAAGTACTGACTGCTGTCAATTGCCCACATTTAAAAATGTATATCTGTATGAATGCAGCAACTTTATTTGAACCAATTAGGTTGCAAATTTTTGAAGAATTTGTAACTATATTAGTAAGTAATAAAATTTTGTGGTGATAATGTAGGTAAATTATAATAATTGAGAAAAAGTTAGTTGTAAAAATTGGCAACATTTTGGGAGATAAAAACTATGATACAAATTGTGCTTTATCTAAAGGGGATGAAAGAGTTCTCAGGTTTAGGAACATTGCATCTTCTTCAATGGAAGCATTGTTTTTTTTATAAGGGTAACACAGAAAAATTAATAAGAGGAAAAAGACAACAACAACAAAGGCTTAATTTGTTAGTCAAAGTTACTAGCTTAATTCACAAGACCCAAACTAGATAGATTGCTATGACACCTAAATATCTGTTAGAAGGCACAGTTGCTGATGAGGTAATGTCAAAAGTGGAAATAAAACTGACTACATCTAATGGAAGTTTGTTTCCATTCAGCTGCAAAAGAGCTATTGCATTAAACCATGGGGTTTTGTTTGTTTTGATTAGAAGACCACTAAAACCAAAACTTCTAATGATTATTTAAAGATTTCTTTGTGACTGATGGCCTTACTGAGTTATGGAACACTTTTTTGGTGTCTTTATGGCAAATGCAATAATGTAAAAATAGGATTACTATTAATAAAGTTGAGTTTAAGAATCTTTTGTTTGATCTTATAGTTTGTTTATATGTGGGAATAGTAACTTGAAGCTATAGGATCAAACATATTTATTTTGATTAAAGATGAACAAATGAAGAGACCCGAAGAGCTTAAAGTGGAAAAAAAATCTCTTCTTTCTGAACTCTCATTTCTACTTCCCAGGTCCTTTGTATTTTTCCAGAAAAATGTCTATACCTACCCAAAGTCACATAAATTTTCTTTTTCCTTTCCCTTTTTGTCTTTGTTTTCTTTCTTTCAAAATATTCTGTGTTAAACTTGCTTTCTATTTTATTTCATGTAAGAACATATTTGGGACATTATGTAACAGTGCATATCATTCTTTTTAATGGCTACATAGTATTCTATGGATTATATATACTATAATTTATTCAAGTGTTATTTATTTAAGCATATTCAAGGTATTTCTAAATTTTTTTCATATAAACATAATAGCAATGGATATATCCCCATTTACAGGTGTATTTTACACTTATAATACTCTTTTTATGTGTAGATTACTGAACTGAAATTGTCAGAGTATTTTTATTTAAATGTTTTAGATATTAACAAATTCCTCTCAAAATCTTGCAAAAATTTATACTTGTAGCAAAGCAATATGAAACTTCCTTTTCTCCACATGATAATCTATGTGCCTTTTGAAAGAAAAAGACTTCATAGATTTGTGTGCATGATGAAGATGCTTTATATATATATGTATTATATATATGTTCCATGCATATATATTTGCATATACATATTTTCTGTGTATGCTTTTGTGTATATATGTGTGTGTTTTGTATATTGTTTTCCTATGCTGTTCATAGAATTGATTTGAATCTATTATTATATTGGATTCTAATTGGAGCACTCAGTGACAATCTTTTGGTTAGCAATTTGCTTTTTGAGTAATAATTGTTCTCCAGCTCTTTTGTGAAATGAATAAGATCCAGGTCAAGTCAATTATGAAAGGAGAAAATGTTGAAATTAATTTAAATCATTTAGAATAGGTTTAAATAACCCTTGATTTGTTTAACTAATATTTAGTTTAAAGAATACTGGAAATCCTACTTCATCAATGAGTCCTTTGCCAACTACGTAAACCTGAAATGTAGCTGCAGCCTTCAAGAAACCACTGACACAGCAATAGTCTCTGCTGGTATCAAGCAAGATGCTGCAGTTGCAAAATAACTGATTTGCTTCTTCAACATCAAGGGGGCTCATTCCTTGTACAAAAAGTTATGAATTTTATATACAGGTAAAAGATACTTTGATTATTAACAGAATCACTGATTCAATCATTCAGTTAATCAAATCAAGGATTTTTAGTGCTTCATTTCTAAAAGAATGCAATTATTCTCTCTTAGAAATAAGGCACACCTGGTTTGGAAACTAATTTTATCTCTTTTTGATTTTGAGTATGTTATTCAAGTTTTCTAAGATAATACCCTCATCTGTAATATTTTCAGTATTTAATAAAAATACATTTAAGGCCTGATACATAGGCACTTAGTAATTCTGCTTTTTTCTCTTCCATATTTCATCAGTGTAAATATCCTGATAAGCTAGTCATTATCCAGAGATTTCTGGCTTAAAATTATCCATTAATACAACACTGATGGCTCTGCTGAAATTGTCCCTTGGTAGAGTAGGTTAATCCACAGAATGCCTATGTATCTAATGTTCCCACTGCATAATATTGTGCTCTTTCAACACTTCAATTAATCCTGCCTTTATATATTCTATATATATGGCAGATAATTCAATTATATTATGTATTATAATACTAACAACTTAATTTAAAGGTTTTCATAAAATCTTTAGTACACCCTGCAGTATTTGTTGTACCTTGTTTTTATTTCCTTAAAACCTTGCTATTTCAAACATTGCCATTTTTTTCTTGTATCTTTAATACCCCAACAGTTACTTTTCTTAAACCAAAGCACAATTCTTGTCTAGGTCCCTGCCCTTCTCAATCCATACACCCTCCTAGAGGTGAACCACAGATCTATATTTGTCCTACATTTTATCTCCACTTGTATTTGCCAAAGGCACTTCAAATTCAACTGTACATTATTTAAAACATCATCTCCTTCTTTCCAAAATATTTTCCTTCCCCTTCAGTGGACATTTCAGTAAATGACAGCATATTTCAATAATTTTACAGATTGAAAGTTAGGAATCATCTAGGGTTACCATTCCTTGAACTTTTATATTGAAAAATTTATTTAACATTGCCCTAAATATCTGGTATCTATCCTATCCTCTCCATCTTTACTTAGAACACTTTTATTTAAGTCCTTTTTAATTTTTACCTGGGATTTAACAAAGATGGCTCGTACCAGAATGCATAGTCCTTCACTTCTTTGATGTATTCTGTCATTCCATGCTCACCATGTTTGCACATGCTAATTACTAGAATGTAAAGGCAACCTGACTTTAATGTTGCCATCCCTTTGGATTACCCAGATTGGGTGATTCATCTTTATTCATTGCTACACAAGTACGAATAGGCTTTGTTCCCAGGAAAGTACAGAGACAACTTACTCAGGTAAAAAAGGACCATATTTTCTGTAAAATATGTGCTAGATTGCCAATTTCATGTTCATCCTTTCTTAGCCACCTATGAGTTATGCATCATTCAAAGCTCAGTTCAGACATAATCACCTTTAGGAAGCTTCCATGATTCTGAGAGTTTGAAATAAGAGCCATCCTTGATGTGGTTCAGGGCAACATCGGTTACATAGCACATGATTGTTAATGTGTCTTTCACCTTTGCTAGATTGCTAACTACTGAAGAACAAAAGTTATATGTTTTATTTTGTTGTCCCCAGCCTTTAATAATACTGTACTTGGCATATAGTAGATAATTAATATATAGATATGTAGATAAGCAGATAAATATATCTATACATGTCTGTATCTATATTGCATATAACATAGATCTATTTATATGTTAATATATATCCTAGTCTATGATCTATTTTATATGTTAATATATATCCTATTCTATGATGGCAGGGAATTGTGCCTCATTTATCTTTTTTTAATTCTATTTTATTTGGCATAATCCATTTTAGTTACTAAGTATTCAATAAATAATGAACCCAACTTAGCTAAATTAATAAGAAACATCATTTGAATTACAATGTATTTGTAAGAAAAACTTTAATACAGTGATTTATATGTTTCTTTTCTATATTCATTCTTTGCTTTATATTAATATTTTTGTGTTAATTGCTCTATTGGTTCCTTAGCTTACAAATTTTTTTTCATCCATATTCAGGTGAATGTATTTGACTCATCAATCTGTGGTGAACAAGGGTGTCTGCACAGGTTTAAGGTAATTTTAATATGACCAACCAACTAATGCTTTTTGGAAAAAGTAGAGTTTTGCCATAACTTAATATTTTGATAATAATCCTAGCACTTGTGCATTTAGACAAGTATTTTTACTCTCATATATTCCAAAAGAAATTACAACATGATTATAAAATTTAGGACCCATTCACAATTCAGTAGTCTGATTCCATATTTCTACTCTTTCTGTGTTGTATGAAAGTCTGTATTTTCAATACAACTTTGAATTTTAAGTAAGAAGTTACTGCAAGATGAAGTAAATTATTAGTAAGACATTATTCAAACTCCAAGTGGAAAATTCTCTACTTTGCAGTATCTTCCTTTGCTGACTGTGTAGACTTCACCACTTGTTCCTAGGGTTCCCTTGACACTGAGATTGGATAATAGTTGTATTTGGTGCTGCTTTCCTTAATAAACCACACACTCCTTGGGTCCAGGAATGATAATTCATTGCTCTCAGAATTCTACATGATAAAGGAAAGGAGAAGAGAATGTAGGAAGAAAGGAAAAGAGGCAAGTAGCAATAAAATTATCTCTGGATATTTTGTAGCCACTGAATAAATTCTTATTTCAGATCCTATTTCTCCCCTTACTTCTGATTGCCCCTGTATCTAACAGGATGGCATTTTATCAAGACTCATTTGTGTTCCAATATTTTTTCTTTCTTCTCTCTTGTCATACTTTCCATTTCATGCAAGTAATGCTGTAAACTAGCTGCTTGGAAAGAAGAATTTGATTTAATTAATTCATATTAAGGATTGTGTGACAACCACTTTTATATGGTATCCCACTAAGATTTAACATTTGAAAAAAGAACTGACACAAAACAATGAAACTAATGGTACAAATTAGCTGTACAAATTTGGGATATAAGGACATTGATTATAAATACCTCTCACTGTCTACTGTGTTGAATATTATTTGCAGAAGGGAGAAACAGTTAGTTTGCTGGCTAATTTTAGAAGCAAGTATGATGTGGGGAGCATAGAGTTTGAGAGCTTAAGGGATGTTTTGACATAAATTTTGAATAATTTTCCCTGGTCATTTAGGCAGGAGGCCCAAACAGGGATGTTAGAAAGCTGGCAGAGAGTTTTCAACACAAGATAAATCCAGTTTTTGGGAGATTTTGTGGTATTCCTAGCTACTGATCTGTTTCTTCATATACAATAGGCTGGGAAACTAGAAGATAACACAGTTCTGTTCCCCTCCCCAACTCCTTAAATAACATAGAGTTTCCATTTGGGTTTTGTTTTTGCTTTTGTTTTTTAAATAGTATAAAACTTTTGCATTTCCAGGCCTCAATGCACTGCTGAAAGATCGTCTTCTTTTCCCCACTTAGAATTTTCTGAACCTAATCATCAAAGACCCTCTTGCCAGGCTCATGGTCATTGGTCCATAAATGAATGACAGTCTCCAGGCCAAGGGCCGCCAGGCCCGAATTCTGAGTGTGTTTACTAGTGTGTGTTCTTTTCAATTTTCAAAGTCATAACGGATCAGGTACAGTGGCTTCTGCTTCCACATTTGAGCTGCTTGACTAAACAGGAGGTAATCCCTCACCTTAGGCTACTGCATAATGCATTCCAGTTTGTTGCTCTGAGTATTTTTGACAGCTTTAACATTTGTTACCGGTGGTTGATCTTGGACTTTTTGATCCATGAATCTGAGTGGTGTGGCTTGTCCTCATGCTCATTTCCTGATCAGCAAAATAGTCTGGGGCCTCACTCAGGATTGTGCTAAAAATGAAAATCCTCCCCAAATAAATATTTCAGTAATTCTGAATAACTGTGTTCCGAAATACAAGTGTTCTCTCTGGATATAGTGGCACAAGACAGTTATTCGTCTATCATGTAACTATCTTGTTCTCCCTTTACAAAGTGAATGTTATGTAGATTTTTATACATAAAGCTTTTATATTTTTTAAACAAAGACTGGTTCATATCACTTTCTTTAGTCCACCTGTCCAGGTACTGCAGACTTCCATTTATTCTTAGTTTTCAGTGTTGCTATGTGACTTAAACAGATAATTTGTGTTTAAATAGTACTCATTGGAAAACAGAAGTGAATACATAAAAATAAACTAGTAATAGTGTTGGTATAGTAAAATGAAAAGTATTTTTTTTCATCTAAGTTTTCTGTAATACGTTATATTTTACTTGTAAAGAAGTAGATATTTTAATGTAGTGAAGTAAATAAGTATACTTAAGTAAGCAATAGTTATAAATACCACTTTAAAATTCCTATCTGTTCCTCATAGCAGTAATTTTAGAAATCTATTTCAAGAAATTTTCTATTCAAAACTCAATCTATTCAAAACTCAAAATCTACAAAGTTGGAAAATGCTATTTTTATGCAGAAGCAGAATAAGATATCCAACATATGAAATGACCTAAATCAATGTTATTCAAATGTTTTGATTCCTACCTTTAATAAGAAATACATATGACCCTCATATACACATACACAAATATACAAATAAAACAAGTGTTTCTCAAAACAGTAGTTATCCTACTAAATAGAATGCAAGCTAACATTTTCTTTTTCTTCTCTGTTTTAATTTTTTGCACATTGTCCGGGATGGGCACACTTGTGTTAATAGCTCTGACTTGGGCGGTGCAAATGCAATATATGTAAACTAAACGTCTATATCCCCATAAAATTTTGAAATTAAAAAAAAAAGATCACCCCTCTAATAAGTGTCAGTGACAGACAATTAGTATGATAGGATTATGATATAATGAAGAAGAGTGGGATAATTCAGGTTCAAATCCTGGAACTTTGTTCAGGTTAATATCCTAGAACTTTGACAAGATGTTTATTCTCCCTGCGTATCTGGGTTTCATCAATAAGATGGGGATACTATCAACCCAGCTGGGTTGCTGTGAAGCATGCAAATATTGGGAAGGCGCATAATAGGAAATGAATTCCATTTATCTATGCTTCCACAATATGACAAAGTGTTCCTGACCCCAACACAGATCTTTCTATTTTCTTGATACATCCATTTGCTAAAATAACACTGTTCTCAACTTGGTACACACATAACACTCATATTTTTTTTCCATTTTATGGAGGTATAAGTGACAAGTAAAACTTTTTTAAAAAAAGAATTTAAATTGTGACCCATTAACGTGATTTTTTCACCAGCAAATCAGTTGAGATGTGCAGCTAACAAAACAATGATCTAAAATATTTAAATAAAATATTTTGATGATATTCTAGAAGGAAATGAAACACAATATTAATATTTTTATATGTGAGCATTTGAGTTTGGAATACTTAAGTGTTTCCTTATTCTGTACTGAATTTTTAAAGATATTGGCAATGAAAATATTTTAATATCACAAATGTGACTGATTTCTCACTTGCCATATTTTTCATCAAGTGCAAATATGTTTCACATTTCAAAGTGTTTCCTTCCAGCTTCCTTTCAGTTTGGGTAGGGTAGAGCCCAGGGCTTAAAACATAAGTCTTTTTCTTTTTCTGGACCATAGTAAGCTGAAGACAAATAACTGTTACATGAATGAATGAGTTAATAAGTGTTTCAATGACATTACAAAACATGAATGTGTTTTTGTGAAGTAAATCATAGTTTTTATGCTTATTTTATTCACTTTATTACAGAAGAACATAAGTTCTACTAAAATGGGATTTAATGTAGTCACATAAAATTATATTTTCATATTCAAAGAAAACTCTTGCCCAAAGGATGAGTTCAGTGTTAGGACAGAGGATGTTTTCGAGATAATGTTGTATAAAATGTCACAGTGTTGCAGAAACAACATAGGTGTGGTAGCCAAAACAGTCTGTGGTGTGAATCCCGGCTACAGGATTGCCTAAGTGTGGCACTGGAGTTTCTCTGATCCCACCAAGCCTTGGCTTCCTCCACTGTAAAATGAGAATTATAATATTTGCCTCATAAACTTTCTAAATTAATGGAATTAATTTCGGCAAAATACCTAGGTTCATGCCAGCATGTATGTTAAGTGTTTTCTTTTCCTCTTCCCCAGCTACTGGATAATATTTCATAAGTTTAAATAAAAGAGTTGCTATTTACAGTCAGCCCTCCATATCCAATGTGGAACCCATAAACACTGAAGGCCTACTTTTTGATCCAACGTTGTTAGCAGATGTGGGGCCCGCAAATACCGAAGGCCCACTGTGCTACGATTTTGTATAAGGGACTTGAACATTCGCAGAATTTGTTATCTGCTGGGATTTTGGAACATTTCCCATGTGGATACTGAAGACCAACTGCAATTAAAAAATATAAAATGGCAATATTTTTAAAATGTAGGCTTTTATATAAATGATAGTGACTCAGGTGCACTAATGCACAAGGTAAAATTTTGTAAATGAATACATGAAGTGGAAAAATGAAGTGGGAAAAAACCCACAGCCTACTACAAAAATGTGGAAAACTTTTACAGTTATATGATGTGGGGGGAAAATATCTTAGAATCAAGAGCAATAAGATAAATGTAAATCATCATCCAGTATTTTACCAATAAAACCTGATTGCTTATATATATTTCAGAAGTTCTGGTCAACAAAAATAGAAAGTGCCTTTGGGCTCTGCTCTACATTTCTTAAGATCTTCATTTAAGAAGCAGGGTTGTTATTGTTATTTTTGTTTTCAGAGTGTGCTAAGTAACTGAAGTCAGTTCACCATGGTACATGAAAAATGTTTTAAATAAATTTTGTGGATAAATATTAAAGATGTAAAATTTAATAAAAGAAGAAATTAAGATTAATTTTATATAAATGTCTTTTCTTTGCACATCCAAAATAGGAATGGTGAATTACTCCTCGTGTTAACTGAAGAGAGATAAGGATATTGATTAAACTAGAAAAAAGAAAAAAAGTGCTGTTTAATTTTTAAAGCAGCATTTTAAAGCAGAACTGACCAAAACAATTTTTAGACTCTGATATAACAAAATATTTGATTGAATTTTTTATACTCTCATACATTAATAAAATAGCATAATATCCCAGAGGTTTTGATTTACATTTGCATAGGATCTCTTTAAGAAAACAAAACATAAACAGAGATAAATAAATAAAATAAAACAAAAATATAAACAAAAAGTTAAAAAAGAAATTAATATTGAAAATTTAATTGAGGGCTAATTTCCTCACTATATTTACCTTATATGTTAATTTTACAAATTAATTTTCTTAATATAAAAAAATTATTCCCTAGATAGTATGAAATATTAAAACAACCTCATGAGAGGCAACACTGCCCAGTAAGTAAATACACAAACACTGGACTTGAATTCAAATCCTAACTCCATCTATTAATATTTCTATAATCCTATATAGAATTTTGCTTAACCTCTCTTTGCTTTATTTTTTTTTTTTAATTTTTTTTTTTTTTTTTTTGAGACAGAGTCTCACTCTGTTGCCCGGGCTAGAGTGAGTGCCGTGGCGTCAGCCTAGCTCACAGCAACCTCAAACTCCTGGGCTCAAGCGATCCTTCTGCCTCAGCCTCCCAAGTAGCTGGGACTACAGGCATGCGCCACCATGCCTGGCTAATTTTTTCTATATCTATTTTTAGTTGGCCAGATAATTTCTTTCTATTTTTAGTAGAGACGGGGTCTCGCTCTTCCTCAGGCTGGTCTCGAACTCCTGACCTGGAGCGATCCACCCGCCTCAGCCTCCCAGAGTGCTAGGATTACAGGCGTGAGCCACCGCGCCTGGCCTTTTTTTTCATTTTTTAAATGGAAATTAAAATAATGCCTTTTTCTGTCATGGAGCTTAAATTGGTTGATACTGGCATATTACTTAAAAGAGTTCTTGGCACATAATAAGTGTCCGATACATTTTATCTTTTATAATTATTGTAGAACAAAGTAGTCAAAGGACATGAGCAGAGAATGCTGACAGAAAGGAAAAATATGGGCAAGTGTATAAATTATAGCCAGCCATGCTTATAACAAAATAAGTGAAACACTGAGATACCTTTGTTAACATATTTGATTTGATTGAAAGAATGCTTTTTTGGTATAGGTGTGGGAAAAAAGATTCTCACATACTCTTGGTAAGAGTGTAAATTGGTATAATTTTGAGGGCGATTTAGAAACTATCGAAGTAAAGCTACACATATCTTTTGACCTAGAAATCCCACTTCAAAGATTACTGATATTTGAAAATGTCTATAATATTGTTAATGGAAAAACTAATGGATACAAAATAGTATTTCCCATATGAGTCGTATATGTTTCAGAAAAGTGCATAACACACTCATACAAAACATATTTGTATGTATACAGTCATGTGATACATAATGATGTTTCAGTCAACCTTGGACTGCATATATGATAGTGGTTCCATAGTGGAAATGAAGATGAAAAATTCCTATCACCTAGGGCATTTTACCCTTCCTAATGTCAAAGTGCAATAAATTACTCCTATGTTTGTAGTCATGCTGGTATAAACAAACACATTGCACTGCCAGTTGTATAATGATCATATATGACTATATTAGTGGTTTATATATGTACTATATTATAATTTTTATTGATGTTTTAGAGTGTACTCCTTCTACTTTCTAAAAAAAAAAAAAAAAAAAAAGTTTATTGTAAAACAGCCTTGGGCAAGTCCTTCAGGACATATTCCAAAGGCATTGTTATTACAAGAGATGACAGCTCTGTGCATGTTTTTGCCCCTAAAGACCTTCCAGTGGGACAAGATGTGGAGGTGGAAGACAGTGATATTGATGATCCTGACCTTGTGTAGGCCTAGGCTAATGTGTGTGTTTGTATCTTAGTTATTAAGAAAAAAGTCTAAAAATTAAAAAAAAATAAATAGAAAAATGCTTATATTTAATAGAAAAAGACTATAAGGAAAAATATTTTTGGACGCTATACAGTATGTTTGTTCTAAGCTAAATATTACTACAAAAGAATCAAAAAGTTAACAAAAATGTAAAAGTTTATAAAGTAAAATAGTTACAGTAAGTTAAGTTAACTACTTAAAAAAGAAAAACATTTTAAAATAGATTTAGTGTAAACTAAGTCTACAATGTTTAAAAGTTTACAGTAATGTACATTAACATCCTAGGCCTTTGTATTTGGTCCATTCACTCAGTGACTCAACTAGAGCAACTTCCTAATGAGGCAATTTCATCCTTGTGTGAACATCATGGAGAGTACTGACACAATCACAAATGGTATAGCCTACTCTACTCCTAGGCTAGGAGTGGGGAACCTTTTCATGTTGGAAGGCCACATTAATTTAGCTATAATCAAATAAGGCAACATTGAAGAAACTTCAGTCTTCTCTATTACCTGAGACAAAATAAGATTGTATAACTTATTTTGTTATTATATATTGTAACTTATTTTGTTATTCAGTTATTATATAATATAATAACTCTACAATGGTCTCTAAATATTCAAGTGAAAGGAAGAGTTGCACATCTCATTTTAAATAAAAAGCTAGAAATGATTAAGCTTAGTGAGGAAGGCTTCAGGAAAGTTGAGATAGCCAAAGAGCTAGGCCTTTTGAGCCAAGTTGTCAATGAAAAGAAAAAAGCTATGGAAAGAAATCAAAAGGTGCTACCACAGTGAACACACAAATGACAAGAAAATGAAATAGCCTCATTACTGGTGTGAAGAAAGTTTTAGTGGTCTGGACAGAAGATCAAACCAGCCACCAAATTCCCTTAAGCCAAACATAATCTAGAGCAAGGCCTTACTCTCTTCAATTATATGAAGGCTGAGAGAGATGAGGAAGGTGCAGAGGAAAAATTTGAATTTAGTAGAAGTTGGTTCATGAAATTTAAGGAAAGAAGCTGTCTCTATAACATAAAGGTACAAGGTGAAACAGCAGGTGCTGATGTAGAAGCTGCAGCAAGTTATCCAGAAGATCTAGCTAAGATCATTGATGGGGATGGCTACACTAAACGACAGATTCCCAATGTAGAAAAAACAGTCTTATATTCGAAGAAGATGCTATCTAGGACTTTCATAGCAAGAAAAGAGAAGTTAATGCCTAGCTTCAAAGGACAGGCTGACTCTCTTATTAGGAGCTAACGTAGTTGATGACTTTAAGTTGAAACCAATGCCCTTCTACTATTCCAAAAATCCTAGTGCCCTTAAGAATTATGCTAAATCTATTTTGCCTGTGCTGTATCAATGGAACAACAAAGCCTGAATGACAAAACATCTGTTTACAGCATGGTTTAGTGAATATTTTAAGCCCACTGTTGAGAACTACTGCTCAGGAAAAAATGTTTTCAAAATATTGCTGCTTATTGACAACGCACCTGGTCACCCAAGAGCTCTGAGAGATGTACAAGAAAATTAATGTTGTTGTCATGCCTGGTAACACGGCATCCATTCTGCAGCCCATGGATCAAAAGTAATTTCAACTTTCAAGTCTTATTATTTAAGAAATATTAATACATTTTGTAAGGCCTAGATAGATAGTGATTTCTTTTTTTTTTTTTTTTTTTTTTTTTTTTTTTTTTATTTATTTATTTTTTTTGGTCATTTCCCATCTGAGATTTTTTTATTTTTTTATTTTTTTTTTTGGTCATTTCCCATCTGAGAAGATAGTGATTTCTTGCTGGAACTTGGCAAAATAAATTGAAAACCTTCTGAAAAGAATTCACTTTTCTATATATCATAAAGAACTTTTGTGTTTCATGGGAGGAGGTCAAAATAGCACCATTAACAGAAATTTGGAAGAAGTCCATTCCAACCATCATGGAAGACTTTGAGTAGTCCAAGACTTAAATGTAGGAAGTAAGTGCAAATCTGGTGGAAAGAGCAAGAGAACTAGAATTAGAAGTGAAACTCGAATATGTGACTGAGTTGCTGCATTTTCATGATCAAACTTGAATGAATGATGAGTTGCTTCTTATGGATGAGCAAAGAAAGTGATTTCTTGAGATGGCATCCATTGGTGAAGATGCTGTGAACATTGTTGAAATAAAAACAAAGAATTTAGAATGTTACATAAACTTAGTTGATAAAGTAGCAGCAGAGTTTGAGAGGATTGATTTCAATTTTGAAAGAAGTTCTGCTGTGGGTAAAATGTTATCAAACAGCACTGCATGCTACAGAGAAATCTTTTATGAAAATAAGAGTCAGTCGATATGGCAAACTTCATTGCTGCCTTAAATTAAGAAAGTCCTACAGCCACCCCAACCCTCAGTAACTACCACTGTGATCAGCCAGAAGCCATCAACATTGAGACAAGACCCTCCACCAGCAAAAAGATTTCTACTCAATAAAAGCTCAGATGATCATTAGCAGTTTTAGCAATAAAGTATTTTTTCATTGAGGTGTATGCATTTTTTAAGACATAATGCTATTATTGTACCCTTAATAGACTTCAGTATGTGTAAACACAACTTTTTTATGCACTGAGAAATCAAAAGATTTGTGTGACCTGCCTCACTGTAATATTTGCTTCCTTATAGTAGTCTAACAATGTATTCAAGTTATGTCTGTATATATGAATATATACAGTTAAAATTACTGAAAAGAAAAAGTGAGTTTTGTTAATGGTTCCTTGAAACCAATGGGACTATGAAGGTTGAGACCTGTTGTGGTGACATGTAATTTTTGTAGTAAAAATATCTACATTAAAAATACATGTTTTAGCCATAAAAGTTATCATCACAAAGACTATGCAAAATTTAAAACAAGTGACTGAAGGAAAAGGACATTTAAAAGCTCTACCTACCTTAAAAGCTCTTTTATTCAATTCCTATGCTTATACATGTTTTTAGAAGAAATCATTTTGTGTATTTTTATAAAAGAAGCAATGAAGAGAGGGTAACACTTCTGAATGTGGCATCAGATAAAGCAAACTTTTTCAGAGCAGCCAAAATGCTTGTGATTTAGATAAATTCTGATAAAATATGCAAAATTAGAATTGATAGCCACAGCCTGAATGAATTTAATTGCAATTTCTGCTAGAGAAAAAAATAGCTTTGTTCTCTTAAAACTCTCTCTCTGGGATTCAGAGTAAAAATCCATTTTTGTAGTATTAGGTAAACGCTCGCTCAATTCAATAAGCTCACAAAGACATTGTCTTTCTTTTACACCATTGTATTTCTTGCCTGGTTGACATTCATATTTTATTTATAATAGGAGACAATTAATAGGCCATAGAATTCACTTAGGGAAAACTGATGCATTTTATAAAGTTCAAAACATGAACATGTTTTAAAAATATGAAAACTAACCCTCAATCTTCTCTACCAGTAATCAGTTTATTAGAATTGTGATTTGCACATTAGGATCAACATTGAGCCATAAATGGATGAGTTTTCTATATGCATGTATGCTGTTTTATTTCTATATGCTGTTTTATTAAAAGATTTATAAACAAATAGGAACCTTAAAATCAGCTGGTTATATAGTAAATATCCTTTTTATCAATTGCTATTATCTCATATAAAATGTATAATTGCCAGCTATGTTTTAAAATATGTTTTTAGCACCTTAACTCCCATGTGAGTTGCATTTAAGTCACACTAATTTGAGCCTGAGGCCTTGTGAAGCATATGTAATTCACAGGTCCCTTCACCTTGGGAGCCACAAGTACTATTTTTCAAGTTGGTATAACTAACGTACAGAAAAAGAACAAATTTTTCATTAATTTAAAAAGGATTATTTTGTTTTCGAAGTTCTTATTCTATTTTTGTAATAAAACACCTTGGCCCCAAGGAAAAAAAAATTTTTTTCTAGTGTGGCAGTCAATGTGCTAAATATATCGTAGAGAGTCACACACTTAATACAAATGCATATCAACATAATGTTTATGAAAAACCAAAAGAGCAAGATCATATGCTATGCACTTTACAGAATTGAAAGTTTTTTGGTCAGCTAGGTTTTTCTGCCCACTTTCTCTACACAGAAGAAATGGTTCTCATATGATCAATGGTATTTGAACTGATCAGTTGTTAGGATAATTCCATAAGTGATAGAATAAAAATAAAATGCTAATTGTTAGTAAGTTGATTCATCAATGCTTAAATATTAGTCCAGTTTGTTTTTATTTGTAAAGTAAAATGAAATTTGTAAATAGCAAGACATAATAATAAAAATCATTTTACCATTCTAAAAGTCTATGTTCTTATCAATCTAATATATAAATTTTCTCAAAATAAAGGAGCCTATTTTATATTGGCAAAAATATTTCCTAATAACTTTGTGTAATTAAAAATAATATTCAGCTCAAATTGTAAGAGAAAGCCAACTCCACATAGTCTATAGTTAGTCTCTGTGGTAAATAATATATTCTGTTCTTTTTATTTTTTTTCTTTTTGAAAGTGAAATGGTCAAAAAAGTAAAGAATAAGAATGGCACACCTGCACATCCCCATGCAGGCACACACATGCACACATATACACATGCAGATGCAGGAACACACATGCACCCATATACACATGCAGATGCAAGCACACACATGCACACATATACACATGCAGATGCAGGAACACACATGCACATAACAAACCGAAGCCATCAAGTGAGGATTGCCAATGAGACGTTGACTGGGAAGTGTGAATTTCTTTATTTGCTATTGATGTAATTGTTAAGAAAATTTTAAAAAATATTTTTTAACATAATTATGAAAAATAGTTTCAATTTTAACTCAATCTTGATTCTGGATTTTTTAAGATTTCTGGCAGATTACTTTACTGAAATTTAATGAAATTTAATGAAATTTAATTTAATGAAATTAAATCACATGTATAAAATTTTTGATATTAAAATTAGAGAACCTGTATTTTTTTCATTTCATTTGAAATGCACATAAAAATTAGTCTGTGAGATACTTACGTTAGGTGTCATTTTGTAAGGGATTTGTTTTAATCCCAACAAGTGAAATAATCAGCACGTTATACAATGAAAAATGAATTGGCACTAATTGTGATTGACATTAAGAGTATTACTCCGATTATTTTAAATTATCTGGTAAGTAGAGGAAAAGGAGGAAGAAAGCTAAATCTGTTTGAATTCCTCCTATATATCATACATGCTTGCTGGATTTTCCACAAATGCTATCTAAATTTATTCCTCACAACACCTTAAAGATAGGTTTTATCTCTATGTTAAATATTAATCAAATGCAGGGAGGTTAAGTATAAAGTCAGAGATATGAGAAGCATCTCACACTCTTCTTTTTCCTTTACTCACAAATATAGTCAGTCACCAAGCTCTATCTAATTTTCCTTCTTAATGTCCTTTATATCAAACCCCTTTGTCTACATTTCCTCTATTATTGCCTTTGACCTTTTTCACCTCTTCTTGGCTCCCTGCAATAGTCTTCTTACTAGTCCCCAGAAAATGCAGTAAATCTCCACTGCCTCTCTTTGCCTACAACGTAAAACTAATCACATGACTCTTTTGCTTAATACCCTTCAGTGTGTCTCCATTTTTCATAGGATGTAGTCTGAAATTCTTGGCAAGCTCTACAAGACTCTCCACAATCTGGTCCCTGCTCATCACTTAAGATTTATTTTCACACACTCTCATTCTATTTCTCTCCCAGACTTCTCAGCCATCCCAAGATAATTGCACTTCCGAATCTATTTTCTGCTGCTTTATGTCTGAGTATTTCCTCACCTGTTTCCTTCTTACTTGAGTTCTCCATTCTCCAACTCCCAATTTCTATCAGAGTGTCTTCTGTAAGCTACTGATAATGTCATTTCCTTCATAAAGCATTTGCTCACCCTAGTCTCTGACCCCTCTCACAAGTGAATTGACTGCTCTAACACACACATATTTCTACTCTAGTCCACCTTACTTTAATATAAGTTTTAACTTACATGTTTTTCTTTGATTATTAGCCTGTGATTTCCTTGAGGACAGGAACCATGTTATGTTTTGTATGCAAACCTGGTAATTAACCCACTTTTTGGAACATAATAGGAAATATATTCATTATTCTGTTTTTAGAGGGATGCTGTTGGAGAATATGAAGAGTATTAGATCAAGGGAAAGGTTTGACTGCTACCAATAACCTAGAAAGGAATGAATTAGGAATCGATTCTGGGTATTCCAACAGTTATAAGTCATGACCATTCTTTTAGAGTTTTGTAATTAATGTGATTCAGCTCTAATTATACCATATCCCTGTGTGTGTGTATGTATTCCCCTCTTATAGGTTTCGAATTTCCAGTAGATTAAATCTGATTTGCTTAAGTTATCAGGTGTATGCAACTGAATCAGTTTCAATAGCTTAGTCTCATGTGTTTAGATGTGACCAATAAGTGCCATTCACAGGAAAGGGGCATTGTGGAGAGCCAAGTCACTACCTTGTGAGGTATCCATTGGGGGTATTCAATATATTTTAGCTGACTAGGTAGTGGTTAACACGAAAAGAGAATAGGCAAATATACAAAATATTAGCATAAAAACAGTGGTTATAAAACCACTAGAGCTTCTGAGACTTTAAGAGCCCCAACAACTAGAGACAAACCATAAACTAAATCTTCAAGATCTTTTGAATCTCCTGGGACTTAAACTATGCATATCATTGCAGTGCCTACCATTTGGGAAAAATTTTAATATCAAGGAAAAGTAGCAACAATACAGTTAATTTTTTTATTGTAAAAATCTTTCTCCAGGGCATTATGGAAAAAATGTATACCTTAAGTATTTAGTTAAATATACTATAAGTTTATGGTCTTTTTCTGTTGTTTCTTATTGAAGTGAATGGCAATGCCTCCCACTTTTGTGATTTAGAAAGTTTGAAGTCATTTGTTGTATCTTCTCTCATCTTCCATAACTAACTAGTTTAAATACATTCACTCTGCCAACCTTCACCTTTCCGATTTGTCTAGAGTGAACTTTTGAAAACTCAAATCTAAGCATGTCCTTATCCTGTCTGAAGCTTTTCAGTGGGGTTCCTTTGCTCCTAGAATAAAGACAGAATCCTATAACTTGGTCTACCAGTACCCTATCTCCAACTTCATCTAACACCTGACTCTGCCTAATCAAACTGGTCTTTTTTCTTGTCCTTTGTACTTAGACTCCTCCAGTTATTGTATGTGTTGCTCTCTGTATTTGGAATTCCCTTTCACTATTTTTTCACTTAGTTAATTTCTGTTAATTCTTATGTTTTCAGCTCAAGCTAACTTCCTTAGACAAGCCTTCCTCGATCTTCCTCTTAGGTCAAATATCCCAACTATACTTCTTATTCAATACTATTATGCTAACACCATGCTGTCCTCCTTTGTCATATAACCACAGTGTTTACCACATGGCAACAAATTAGGCAATCAATAAATATTTGTTGATTGTATCGATAATTAAATAGTTATTCACTAAAATGTTAGAGATCTCTGGATAAGATTTTACCTTAATTTTTATAGTTCTATGTATATTTTATATTATTTTATTATCTGAAATTTTTAAAATAAAACCAAAAAGGTAGTTTTTTAAGATGATGATTTGAGTATGTCATTTTGCTTTTCTAATTGTGTTCTTGTTTGAAATACCTGTTCACACTAATATTTCTACTTTTAACATGTATTAAAAAGAGTTATTAATTGATAATGTTATAGTTAACCTGGATTTCATTTATGAGTGGATAAAATTCTGCTGGTTTAGCTGCACAAAAATATAAATTTCCCATTCAGTGGTTATTGAAACTAGTCTGGGAATAATCCTATAGTTTACATGAAAAAAGAAAAAAAGCACTTTGTACTGTCAATTGAGTTGATATGCCCTAATTCTCACCCTAACTAGACTGCAAGTTTCTCTTTCAGAGACCATACATTTAATATGCTTTTACCCCCCAAAGAGCCAGGAGAATTCCAGGCTTTAAGTAGGTAGTCAATAAATAATTTACTCTATTTTTCTTCCCACATTCACGGTCCCTTAGCTGCTTTTGATTACTTGTCTGCCATTCTGCCATTTCTGCAGCAACCTTTTGTGTCAGTTCACTGAACCAGAATATTTAAATGTTTCTGTATAGCATTTATTTTATGCTCGTCTTGGCTTTTACAGCACATGAGAATTCAATACAATCAGAAAAGTATTTGGCGAATTAAATATTAAAGCATTTATGTTAGATTCTCTTGCAGGATATTTATACTTTTGATTTATACACAGATTAAAATGTCATAAATGTAAAGTGAGAATTCTTTAAACTTTCAAGTAACTTAGAAAATATATAAACAGGCCAGAAGAAATTAATAACACTAAATGTATTTGGTCTCTCCTAGAATACTGCTTTTACAAAATTATTATTTCTCATTTTTATTCCTTTTTCATAGCCCAACCCTCGTTAGTGATGCTAAGGTGAACTTACATGCTTTACGCTCAATCAAAATGCTTACACAAAAGAGATAGTAAACTCCTTCCTAGAATGATTAAGGGAAACATGTGAGGAGAGGTTGCTTAAACTTTTTAGTAAAAGCAGGTTGATTCTGTGTCGACTCCTCTTTTCCCTGAGCCACTGAAAGAGTACTGAAGCAAGATTTGAAGGTCCCCAGATCTTTCCAGGCCTTCCAAGGTATCTGATGCTGAGAAACAGTTTTTCCACAGCAGTGACTCATTGCTTGATAAAGGAAGTGTGAGGGATCACACTGACAGAGAAATGTCATGGGGAAGGGACATAAGTGAAGGCAGAGGTAGAGACACATACACCTTCCCACTTTTTCCTTCTTTCTCATACATATTTTGAAATGCAAGGGAAGAGCAAAAATATTCACTTTGGACCAAAATAAAAAATTTACGCTCAATATCATGGAGATATGGAAATGGCTTGAGTATCTCAAAACTGCCAATGGGGACCTCTGCTTGTACTGCTTTAAGCCCATCAGATAAATATTAATTAAGGCAGAATGTGTTGTAGCAGTAAATGACTTATAAACATGGTCAGAATAATAGCTTTTAATTGCTTAGTAATATGTAGTTTCTATAGATCTTTCAAATTCATTATATCCTTTAAATCTCATCACAACCCAAGATTATGTGATTAAAATTTAGAAGAGCCAGAATTAAAACCCAAGCCTTCTGATCTACATCCAGTAATGTGGAATACTGAATCCTTTCTTCTCCTTCTTCCTCCCATTCCTCCCTCTGACAACTATATTTTTTTAAATTTGGATTCACTAGCATAATTGAAATTGGGGAAAAGATGTGGCTGAAAGTTGATATTATAACATCATTCCTTTAAATCCACTTCCTGAGCTTCTAGACATTGGGCTTGCCACTTCACTTGCTGTATGTATATCTCTAACTTTTCTGAGCTCATGTTTACATGTAAAAGGGAGGCATTATTTCTCATGCCTAAATCCTTGGCTTCTTTTTAAGTTTGATACCAAATAATTTATATTAAAATACTTTGCAATCTCCAATGAGAAATACATAAATATTAGGGGACTTTTTTTAATTGTATTTATAATTTTCAAAGAAGAGTTATATAATAGTAATAATTCTATTCAGTAGGTAAAAATTTTACATGCTGAATAAAAAAGTGAGTGATTCCTTCCTTTAGAAGAAAGGAAATATTCAAGCGAGCAAAAAAAGCATGTCCCATGAATAATGTTTTCTTTAACTACGGTAGCTTACCGTTTCCCACCATCACTACAATCTTCTTCCTCGCTCATAAAGCAATGGGTCCAGAGTAGAACTATTGCTATGGTTGGCTATGGGTGGCAGCCATAGTCTTTCCTAACTTGAATAGAAGAGCTAGAGCATCAGTAATCAATTTTCTCCCTCCATTTTACTTTCCTTTCTTGGGATGTAACAGTTGTTTTAGAACAAAATTTGTTTTAGAACAAAATGCCCTCAAACCTATTGCTCTAGCAATTAGCAGGGGAGGAGTCTTTCTGTTACTGGGAAGAAGAATAAGCAACATCCTGAAAATGTAGAAACATCTGCCATTTCTTTACCTTTGTAGTAAGTTTCCTTATGTGAGTAGTCTTGTGAGTAGTAGGGATTTAAAGCTTAGATAATGCAGAGAAGGGATACAAAATAGTCTTTGATGAGACTGTCAACTATGGGGCCACAGAGGCCCAGGTCACATTATGAGAAATCACACATGGGGACACTGACACAAAATGGAAGAACTGATTTTTTTTTTTTCTTGTAGCAAGATTTGGACGCATCAGAAAGAGGGAATGTGAACACTGAATAGAAAAAGAACTTGAGGGAAATTTTTGAGGAGAGCCTCGCTAATCCATCTTCTGCTAAATTATAGCTATCATCATCATGGAATTAGTACATATTTAAAGTGGATTATTTTACCAAATTACTGGATTTCCATCATAAATTTGAGCCACACGATCTGATTTCAAATATCAGGAAATAAATGGTTATTTTAATAATGAGCCTAGAAAATAAAATATTAAACGTTGTTTTCAAATATGCTAAGGTCCATTCTAGTATACTAGGCAAGTGACAGTATTCTAGGCAAGTTTTATTCACATGTACATAAAAGGACATTAAAGAAGGAAGAAAAAGATACTTCTTGTAATTCTCTAGAGAAATTCACTAAAAAGCTAAGTTATTTAAAGAATGTTAATGAATTATTTAACACTTTATAAATCTATCAGAAGGTCATGCAACTTGTTTGGATTTTCTGCTTTTAATGTAGTCAAAGGATCATATGATTAATATAGTAATAATGAAAAGAGGAATTTTTAAGTTGTACTTTCCAGTTGCTAATTTTTTATGGAAGTCCATGTTTAAAGGCTGGCATGTATCTTTATTTATATTTTTAAAAATGCTTGAGTAATAATTTTATAGGCTCTTAACTCCTCTCCTTGTTGCTAACTTTTTTTCCTACACCCTTCCTGTGCTACAAGAATTATCCTTCCACACAAATCTGATTAGTTCATACTTCCACCTAAGACCATTCAAAACCTTTCCCTGCTTACACAGTAAATTCCAAAGAAGTCTAAGACCGTTATTTATGTTTTGGCACTAACTAAAACTTCTACTCATTTTTCTTTCACACTATCTTCCAGTAATACCACACCGTATATAATTACCTACATTTTTGCTTTTATATATTTTTTCTCCTGAAATGACTTTCCTTCCTTTACCTTATCTCTTTTACCTGTAAAGTCTTTCTCATCTTTCAAGACCAAACATGCATCTGTCAACACTCTTCCTTTCTGTACTACCACTTATACACTTAGGCTTACTCGTTATTGCTCTTATCACACTGTATTTGAACATATTGGTACAGAAAATTGAAGCCTAGATTGTGGGTTGTGGAAAACAAAACACTTGTTTGTTTTTGTATTTCCAGTCTCTACCTTGCATATATCTAGGAAGCATGGTTTACCCAAAATAGAATAGATTTGGAGTAAGCTAGACTCAACAAATGCTAAATGTTTTTTTGCTGAATGGATGCTGGTGTTTGCCAGAGTTTAGTTTGGAAGGTAGATTGAGTACAGGCAGTTGTTAATTCACAAAAGGTTGACATTCTCTGAATATCCCAGACTTTTTCTGCCATAATCTCTTTTCTCCAGAGCCCTGCTATGCCAAAGATGAAGGATTTGTTTGGTTGGAACTGAGAGAAATGCCAAGAAATTTATAAAAAATATTAAAAATGAAACAGTGTCACTTCTCAATAATTTCAATGTTAAAAATATTTAATAAAAATAACTTTCCAAAAGCCTCCTAGCAACAGACAGTTTATGTTCCCACATGCCATAGCAACAGGTAGAAAATGGTGAGTCACATTCTTTGATCTGGATCACTTCTGATTGATCCATTAATCTGGCATTGTCAGGTGGTTATTTGGGGAAGGTTTCCTGACTAGGCTGTTCAGGTTTCTGATTATACAAGTTTGTTTTATATATCCATAAGATGATCATTTTAAATTAAAAGTATAATAACATCCTTATTTCTTATTCGGGATTTGGTTTTATACCTTTGTGTAGATAGATTTTCCTTATTATTTTCCTCTAGTTTGTTAAATAAAAATTAAATCTCGAAAAACACTTATTATTGAGAGACCACCAAAGACTTTTGTACTATTTCTGCAAATAAATCATGAAATGATACCTGTATCAATTAGGTATATTTGTACCTGTAGATACTTTCGATAAAAATATACTGTATAAATTCTGAAATGTTTCCATTTTCTTACCCTAATTTTAGTCACTAAATTCCTAGTTTACAGAAAGTACTTATCAAGCCTTTTAAATTACAAATGAAAATTTCCAAAGAAATGTTCTTAATTAAATTATCTGTAGTACAGGGACAATGTGAATGTTAGTTGGTATGCCTCAGTCTTCATAGAAATCCTGTATAATAGATACAGTACATTTTGTTATATTTTCCTATGTTATTGTCATCATTTATAATAAACAGTCAATTTACCAGAGAGGCTTATGATTTTTTGCATCAGGAAAACCTTGCTTATCTATTAGCAAAATGTTCTAAAAATAAAATCAAGATCAAAACAAAAGTAAGAACACTAGTTGATGAATCTGGAAATGAAAGACAAATGGGACTTTGTGGACGAACTTATAATTAAAAACAAAAACAATGCACACAGCTTGTTTGAGACTTCCAAATGCTGCTATAGCTTCAGAAGTTGTGATTATCTTTTAAGTACCTACCAACTACAATAGTGACTAGTCCCAAAGAGCTTCACATGAAAAGATAACGAAATATACAAAGCTCAACTGATGTGTCAAAAGCACCATCCTGATAAGTAGTATAGGACTTTTGAGGAAACAGGATTCACTTAGAATTAGAATGATCTGGGCCCATTTAAAGGATAGATAGACTTGTTTGCAAATGAGGTGACAGAAGGTATTCCTGAATTGGCATAAGGAGATTTAAAGTAAAAGCTAAAAGCTATTGATACAAAAGTTTTAGGGAATGCCTAGAATTGCTAGAGTGGAATAGTAGGTACACTTTAAAAGAACAAAAAGGAGGATGTGGTTTTAGTAGCCAGGCAAAGAGCAAATTTTTTGAGGCCAATAGAGGCTTGATCATAAATTTCTAATTAAAACACAATGACTGACCTTCTATTTTTTATTGTTCAGTTAATTTTTTTTCATAGACATGCCCCCTAACTAGAATAGGAAGAAGATGATTACTATTAAATAGTCCTATTGCTTTGAAAGGCACACAAAAACATCAGCATGAAAGAAACAAAAAGAATGAATCTATCTTCATTACATTAAAATAATTCTACCTTTAAAAGCCATTATACTTTTATTTTTAATGTTTTAATTTTTATATAAATAACATTTTTACACTGAAGTGAAGTTGCAGTTGAGCTCATTGGATTTGCAGGTAAAACAGACACTTTCAAATTCACGTTAAGCAACAAACTGTATGGCTACAATAGAATTTGTTGATCTGTTAATAGTTCAGCAGAGTCTCTGGTTCTGCCTTGCCAAAAACTAGATTTAATAACAAGTAAAAATGTACAGAAAAAGAGATGTGGTAAAAGAAGAAGTATGGTTTTTCTTCAAATACTTCAAAATAGAGCTCTTCCCACTGACTTATACATCTGTTTATGGAGACCAACACCTGCCAGCCCCTGTGTGGTATCCTTTGATACTTAGAACTGCTCAAAATACCTCATTCAATTCATTAGATGACTTCATTTCAGAAATCATGCTTTTTACTGAAAACTGAAAGCAGAGAAGTCCGGAACTGGCTTTACAAAGAGATGAAATAGTTTATGCAAGAATAGCTCAAAAAGAACACCGGGGGTTTTTGGATTGCTTCTGTCTTCAGCAACAGTGATGCATGGATAGTTTGGGGGCATATCTTCCTAGGGTACAGCTGATCAACATGTGAGAAACTTCAGCAAATTGTCTCAAGTTATAATTGATTCTTTGAGATGCAATGATACTTTATTAAGGCAAATTGATGGACATTTATTTAGCACCTTCTATATGCAAAGCATGGCATCATATGTGCTGAAGTATAAGTATGTGTTTACTGTTGTTTCTTCTCAACAGATACCTACACACTCATCCTGTGTTCATTTGTCCCCATTCCAGAGTGAATTTGATGTTGTGTGAGTCCACAGACTATAAAATTCAGCCAATATACAAAGAAATACACAGCTGTTACAATTTCTTTCCAAGATCACAAAACCACTTTATGTTTTAGTCACTGAGAGAAACCTTTACACCATTTCTACAATCAGGTCTGATTAAACACACAGGCTGTGCATTTGTAATTAAGCATGTGCACAAAAGACACAAAGTACCCAATTACCTATATGTTCATTGTATGCCTGTTAACATCTCAAATGTCTCCTGAGATCCATTGCCCTTTTAACTAAGAGTAAAGCCACCTGTCTCCCCTGGGAAGGCTGGGATGTCTGAAATAGCTGAATGTTTGCTTTCAGGCTAAATGCCTCTCCTGCTTGCTGGTTTAGCTATTGATTGGGCTTTAGCTTATGACTGCTTTGCCCTGAGACTTCTCCCAAGGATTATAATCTGTATAACATTTATTCAGCAGAGCCAATGCCCTTAGTCCTTAGGGTTTCCTGAGTGGCTTTTGACTGATTGACTTTGTGTTTCTTTCAAGAAACTACCAGAGTATAGGCACATGGGACATTAATCCTATCCCTAGTTTCAATATCCTTTCAATCTTTTTATGCAACTGCTCTCTTAAAGTCAGTGACATCATGCCTTTATAAACATAGTTTCTTTACAATTATAAAAATAAGTCTTGAGCAGTTGCAACAAATTTAACCATATAAAAGAATACAAACTTCCAGTAAAAAAATCCCATGACTTCCAATATGAGCATGGAAGAGGAACATAGTAACTTCTCTCTTTTTCTACATATTATGCAAAAGCAACAAATTAAACAGGAAAAAACTCTATTTTCACTGAAATTGGAAGGCATATATCAATCACAGACTGTATGACTCTCACAGAAGCTACATGAAGTGCAATAAAAGCCTCGAAAGCGAAAGTGAACAGAATGGCAGTACAACTGCCAAGGAAATGCCAGTAAAAATACACCTCGTGAAGGCATAATGCAAATTCAGAATTGGAAAAAAAAAATCATCATTTGTATCAAATAAGAGTTTCAGGATCTCGAAGGAATAAGCAGAGATTGAACAGAAGCTGCTTAGGGAGAAGGTGCAACAAAGACTCACAGAGAATGGTCCAACAAGCCAGGAATGCAGATTTTAGAAAAGGCAACAAATCATATAATCCTTGAAGGAAACTCCTACAAATAACTGGTCCAGGAAATATAACTCATTCCTAGGTGAACAATACAGAAGTTGAAAAGAATCAATATATAAATACTAACAGAAAACTTTGCTAGAAAAATGATGCCTCAGAAAAAATTCAGGGGAGTTTATCATAATCCCGAAAGATCAAAATCCCAAAAATATAATTCTGGAAAAAAATAATTTTAAAAGTTCTTTAAAAGACATTTATTTATATTTATAAAAGGTGATTTGTTTAAGAAACATATAAAAACATTACAGGACACTTCATAGGACAATTTATACAATAAAACAGGCAATGATAACATACATATATTTGCATATAAACACTCAGGTATAATAATGACAGTCACATGCGTATAGCAGTTATGAGCAGATGAACCATATTCATAAAGAAATAGGTAAACAAAGTAAAATGTTTAAATGCATATCACTATGGTTGGTAATTTTGTGCACCCAGCTTTATAACTGCAATCATCTGAAATACTGTGATAGACAATCTAAATTTTTTGATGAGATCCATTAGAAACAATTCTATTGCATATGCAGTTGTCTGAAGAGCTGCAATATCAAAAACTATTACCTTTTACAAATGCACATGTACAACATGTACAACCAGGACATCTCTTCATTTATTAAGGATGTTTCAATGTTTTTACATCGAGAACCAGGGAAGCTAATGGTGTAATTGTCAGTCTGAGGCTGAAAGACTCAGGACCCAGGGAGTCCAAAGACCAGTGAGCATGCAGTTCTGATGCCCAAGATGGCAGAAGAAAAGTCTGTCCCATCTTTCAGAAAGAGAGACCAATTTACCTTCTGTATTTGTTCTCTCCGGGCTCCTGGCAGATTGGATGGTGCCTGTCAACATTGAGGGCATATCTTTCCCACCTAGTCTACTGTGATTTACATGCTAATCTCCTCTGGAAATACCCACACAGAAACAGCCAAAGTAATGCTTTACCAGGTTTCAAGATATTCTTTAATCTAGTCAACGTGACACATAAAATTAAGTCCAGAAGTCCACCTTTGTCACCTTGGCATCTCCTTAAACTGTACTTAATTTCCAAATAAAGTCAATAACAGGTAATAGTTCCCCCTAACATGATGTAATGATCCTATGATTGTGATTTTTAGGATATTAGATGTTAGGATTTTATATTTTAGAAATTTTGATCTTTTGTGATTTCAACATTCAGTATTATGGCATTCAGGAAATTGTGTCATTTGGGATTATGATCCAAACCCAAAATTCAGACCAAACATTTTGCCACGAATTAAAAAAGTAGGAAAACAATCGTTTCACTGAAAGAATAACAAAAAAAAATTGAAATGCAAGGACTCATGAAAAATATGCCAAGGCAAAAGTAGTTCATTAAAATGAACTTGAAGAACACAGTATAGGCATAAAAAAAAAAAGTTAAAAAAAAAAGAACTAGATCAAGGTAGAATGGACAATGTGGAAATGCTATAATTAACACAGAGTATAGAAATAGGAAAGAAAGTGAGAATTGAAAGAAAAAATAAAATAGGATTAGAAAATGTTATGCACATAAATAGTAAGCAAAAAGATTCAATATTTACATAATTGGAGTTTGGTACAAAGACAAAAATAAAGTACTTAAAGATATTTAAAATTGCTAGAGGAACATGAAACATTTAATAAAGGCATTATGTTATTTTTGTGTTTTTGGTACCTATTAGTCTTTATAATTTTGCAATGTGCTGTGGTGTTTTTCTCTGACCATATAAACATTTGCTTTTCATCTAATTCTGTATTTATACTTGTATATATTTTTTTCTACTGAAGGCTCCCAACTACATGGGCTTCAGATACCCCAACTCCTTGATCTGCCCTTGCATAGCTGTATTTCTCCCGTTAAGAGAATATAAATACTAAAGGCATATTTTTTATCATTCCTAATCATCTTTTTGAAATCCGTCTGTAGTGAAAAGCTGTGGGCTAGTAACAGCCTAATTTCATAAGGTAGAGATGAATTTGTCACTTTGGTGTGAAACTTCAAAGAAAAGGCCCAGATTTTATGGGAATGATTATGATTTTCTCTCATTGATTCACATAATAACAAATATTTATTGAAAGAAGCCTATATGATAGAGCTTTAAGCTCAGCAATTAAGAAAAGATGAGTCAAACTAGCCATGGTCCTGAACCTCATGGAGCTTACCCTCTGGTGGGAGGTGGGAATTGAAGGAATAATTACATAGCTCAGATATTTAACCAGTATACACACTGATAAGGATAGGCCAGTTCATAGATTATTAAAATTCACACATACCAGTTTGGTAGAGTGAATAAATAGCTGTCCCAAGGAGCACTCTCTGCTCCTTCCCTGCCCTTCCTGCTATCCAGCAGCTAAAGCAGTAACACTTGGCACAGAATCAGGTTTCTAATACCCAGTTCCAGTTCTATCCACTTCTATTTTGATTTGTTTGGTCAGGGTAGATAACACTCAGCTTCCTCCAAATCCTGCCTGCCTGATTGGCTCTGTCATTGGATTCAAGGGAAGCAAAGGGATACAGACATCTTACTCCCAGGTCTTCTGCCTTGCCCAGGGAATGGGGAAGAGGGAAAGGGGCATCAGAGGGGAACACACCAGCTAGTACTCCTCTACACATACATTTACACCCAGGCCAGAGCATGGGGAACTCAGCAAGAAAGACGTCCTGGTCACTGGTGAGGAAACAGGAACCCCAGTGGCCAACAGTTGGAGCTCAGCTATCCCCAAATGCCATTGCCAGCTAACACTCCCTTTACTCTCTTTGTTGGAGGGAAACTGGCTTCCTTGGATGTTAGCTTTGAGAGAATTGAGGAGAGATCAAGAGAGCTGAGGGTATGGTGTTAATGGGCACATCTGGGAATTTAGGAAGCAGTTCAGGCTCCATGTACATAGAGAAAATTGCCTAGGGTTTGATTTAGAAGGGTTTAGAACTGGGGATGCTGGTAGAAAGTACCCCTTTAAACCATCTCTGTTAATTTTTACCTTTTAATGCAACAAGTCTGTTAAAACCCATCAAATGTCTGCCTTTACCAATAGCAAAATGAATTTGTAAATACAAATGAGAAGTAACTGCCATCAGCTCTACTTCACACCTCTGGCCTGAAGAATTAAGTTGAGACTAATTAAATGAGATGTTGCAATAAATGCTTTTGGTGACTTAGTCAATAATGTAGATATTGAATATATTAATAGAATACAGTATTATTGGGACTGAAAGCAAATTAAATGTAATTGCTGTTGATTCTACAGTAGCTGAGAAGAGTACCAGCCATATTATGCTAATATAAAGAGAAATTATCTGCTTATTGATACTATAACCTAATGTCCATCATTTTAATGGGATTGTCATCCAAAGCAGTTTATCTGGTTCCTTATGTCAAACCATAGCATAGAAAAGGATTTCACTTAGCTCATGACTGCTGGTTTAAACCAAAGTTCCCCAAAATTCCACCCAAAATTCAACAAATAATTTGGCAACAAATAATTTATGCTGCAAGTAATCATTTAGCAAATGGTAGTTTACACACATACATGTATATATTGTTATTAGTTTCTTTAGATAATGAGAAATATATTTGAATTTTTGCATTAATGTTAATTATATATTGTGTATATCGCTGTACACTTTGTTACATAATTTGAATATCACCTAATAATTATACACTAGTGAATGTATAATGCCTGATTAGGATTACCATTCTACAGAGGAAGAGTACAGTTCTATGAGCATATAATAAAGTAATCTTTCCCAAATTGAGGCGGTCAGGGAGGACTTCCCTGAAGTAGTGATGAGTCAGCTGCAATGTAAAGATGATTAGAAACAAAAGCCTGCCAGATTTAAGCAAGGCAGTGAAGGGTAGTATATTGAAAGGCAGACAGTTGTGTTCAGAGACCTGAAAGAAGACTAGTGGGCTGGAGTGGAGTGAATAAAAGAAAGATTGCTATATGTTGAGGGTTTGAGCAGTATTTAGGGGCCAGACCATGCAGAATGCCATAGGCCATTATGAAGAATACTGTCTGCATCAATGCAGATGCCATTAAAAGTATGTTATGAGTTTGGCAGGGCGATTATATTTGAATTTAGAAAATATCACTCTGTAGTGTGGACAACAAACAGGAGGGAGACAAATAGCAGTATTGGAAGACCAGGTATTAGGAACTTTTTTGGTGGTCCAGGCAAAAGATGATGATAGCTAAGACAAGGCTATTGTAGCAATGGGGTGATGAATTAACATGAGGAAAATTTAGCAGGATTTGTGGATGAGTTAGAGGTGGAGGGAGAGAGAAAAAAATATGAACATTGGACAGGGTAGAAAGATTCAAGTTTAGCTTTAGTCTTGCTGAGTTTGAGATTCTAATACTGAGCCACATGATAATTCCAATCCTTTCTCCTTTGGTACTATAGGAAACAAACAAACAAAAAAAA
>CM052438.1:119320922-119341269 GCA_028533085.1 Varecia variegata | reverse complement strand
TGTAAATACTGTGAGCTCATCTTAGAGTTACATCTCATAGCATGTTGTTCAGGACACAAAACTGTCATTTATTTTCTGATACACAATATCATAACTCAATCTGGTTACATTTGAAAGCCAAAATTCTGTCTATCTACCTCCTGACACTATTGCTTGGTCCTCATGGGATATATAACAACAAGTATAAAAAAGACAAACACATTCTTTTTTATTTCTCCTATATCTTCTGTCACATTTTATTATCCATTGTTTTGCCCAGGTGCATTGGACAAGATAATTTCAAGGACATCTAGAACACAACTCCCCTAAAAAGCTTATTTTATTTTTCTTTTCTATGTGCCCTAGCCTGATCTCACTCAGCACTTTAAGGGTATCTTCCAAGCAAAAGTGCCACTAGCTCCAGTCTTAGCAAAGAGTTATGGTTGGGATGAAGAATAAGATCCACAGAAAAAAAATTTCATCGTTTTGTTCTCTTCACCAAAATTTATATCCAAATTCATCACATTGTAGCCCTATCAAATGCAGGGAGTAGAAACATTTTTTTCTCAATCTCTGCTGTCCTAATTTATCAGAATAACTAACATTTTTATTATATCCATAAATGGAAATAGAGCAAGATGTTCGTAGTTAAGGAGGTTGATCTCTAGTTTACTCACTGCTACTTTGTAAGTTGCCAGCCTACCATAATTTAGTTGTGTTCATCCCAAATCTGTTTCTGTAGGTAGCCTGTGCTATTGTAATTATGTAATTTAAAAAAGCATTTTTGAGATCACAGATATATGAGGGCACCAAGAATGAGAACATTTGGCTCTAATAATAATAATAATAATAATAAAAGCCTAATGCCTGAATGCCTTGGACAAACTCAGTAAGGAGATGACTGACTTAAAAGTTCTATAATGTTAGGTATATATAAGACAACTGTATAAAAATAATAAAAGCCTTCAAGGGTGCTGCTTTCAGACCACTTCATATGTTCTTGTATCACTTTAAAAATTTTTTAAATTGTATATGTTGCAACACAAGTATGATTTATATAGTAAAAGTTCATATGATTCTGAGATAAAATAAAGGATTTCTTCACCAGAATCTTCATAATCGGAGAAAGATCTCATCCCTAAACAATAAGTTTAGCAAAAGTATAAAGAGTTAAACCATATTGGTTAGATGATAACATTAAGCTATGTGTGTATAAATTGCATTTTAATGATTTTTTATTAATTCAATACCAATCCCAATTGTGCTAGAAAAGAGGGATTCTAGAGACTGTTATAGGGATTTCTGTGGAATCCTGTGAGATGATGTAGCTTAACGGTTAACAGTATTCTTATCCTAGTTCTGTCTTTTACTAGCTGTGTGACCTGGACAAGTTATTTTCATCAATAATGAATGTCCTAACATTGTGTGGATAAAGTGCTTAACCTAATACTTGCCATTTATTTCCTAAATGATAGCTGTTACTAGTATAGCCATGTGTTGATTAACCACTAGATACATTCTGAGAATGGCCTTCTTCAGTGATTTCATCATTGCACAAACATCACAGAGTGTACTTACACAAAGCTAGATGGTATAGCCTACTACACACCTAGGCTATATGGTACAGCTTATTTCTCTCAGTCTACAAACTTATACAGCATGTCACTGTACTGAATATTGTAGGCAGTTGTAACACAATTGAAAGTATTTGTGCATATAAACATAGAAAATGTACAGTAAAAATATTGCATTATGACCTTATGGGACCACTATCATATATAGGGTCTGTGGTTGACCAAAACATTGTTATGTGGTCCATGGCTGTTTATGAAATCTAAGAAATAGTGACTTTTTCTTTTTGTGTTATCTCATGCCAGATAATTTACATACCAAAGGCTCCAGCTTATTCAATAGTTATTGTCCAAAAAATATTAATTGAGAATACCTTTTAAATGCCAGTCACTCTTTTAGATGCTGGTTCTACAAATATAAATAAGACAAAAATATTTGCTGTCATGGATATGACATTCCAGTAGGAGAAAAAGATAATTAATAAGTAAATAGATTAGTGCAACCTCAGGAACTAATAATTACTGAGAAGAAAAATAAGGCAGGGAAAATGTAAGGAAAATCAGTGACAGGGCTGACAAGAGGGGGCTTGCTATTTTAAGGAGAGTGATCAAGAAAGACTTCTAGGAGGAATAATTTGCAATGATTCAAAGCTCTAAAGTATCAAAAAACTGATGTTGAAGGTGTCAGGTAAAAGACACAAAGAATGCCTGGCACATTTGAGGAGCACCAAGAAAGCCAATACTGTGAGAACAGAAGACATCTAGAACGTTAGAAGATGAAGTCAGAAATTTAGGCAGGGACAGGATCACATATGGCCTTTTAGACTATATAACAAGTTTGGATTTTTATCTAAGAATAATAACTGAAACAGGGATATGATATAGCCTGATATGTTTTAATATATGTTTTAATATAGCCTGATATGTTCTAATATGTTTTAATAATTCTGAGTGCTGTGAAGACAATAGCCTATGGGGGCCAAAATGTATGGAACAGGAGAGAGAGGGCAGCGCTTACCTTAGAACATAGAAATCTCTCTCTCTCTCTCTCTCTGTTATGTCTCTCTCAATTTGCACATACACACACCATTAACAAGACAGTTTCCTACATGCATTTTTAAGAGAAAGACTAACTTCTAATCAAGTGGTAACACACTGTTACTTGATTTATTTTACATATTAATATTAATAACATGCTTAGTTCTATTAAGGTGTGATGTTTTAAGTACTTGTCTATACAATCAACTTCACAATGTATTTATTCTTTATAATTTATGACTGAATGCTAACACAGTGTTCTACTTTTTGTTCTTTATTTGCAAATATTTGCAATAATTCAGGGAAAATGCAAAGAAATATGTCAGTTCATATAGTGCTCTTTGAATATCTTAGGTAATAATAGGTATACATTCTAAGCCTTGAAATAAGTTATTTTTAAAATGTGAGATTTTTAAAAATGCATCTGATTAGCAATTTCCCAAATTATGATTTGTGGCTTTTTAATCTCTTGATGCATAATGGTTTAATGTACAACTGTTATTCTTCATTACGGAATTTCTAAATACACATAATTCTGATTAGCTTTGGTAACATTTATTTACCAATTATAACTTAACCTGACATCTAGTAGGAACTTAATATATGTGTGATTAATTACATTGTTTTGTTACTTTGATAGAAGGATTTTATTAAAGTCATGGGATAATTGTGTTTTCAAAAAAAGCATATGAAAAAGTTTACACATTTCAGAATCATAAAGATCATTTCATTTACTTTTTACTATACTCAGGAAAGGATTATTTCACTTAGCATAAAGTCCTCCAGCATTATATATTTCAAAATACCTAAGAGAATAAATATCAACTGTCTCACAATAAAAATGATAGGTAAGCAAGATTATGAATATCTTAATTAGCTTGATTTGATCATACCACATCATGTACATATATCACAATATCATATTGTACCCTATAAATGTATACAAGTATGATGTGTTAATTAAAAGACACTAATAAAACCCAATATTAAAAAAAAAAGAAAAAAAGAAAGATGAAGAAACAAGGAAGGAAAGCAAAAGGAAGAATGTAATTTAGAAACCTTAAAAAAAATGGTTTTTAAGAACTATTATTTTTCATGTGTTTAAGCCCTAAGGACCAAGCATTGATGCTTGAAAATAAATATAGACACATACACACATACATACATGTCTTCTCTTAGAAGACATTTTAACATAAAAATAGATTCTTTTAGTAATCAAATTCAGTGCACCATTTACATTTGAGAATAGACAAAATGTGTCCGGATCATATATATAAAGATTATTTCATATAGCCTACATGTCATTTTATCAGAAATGTCTTGCATGAACCCCTACTGACCTTCTATCCTGTGCTCACTCAGGATCCTTTTACTTTGTGTAAGTTTCTTTATAGTTTCAGTCATTTTTTGACACTGATTTATTTATCCATGTGATCATTGTCAAGACCCCTGCACTGTCCCACTCAAAAATAAGCTTTTTGTCTGAGACCAATGACTTCTTGAAATTTTGCTGAAGATCCTTCTCTATTATTCCCATCTCCTGCCATCCTCATGAATCAATTCTTTTGATAGCTCAATACCTATATTGCCCTTACAGTATCCTTCTTTTTTGCTTTTCTCCTGTGTTTAACTTCTGCATATGTGCATGTACATCCCTGTATGTGGCATTTCTCTTTGACATTCCCATGGTACACCCATAAGTGCTGCAATGACATTTGCATTTGTTGATGAAGAATGTTTAAGACAACAAAGGATATCAGGCCATTGTAAACAGAAAGGGTAGGTACCATTTTGGGGGGTATAAGACTGAGCAGAAGCTCATCAAAACAAGTAAGCCAAAACTATATTACCTTCTGAGAACTCACAATGCAAGAAAGGCCAATTTTATTATGGATTGAAAATTTGCTAATTCAAATATGCAGTTCTCATGACTCATAATTGTGTGTCTAGCAACTTGAGGTCTCTCCAATTATTATGCTTGATGTGTTGATAATCTTTTCCTTGCTGGTAAAAAGCAGGGTTTTAAACAATAAAAATTAACAAATGAGCATAATCAATTTTTTTGTGCTTCAAGTTGTATTTATTTCTGATATTTACTCAGGAAATAAAAAAGATTATGAAAAGTTTCTTTTATGATGAGAGATGGTTATGAATCAATTAACCATTATTAAATCTTAACTTTCTTCTTTATTAGTCATCCCTAACCATGAAATTAAAATAGACTACCAAGGCTTAGAGTTAAAAATATAAACAAAATGTAAATAACTGTATTCAGGTAGAAGAACTAACAAGAAATTCCTTCCTTTGATGTGACTATATTAAATATATGTAACCTAAACTTTTGTACCCCCATAATATGCTGAAATAAAAAATAAATAAATAAAAGAAAATAAATTATAACCTAGCTAGGGTAAAAATGTTTGTTTATATTTTTAAGATGTTTTCTAAAAGATAGAGATAAACTAGACTTATAATTCCATAAGGAAGGACCAGGTAACCAAGAAAATAATTATTATTTAAAAATCACACTGTACAATTATTTCTCAGCTGAACTGCTTTTGGCCAAGAAAAACACAACTGACACCTGAAAACTCTGAAGTTACTTGTGTATTATAGGAATTTCCAATAAATATTTGTCAAGTTCTTATAGGAAGTTCAGTGTCAGAATTTTATATTCTTTTCATATTCTTTGTATCTTTCAGGGTATAAAAAGAAACCAAAGGATATTAATGTGCTATCCTGGTTATTGTTATAAAAATGGCATTAGACAAAAATATTAAATATTCATGAAAATCCTTGTTTCCCTTAGGTTCCAGCTAGCAAAAGATGCTAAGAAAAATAACTCACCAAAGGAGGAAACTATAAGGAGTATATATTAATGTAACTGGTTTCTGTATTTTTCTAGTCCAATAATTTGTCTAATGTAATAAATGTAGCTATTATACATTCCCTGTGAGGAAAAATCATCCCCATTAGAATCAGATATTCTTACTATCTTAGAGCATTCAATATGAATAAATGTGATTGGTAAAGTTTATCACTTTTCCTAAGTTTTTGTGTTGTTAATTAAATGAGTTCTAACAAAACACTATCATTGCTGTCATTATCCAAGTATATATTAATTTGACCTTTGCACTAAAAGTTATTTATCATGTTATTAGGAGATTTTTGCTTTGGTTTGTGTTTTTTTATTTGTTTGTTTGTTTGTTTTTCCTATTTTTGAAAACTATTATCTATCTCAACAGGACACTCTTTAATGAAGAAATATCAGAGCTGTTAAACACACCAGGATACAGAAAATTCTAGTGATCAAGAATGGCTTCTTCTTGGAAACTAATTCTGTTTCTGTCAATCACTGGATGTCTTTCAGGTAAAACACCTACCTAATTAATTATTTGATTTTCTTAATATCAAATAACAAAAATGTATTAAGGTCTCTGTTACAAAATATCTTATAGAAATATAATTTAAATTTATGTCAATATTTATACTTTTCAACAACAACAAAAAAAAAAAACAAAGAAACCCTTAAGCCTCTATTAGCATTGCAAAAATTCATATAGAATTCAATATAATAAGGTAAAGTAAAAATGTTAATAAAATTAGTATTCATCTCATTGATTTTCATTTAGACTCTAAATCTTCTAGCCTTTAGATGTGGAGATTATATATATATTTTACATATTAAATATGTTTGTATAAATATTATTTATAGCAGATAATTATAAAATTTTCTCATTACAATGCTAAATATCACCATATAAAAACAGAATCATCTTGGCTTTATTATATATATGACATAATTTAAAGATATCTCTAACACAGTGTATTTTTCTTGATTGTTTCATCATGCCAAATGAGATACTTTATTCTGTAAAAGCAGTTGATAGTCTTTGGAATGCTAATATCATAATACTAAAAATTAATATGTCAGAGATTATTTGTTTTAAATTATCTAGAATTAAATTGTAGTTATTATTTAAATGCTATGCATTTAACATCTACAGCTTTATTAGATTTATCTCAGTGCCTGTATTATGAGTAAAATTTAAGAAGTATATGTGGTGAGAGAGACTCTGAAATAAATAATTTCAGAATAAAAGATTGCTTTTAGTTATAGACATATTTTTAATGTTTTAAGTGTACTAAATATAATCTTAAAAAACAAAAAATACTCATTTTTGTATATATGACCATTCAGTATTTTATGCAAATATTGAATATAAATACATATATGTACCATATGCATATATAAGGATTATACATGTACAAGACACATATTTATGAACATATGCATAATATATATAGCTATATAAAGTTATAGAACATGCATATTATTTCCATATGACCACAAATAGCCTTAACATTTATATTATGTTATGCTAATATGCAACAAAAATATTTAATTGATCATGCTAAATTTCTTTGTTTCAAAGAACTAAACACATTCCCCTAATAACTAAACTTTTCCTGTATTGTGTATCATGAAGAAAACTGTATATTGCCTTAAAAAAATGGCAGATAGAAGAACAAACCCAAATACAAGTAAATATAAATTTCTTTCAAAATCATTGTTTACATTATAATTTTATGACGATTATTCTTTAGCCTTTATAGGTAATTTACTATTTATAAAGTACCACCAGAGTAACTTCAACTATCTATGATATATGAGTCCTCCTTAAAACTGAAAAGGTCATTCTGAATTTACAATCAGATTGTGCTCTGAAATCTTACTGGAATTCCAAAGGAATTTCTTTATATGAAGAGATAAATTTAGCATTTCAGTCATATAAATTACATGTTATGTATTGAATATGATATCTATAACATACTTTCATTTATCTAAATGCTTTTAAAAGATATATAAAAGCCTCTTTCTTATTGTAATACTAGTGACTAACTGCAAAAACAACAAACCAAATATTTATTTATTTATTAGTAGTATTATATGTTGAACACATTGCTTAGAGGAAAAAAAAAAACAGGTTCAAAAAGAGACATGAGAGGCAGAATGAGACCTCTATAAAATGTTGGTGGAGACATTTGTGACATTAAAAGACAAGAAATTTCAAAGATATTAAAACTTAAATTAAAACCGTGGTTCACCAATATTATGGTTACTTTAAAAAGAAATAAAGAGTCTTCAGATATTTTATTCTATGTTAGGCTTTTCCTCTCTTTTACCATCTTCCCTACTGATCTCAGTCTTTTATCTTCTCAATGTTATTCTCCCCTTGAACTTATAAACTAACAGATGAAGACGGAAGTAGAGTTGCAAGATGAAATAAAGGATGCCCAGTTAGGTTTGAATTTGAATTTTAGTTCTGATATGTTCCATGCAATATTTTATTTCATTTTATCTCAAATTTAAATTTAACAGGGTGTCCAGTATTTTTAATTATTAATATGACAATGCTAGATGGAGGGAGGATGATAGTCTAACACCCCAGAGTTTTATTCTCTTGTACTGCTCCAACACTATTTTCTCAAATAGTCACTCCAAAAGAGATATTATACTGGTTATGTCAAAATCCATGTTATTGTTCTAATTTTAAATGATTCTTTAAGAATATATTATCCTCCAAATATGTACATAGGTAGCAATTGGAAGGAGACAATGGGGTCTAAGATTTATCTATTTTTAATTTATAAGCAACTTTCCTGACTTTTGTTGGCTCTTTATAAATTGCTTTCATTTAATCTCCATGTTTAAACAATAACAACAAAAACTAAAAGATTTAAATTCACCTGCTCTATTATGCTGAATACCCTATTTAATGGGGGTTTCTGCATCATCATAATTTTTTCTAGACTGTGGCCAGTAATTATTCTAACTTCTTTATAAGTATTTAACATTTGGAGAAGTATTATGATAATATTTATTTCAAATGGGTTTCTTTTTGTGAAATGTAAGTTGTTCTTTATTGGTGTGGAGATCAGAGAACAATACTCTAAAGTGTGATGCTTTGGCATGCTAAGCACTTTTGAATTAAAGGAAATTAGAAGGCCTTAGAATCTGCCTCAGAAACAAAGGCTTTCTAATCTTCTCTTATTTCTTCCCTCCCAAGTGCAAGGAAGGGTTCTCTCTGGAAATTCCCTTTCTGACTGAGGAAATTTCTTCCAAAGAAATACAATTGTCTTAACCCCCCTTCCTAGGAATCTCATCAAATGATCAGGAAAGATTAACCACCAAAAATGGAAAAGACTCAAGGTTGTCACCATGCCCAGAAAGACTTGTCATCTATTCTTCTGAGGGCAGCTCCAAAAGATTACCTAGAAAACTTTATTTGCATAATGAGACAAACTTTGTTCACAGTGAAGTTTCACCCCTCAACTTCCCACAATTTGTTGTCATCTACCCCAGAGCTCAGAGGAGTATTGTCCCTTGCCATTATCTGTTCCCATTAGGTTTCCAAAGAGAATCATTTACAAAGTACTGTCTGCTCTTTGGATCCATTCAATTCTCCTAAAAAGTCATGTACTACTCCTCAAAATTGCCTGCATTCCCCCATCGCTGCCTCCCCTATGAAGAAAGTATATAAGATTTCAGACATCATTGGGTGTTGGGTAATCACTCTACTGTGATTCCTCCAAACATGTAAATAAATTTGCATGCCTTTTCTCCTGTTAATCTTTCTATTGTCAGTTCGTTTCAGCCAATCTTCACAGGGCAGAAGGGAAGTTTTCCCTTTACCCCTACAGGTGAAACACAAAATCATGTACAACATCTGCTTAGATCATACACAGTAGTATGTGTTAATAATAGTGATATTGCTGCCTTCAGTAGGAGCCACTTTATGAGAGCAAAGAAATATCCAAGATTGTTTTGACTTGTTAGCATGCACAAGGATTAACAGGATCATTTTTATCTCCTTTCCTGTTGTTATGTTTTGTGTCTCTGTGAGTTATACTTAATGACATATATTATTTTTCTTATTTTTGCCATTTTTTTTTGGTCACATGCTTAATTAAACTGGAACGTATAGGTAAGAAATGAGACAGAAAGACGCAAAAAGGACCAGTGGCCTGGTCATTAAATAGGATTCACAGTAAAGGGTTATATATATGATGAAGTCATTGAAGTCTGTTTCCTGACTGATGTGATAGAGATCTTAATAGTACAGCTTGACAGGACACTGAGATCAGAAGAGATAATGCATGTATAATATGTCATATATGAATATCATTATGATTTATTATTAATATTATAATAGGCCAGAAAGCAGCTATTAATTCATTAACATACTATGAAATAGTTAAATATTTTTTGAAAAAAACATTCCTTTTGCATTTCCAGCATATATTTGTCAGCATCTTAAATTTACTAATATATTTCTATCAAAACTTATAGGCTTAATAAGAATAATATTTAACTAGGTTTATTAAAGTTAGGGATATTTATATCTCTTCTACACAGAAAAAACATATTTCCCTAAGTTTATAAATCTTAGAATTAAAAACAACCTAGAGATTGTGTGGTCTAGATTGTTGCACATGGGCAAGTAAAATATTGTTTGTTCTCAGTAGAGATGAGGCTTGGCAAAGTTCTCTCGCTCATGTAGAGAACTTTGGGAGAATTGGAAGAATAATGAGAGGGAGATATTGGAAGAATAATAAGAGGGCTGCCTCCTGTAGCAATGTTTTTCAACATATCAGACAACATGAAGGTGAGACGAGAGGAAATCCAGTTGCTACAATGACCTCTTTCCTAGACCTGTATTAGTACATCTGGTTTCTGGCTTCTGAATTACTTTCAGATGCTTTTGATGTAAGCTGTATTGCTTTAAAAACAACAACAAAAAAGCATTTTTTTCCTCTACTTTGACCCCATTCTCCTCAGTTGGGTTCAATCCATTTTATTGGAAAGGTGACAGTTTGTTCCTTCTGCCAAGAGGATGATATACTGTTGAACAGAGAGTGTCTGTCGTTGATAAGCTTATACAAATACACTCCTTCTTGGTGGCATTGTGGTAAATCACACAGAACTTTGTAACTGCCAGTTAATGCTGCCTAAGAACTTACAAAGGAAAATGAAAACAAAAGAGTTACAGAAAACAAGTGCCTGATAATATTAATTCTGACTGGCCTACTGCAATTGAGAAAGAGAAATGGATTATGACTCCTCCATTATCATTTTAAATTATGTATTTGCACATTGTATTGGCCCCTGGGGAAGTCATGATGATAATGGAGACACCTCAGTGTGGGAACCCATGTTGACTCTTATCAGCTGTGCACTGGTGGTATTAGATGTGTAATTAATCAGAAGACAACTTAATTTCTCCATGTCAGTGGGGGTGGAGTGGGAGAATTTAGTGAGCTTTGTTATTTTTATTTTAAAGGTAAAGAAAATGTTAATAGGTATCTATAATTGTCAGCAATTCCTGGGGTGATGTAAAATTAAAACATCAACTAAGCAGCCAGGTTCAGCATCCTGGAGATATGAGAATAAATATGTATCTCAGTGTATTAGAGATTAAAGAAAGAATTAACTAATTTATGAGGTCAGTTAAATGTTATTTCATTCATATTAGAAACATATTTATTGAAAAATATTTTTACACTTAAATAGTGGCTAAGGAGTAAGCAATGTCCATCAAAGTGTTTTGTAATCTAAACAATGCCATGAAAGTTATTTCATTCTCGTTAAACTAAGCTGACTAAACTAAACTAAGACATTATTATCTTTAACAATGATACATCTTTCCTCATAGAAAATTAATCGTATATATTGACTTTCTTTATTATTATAAAATAATGCACAAAGACATCATATTGTATTATATGCCCATGAGAAATTGTGAATGAATGTTCATCCTATCGTTTTTTTTTTAGTAGAGATAAATTTCTTCCACAGTAATACTACTGTAAAATATGTTTGTTTATGGTAAAGATTATTTTGTTACTTAGCATGAGCATCTGGGGAACTGCCCCTGTGTAGTCATTTGTGTAATTTGTCAGCAAGAAAACAGCTCTTTTCTTATCTCACTGGTTCAAATACAGGTTTATTCTGAATATAAAGTGGAGAGATGATTACATTCACTGAGCACCCAAGCAAGCAGACATAGTAAGATGCAGAATGCAGGGGAAAATTCCTACTCTCTTTGATTTTAAATAAATTTGATAGACTTACCAGGTCCCAAATAGTGATAATATAGCAAGTGTAAAATAAACCATATGGAAAAATTGTGAGAATGAAAAAGAGTTAAGTGCTGTATATTATCTTCTGTTTATTTTAGTCCTATGGGAAAATCCTATTTCGTTAACCATTAATCAGGTTAACCACAGATTTCTTTGAAAATTTGTCAAGTTTTATATTGGTGGTATTTATTTAATATGGGTGTCAACCACAATATTTTTGTTTTCCAGCATTTGGAAAATAATTCTTTCTATTCTAATTCTCATTAGAGTGTTAACACTGAAATTTGTCAGAGAACATGGTTAACTCTCAATAATGTGATCAGGTTGGTGAACTACACTTACAGCATGTCCTTAACCTGACTGTGGCTTTGGGGTATGCCAGAACCATCCAAATTATCTATTTCAGAGATAAAGATGGTTTTAAGTGACAATCTCTTTCTTTTTAGTACTTGCATATTTGGGGATTATGATTTTTATGTGTTTGTATAAAAAAACTATAAGATCATCTGCTCCGTAAGAACAGAGAAAAGAGGTATTTATTCTGTGTGATGTTTCATACACAGAACTTAGCATACTACTTGCTGTAAAACAAGGGATGCCTGTTTTTTAAATGAATGAAAAGGATTTACTTGTTTAATTCTTTGCTTGGGTTAAGTGAGGCATAAACTATGCTTCCAGTTATAGTAATTTTGGTCAAAGAAATGCCCAAATAAAATATGAATAATTTTGGATCCTCTAATCTGAACATTCTAATGTTTTTTTAATACTCAGAGCCATTTTTGGCTTATTTGGACATTCTGAAGTCTTGGGTTAAAGCAGTAGCAGTTATCTTAGATTAGTTCAGGGGATTGTTGAATTAAATAGAAATACCTTCTAAAAATAGAAGAAAAGAAAAAGAGAAAAAAAAGTAAAGAAAAAGAAATTTAAAAGATAAAATCTTTGAATAGTCAGTGCCTTCAATCAGGCTGGTCAGACTCATGTCACCTATTTTCAATCAGTAGTTAGGCCTGACAGAATTTGCTTCAAGAGGTTTTCTAAAGGTTTTCAAAAAAACACCTGGCTTATATGCCTCTCTATTTGGTCCTCTATGGTAATTCTGAGATGCATTGGCTGACAGTGCCTTTGCTGGCCTAGAGCTATTTTTATTTAATGCTTAAATTCAGGAAGAACTATTTCAACCTGGCCCCAGGAACCTTATTTGTTCCAGAATAACCCTGGAAGAATTGACTGTTTTTTAAAATGGGATTTTGTAAAACCCAACATGCTGCATTTGTCTCATTTATGGTTTAGCGTGTCCTCTAAAAAATATCATAGCTATAGATAAAAAGTTTCAAGTAGACATAGCCTATATAATTCATCAAAGATATTGTGTATTGGGGATAGAGATTACAGAGATAAAAGCCATTTAAAAAAAACTCTCATTCCCAGTTCCAGTGACATAATAAATTCAAAGGGTCTTTTAGTATAATTTATTCATCTGCTAATTTAATAGGCACTGCTATTTATTCAGTGCCTACTAGATATTGTTCTAGGCTCTAAGGATACAAGACTGAACAAGACAGAAAAAAATCCCTGTCTTTGTGAAACTCACATTCTAGTAGAGAAGTTAGAAAATTTAACAAGAAAAGAAATAATGTAAGATCTGATAGGAAAAATTCCCATAAAGAAATTAAATAGGAGAAAGGTATAGTGAGTGATACGGACGGTGATGGGGTAGCAAGGTGTTATTAATATTATACATAGGATAATTAAGAGAGTTCACTCTAAATATGTCTCTAAGGAAAGACCTTATTAATGTGGGGGGAAAAAAGCCACATGAATATCTGGAAAAGGTATTTCAGGCAGGAAGGGGAAGGCAAGTATCAAAATCCTGAAAAAGGAACAGACAATATGAAAGAGATGAAGAAGAACCAATATAGAAGAGAGAAGAATCTATATGGACAAAGATTATATGACAAGAGAGTGACAGGTAGTTAAAGGAGGAGATAGGCAATGGCCAAAACAGAGGAGAGATATAATTTGATAACACATTAAAAGGTCATCCTTGTTGCTTTATGGAAAATAGATTGGAGAGCTTGGATAAGAACGGAAGCACAGAAAATAGGTAGGATGCTATTGCAGTAGTTTAGGAGGGAGAAGATGGTATTAACAATTTAGACCTGTAGGTTTTCAATGTCTATTTATTGACTTTATTGTGAGTCAGTTCTGGTGGGTATCTACCAAAAATGAGCTAACATGATCTTCAGCTATATTAATAATGCCTAGAATAAGGGAGAGGTTAGATCTGCTTTGCATCTATCATGCTGACAATGACTGGTTTTATGTTCAGTTCCAGGTTCAAGCAAACAATGGTAACATATTAATAGATAACCACAAATATATTCAGAGGAGGAAAAAAAATGATAAATAACCTTGAAACCATGTGATGATAAAAAAGGCTGGAATGAGAACTAAATTAAAGATTCAGGTAATATTTAAGGGAATTTTTGACCAAAAGTTAAGGGACAATTTCTTCTTCTTGCAAAGTCTTCATTGAATTAATTGATTGTGCTGTTTGTAAGCCAATGAGTAAAAGATTCAGAACTCCAAGATGCAAATATCCTAGGATGGCAGGCAAAAAAGGTTTGTCATAGTAGCACTATGGAGTACATATCCCCGTCATACTTCCACAGAATGATTTGACCTGTGTCTTTTATATCGACCAACAGTAATGACTTTCAATTGCAAATTTCCTTCTTTATTTGGGACATTGAGAATTGGCCTTTGTATATTCGCTAATAACAATCAACTATAATTGGACCTGGCATAAAACAAGACATAAAGACTTTGAAGAAAATGGCTGGGAGCAGTGCCTCAAGCCTTTAATTTCAGCACTTTGGGAGACCAAGGTGAGGGAAAAATCACTTCAGCACAGATGAGCCTGAGCAACATAACAAGACCTCCTCTCTACAAAAAATAAAAATAAATTAGCCGAGTATGGTGGTGACCACCGCTAGTCCTAGCTTCTTGGGAGGATGAGGTGGGAGAATCACTAGAGCCCAGGGGTTCTAGGTTGCAGTGAGCTGTCATTGTAGCACTGCATTCCAGCCTGGGTAAAAGAGACCCTGTTTCATTAAAAAAAGAAAAAAGAAAGAAGGAAAAAAGACTGATGAAAATATCTCAATGATATGCAAAAGACTCTCAGTACCCACAGGAAGAAAGAATTGTCACATGGCCAATAGCCAGGAATCTCATCTCAAAAGACAAAATTTCCAAAGATTAAAACTGCATAGAACTGCTATCTTTGAGTAACTGAAAGTTTGTCATATATAAGCAGTTTAGACTTACGTTAAAAGATCCAAAGGGACAACCAGTAGAAGTTACAGAAAAGTAAGGGGTAGAATTACTAATAGTTTTTCTAAAAGATCATTCTAAGCAGCTCAGTGCTAGAATCAGCTCTATCTCAAGAAAGTCTGTCATTTTTCTATAAAGAAAGTTCAAGCATGAGTTAAGTGATTATTATGTAAAGATAATTTTAGCATCAATGGACTTGGTCAAACAGATCATATAAGTGCCACCTCATCTTTGGATCTATGATTCTATAAGTCAGACTTAAAGAATAATTGAAAGTTATTTTATTTTATCTTTGTTAATTTTTAATAATAGAGGATATTTTAAAAATAGATGATTACCAGATGAGAGAATGGTGAATGGTTATAGATAAAGAACTGAGAATGGAAAGAATGTATTACAGCTTAGAAATAATATACAGATACATCTAATGGACTTGAAACCTACTGAATAAAAGGGATAATAAAGGAAAGAATAAAAGATATTTCTGTTTGCTGTTTTGAGTCAGCATGTGGAAGAATAATAGAGGTAACAATAGAAATAAAGAAAAGCTAAAAGGGAATTATTTTGAAATTAAAAATTGCAAAATATGACAGAACATTGAATTTAAGGAATAGTTGCTATTGTCAAATATAATTTAGTAGAAAAAATTAATACACTAGAAGTTGTTTTGTTTGTTTGTTTTGTTTGGCTTTTTGTTTTATGGAGCATGTTGGCAAGTATCTAATCTGTTTTGGATTCCATCCACAGAGATTTTTTTTTTAATAATAAAATGAACCTGATTATAAAATGATCTTTTCATTAACTTAGATGATTCCATTCGGCAAGGCTATTCTATATGGTCAGAACTTTGTTTTAAATATAGTTTCTTAATAAGCTTACAGAAATGCTTCCTTTCAAAATGCAAAATATCACTTTTGGGGGGAAAATAGAACAAAATTAGGAGGGCTATGTATTACTTTCAACTTTGGCATGAATTATGGGACTTTGGGCAAGTCAGCGTTTCCTTCTCTATAACACAATAATATAAGGAACATTATTTGAATCCTCTTCTATATTCTATAGTTTTCTTTTTCCCGATTATCTCAGAACTTTTACTAAAGAAAGCCTCAAAATTGAGAACAATAGACATTAAGTGTCCCTATATTTGAACCATGCTAGACATAACCACGTGTTATTTACTAAAAGATATCAAATATAGTTATGCTTAAATAATCAGACAATTTGCAACTTAAAGAAAGTTAAGAAAAGTGAAAAAAAAGAAGTCATCAGACTACATAAAGCTAGGGTAGGGGTTTGGGTTTTCTTGTCCCCTTACTAAGGGAAGAGAGATACTTCTCTCTAACCAAGAAAATAAGCTCCAAAGGAGCCACTTGTGGCAATTGGAGTGTGTACAGAACAAAAAGACATGCCTTTCACTCTTCCACTAAATGCTTACTAAGTGACAGGAACTCAGATGTGATAGGAAAAACATGCTAAAATAATCTTGGAAAAGCCTGATCTATTTTCTGTAGATTTTGAGAGTGGGTGACATAATAATATAAGAGCGTCTTTATTCTGAAGTCAAGAAGTTGATAAAAGCTATTCTTGAAGCAGAATGAGCTTAAAAGGTAGTAGGGGGATACTCTAAGTCCCAGCATTTGGAAGGGCAAAGGTTCATGAACTTTCTGTGGGACAGCAGTTGATGCTGCAGAAGTAGCCAGGCTTGAGTCATCTTGGTGGATTCTAGCCAATGCCACTTGATGGCAGAAGCTGACTTCAGAAAAAGAGGAATGTAGTCTCCTAGAGATTGGAACTCATAAGACACCAGTTGGAGAGTAGATGGCCATGTATGGGAACTGGGCAACATGGCGGGTTAGAAGGGACCTCCAAAGAACCAAAACTGCATGAGTCAACTATTTTGGCCTTTATATTTCCAACAGCATCCGAAAGACTCATGAGGCAAAGAGAAGAGAGATTAAATGAAGATACAAAGACAAAATAAAACAAAAACAAAAACACCCCTTTTGCCCTAACACAGGTCCCCTAGTTGCAGGGCGAGCCTACTCTGGGGTCAGGACAGAAGAGGAATGAGAGATTGAAGTTTTTGTCTAGGCAGAGATGGTTATATTGGTATTCCAAAAATGAATCTTAATTTCCAAAACATGCCTTATCCTAATACTTAAAATGTGTGGATAGCTGAGGACCCATTGAAAATATCATTTGGGGCTGGGAAAGAGAAATATGACAGGAGATGTTTAAAGCAGTAATTGGAGAAATAGAAAACTTTTTAGTTTGTATCATACATACATTACATATACTTGGACTGGACATTTTCTCCTTATTGACATATAAACCTCCTACTAGTATTTCATTGATATTATTCTTTTAGTAAAAAAAAATGTATCGAATGCTACTCTGAGTAAGTCAATGTCCTGGACACTATAGATTAATTGAAGAAAATACTGCCCTACATCATTTTCATTCATAAAGGCTATAGACTATCTCAGGCCATTTAGGCTGCTATAACAAAACACTATAAAACTGGATGGCTTATGAATAACAGAAATTTATTTTTTATAGTTCTGGAAGCTGGGAAGTCCAAAGTCAAGACACTTGCAGATTCAGTATCCGGTGAGGGCTTGCTTTCTCATAGATGGTTCCTTCTCACTGTGTCCTCACACAGTGGAAGGGGCAAAGCAGCTCTCTGGGGCTTCTTTCGTAAGAGCACTAATTCCTTTCATAAGGGCTCTGTTTGCATGACCTAATCACCTCCCAAAAGACCCCACCTCTTAATATGATTGCCTTAGGGAGTTAAGATTTCAATATATACAGTTTGGAGGCACACAGTTATTAAGACCATAGCAGGAAAATTTGAATTGAATGATCAAATCTTGAACCACACTGAGAGGAAAGAATGCCCGGGGATTTCTATGGTATAGAGAATTCCTTATATTAACAATAGTTTCATTACAGGTCTTTCTTGAATCCTCTCTGGTACATTTGTTAAATAATTCACACCAAAAGGCTTCAGGAGAAGACAGAGCTTAAGAGAATGGTGAAATATTGAGGGTATTTGGATAGGAGGAACAAAAAGGAAAATGCATTAAAGTAGGGAGAGATGCACTAGCATTTTGTACGGTGAGCTCTGGCTCTGCCTGCTTAGATTCTTTGGCACATTACAGAGATTCCTGCTCAATTCCCCTCCTTTCCCCCCAAATACTCATATTCCATAACCATATGCTCTAAATGGACTCTTCATATTTAGGAAAATGAATTGAGAGTATGTGACTTATGGCTCTACAAATGATTAATCTTAATGTTTAGAGAAAGCATGGAATCCAGAACAAATAGGTGTTTTTACCTGATTAATGTGCAGAAGTTATGAACTTATGTTTCTACTAGGCATTTTGCTGTAACTTATGTCAACACAGTGGTTTGTTATAGAATGTTATGATTTTCATTTAATTAAAAACATGAATGGCAGATGATTTTTCTCCATTGAGAAAGATCATAGAAAAATCTATTCGTAGTGTGATAAATAAAATAGAACAAAATAGAATGTTTGACACAGCTTATGAGAATATCACATAATTACCATAAACATATATTGCAAACAAAGTTTGGACAGTCCTTCAATTGTTGCTTCTAAAACTTTTAAACATGATTCTGCATTCTTGAAGACTTTTATGGTGGGAAGTTAATCCCCAAAGTTTTCCATTGTGTTTATTTTTTGTAGGCTGTGAATAATTGCCATAATCATAAAAGCAATCTCATGAAATAGGTCATAAACTTATTTATTGGTGTCAAAGTCACTAATAAGAAAAGCATGATTTCTACACCAAGTGTTCTATGCTGAGTTCCTCAAACTAATTTTCAGTTTGCAAGTGTCAACTTTAAAATTGAATGTTTAAATTAGACTTGTTCTACATTAAATGTAGACTTGTTTTACATTTTTTGGGAGGAAGTATATGGTATGTTACCAGATCATGGGCTTATAGTCCTAAAATTGCCTCTCTCTTCTCCTACTTGAATAATAATTGATGACTTTCCTCCTAGCTCACCATACTCCATCACATGGGCCTTAATTACTTTTATATCCTTAGTACAGAGGGCTTCTCATGGTAGGGGCCACAGACTTTAGAATCTTGGAGATGCTTCAGAGGCTCTATGATGTCAAAACTACTTTCATCATAATACAACAATGTTATTGACCTGTTTTACTCTCTTGATATTTTCACTAATGAAGAGCAAAAGCAATGGTGAGAAAATGCTGGAGCCATGGATCGCGCAATAGTAGCATCAAACAGAATTAAATAAAATTTAAAATCTAGTCTCAATCAATGATATTCCCAATGAAACCACAAAAATAGTAATTTTATTAAATAAAATTTGGAGTACACATCTTTTAATAATTTCTGTGACAAAATAGAGAGTATGCACAAAGCATTTATACTTTATACAGAAGCACAATGGTTGCCTCAGGGAAGAGGATGGTGCTTTTGTTTCAGATTGTGTGGTAGTTTGAATTGTGAGAGAAATTAGCAGCTGCTTTTCCATGAAACACCATTTTCACTTGAAAAAAAAGATTTACAGACAACTTGTTCAGGCTTGCATACTTGGCACATATTTTCTTAATAATGAACTAAATAGGCCTATCACTTCAAGGGAAACAACTGACAGTATTTGCTGCCAGTGACAAAATTCAAGATTTCATGCAAAAACTATAATTTTGGAAAACTTGCATTCATCCCCATGAGGTACTTCCCAATACTTGACTTTTCTGATTTTCATGGATCTGCACAGCTCAGTGAACCAATATTTTTCAAAATGAATCAATGCATAGTGTTATGAAATCACACATGGGTAAAAGATCCAGTTACAATACAAGGCAAATCAAAGGATTTTAATTTAACAGACTATGAAAATTTCACTGATATGATTCCATATTACTTGTTATAACTAGCCTTTAAGACACTTGATGAGTTCTGGTATAGTACTGAACAAGAACATCCGTAATTATCTGAAAAGGCTTTAGAATACCCTCATCTTTTTTTTTGTTGTGGTTGAATTATAGTTTTATTTATTTATTTATTTATTTATTTAATTTTTTATTTATTATAGCTTATTATGGGGGTACAACCGTTCTGGTTAAGTATATTGCCCATGCCCCTCCCAACCCCCCGAGACTGAGCCTCAAGGGTGTCCATTCCCCCAACAGTGCACATCGCACTCATCATGTAGGTAAACACCCATCCCCTCCCCCACCCCCAACACCCCGAGTCAGATCTTCAAGTATGTCCATT
>CM052438.1:119285066-119320422 GCA_028533085.1 Varecia variegata | reverse complement strand
ACAGAGTGACACTCTGTCTCAAAAAAAAAAAAAAAAAAAAAAAGTACTACAGAAATGAAGAGATTTTTGTAGTTTGAATAATTCTCTGGCTGTTGTGCCTCTGACACTAGAGAGTGAAACATCTTTAGGAGCGGCCTATTCTATACTGCACAGGATCTCCTTGTAGAATAGATTTTGGAAACACAGCTTTATTTGCTAACATTATGGGGAGGATGAACATGCTTTGGAAGAAAGAATACATACTGAGGATCTAAAGAAATTAATGCACGAGGGAATCTGGCTGAAAGAAACAATGTCTCCCATACAGGAGCAAGAAATTCAATAGCAGGTATCTTCTATGGGGAGCCAGTGTCTTGAAAAGAAAAGTCACCAGATTCGGTTACAGGGTACCTGGGAGCAAAACCTGCACTTTGATGCTGTTTGAAACCAATGAGGATCCACTTTATCTTGGATCTGCATTTATAATTCTGCATTCTTGAATTGTGAGGAATACTTCTGAATAATTCTGGGGGATTACATGTGTGGTTCCATTAGATGGTATGCTACATCTCTTTCAAAACTCCACTCAGAGAGTTTGAAATGTGTGTGTGGAAGTAGGAGTATGTTCTCAAGTTGGGGGTCATGTGCAGGTAGTATAAAGATTTTACTATAGGAAAACTATGGATGAAATTTAAAAATACAATGGTCAGTTTAAAAACTAGTGTCAGAGATCTTTCTTAAGCAAAATAATGCCAATTGTTCCCAAAACACTTTGAAGGCTTAATTTGTTTTTCAAAAGAGTCCTCCTAAAGTTTGGTCAAAATGGGCCACAATGAGAGACATTGAGAGCTGAATGGCTCTTCTTAATAAAGTGGAGGCATTTTTGTTTTCTTGCAGCTAATTTAGAGAAGGAAGAAGCTGAAAGGAGTAACATAGCAAGAGAACAAGAACCTAAATAAAATACTTGACCAGTGAGAATGCCCCAAGACAACTGTACCTTCCCCATTGTCAGTGCAAAATCCATAGCTTAAGACTATTATATGCAATTACTTTATGAAAATGGAATTTTGCAGAAGTCAAGGCAAAGGCACAGTGTTCCATGTTTGTATCATTTTCAGGTTAAGAAAAGGAAAATAAAACGTTCATGGGCAAAATTAAGAATTCAGGGGAATTCAGACTTTGGGGTAAGGTATAATAAAGAGACATTAACCCCCCCGTAAGCTCTTGGCAGTTTGTGGAGGTAAGAGAAAATGAACTTTCTACTCTTCGTAGAATGGGTTTTCAAGCCATTTTATTTTAACATATTAAAGGAAAAGGAAAATTCCTAAAGCTGTAAGACTTAGGGATACCCAGCAGTTGATATCTGGGTTAACATCTGACCTCTAATTTGTTTCACAAATTAACGAAATCCAACATGGTAAAAACTATGTTAATATGACACAGTGAAACATGTCTCAGTACAGACCAACCTGATAGCAATAATCCTGCCTGTGTTGGGTGCTAAGTAACTGGAACAAGTTTCTGTAATGTGATTAGAGTTTCTTAGAATGAGTAATTGTCACAGTTGCTGTTGTGGAAAAGTAATTAATTATATGAAGTAATTATAGTTTTCCCTCAAGCATACTTAGGCTTGATTTTTTTTTTTCTAGAAATGAAAATAGCAAAAGCTATATTGTTTGTAATTTGATAGGTAGTGTGCCGTTTGGGGCCAAGATTGCTAGACAGAAAAAGGCATTGATGGAATGTGTGAAAAAGAAACATGTTTGTGAAACAGTGATAGAGCAACATGTTAACATAAGTACTGTCTTAATACAAGAGGTGACTCTGAAGTGGCAGCTTTAAAATGAATATCCCTTAAGTAGAGGGAAATGCTTTATAAACACTTTCTTCCTGAATAATAAGATGGGAATAAACCAGACAAACATAGTCACACCACCTGTGATTTTACAATTTCAGAGGAAATCACCATCAATAAGATGCAAAAGTACAATAATTTGGAAGTGTGTTAAATGTGCATGTTTTTGTCCTATGATTAATTTCAACTTAGAATTCAATAAGTTCTACACTGATTATTCAGTATTCATGAATTCAGCATTCCAAACCACTGAAAGTAGAAAACATACTGCTTTAGAAGAAGCATCTGAAATAAAGGACACGTATATTTAGAATATGAAGACAATCATTTTTGCCTTGAAGAAATGTAATAGAAAATGAATTGAAGGTGATGTTAGGAATATGTTGTCTGTACTGAATAGACATGTTAGTTTGAGTCCCAAATTTCTCTTTCCATAAATATTTAGAAAGTACATTTATGTTAATAAATGATTACATTTTAAAAATACTTGGAGAAAAGATATTTATTTGAGTAGAAAGAAATAATTGCATGGTAACATCAACTTATGGTTAATCACTGTTACCAGTCAAGAAAATATGAAACAAATACTATGTCTCTAGCTTTAGGATAGGAACAATGTGACACAATGTTTACAGAAATACCAAACTCCTGTCCTCATAATATTTTTATATTTTTCGGTATGTAGGCAAGTTAATGAGCTGGAAAATGAAGGTGAATAATACAGATTGAATCATATCGTAGAGAATTCATACATTGTTTAAATGATCAAGGAAAGGGGTTTTATAGAAAAGTGATTAGGGGGAGATTCATTGGGTTGGTAAGAGGGTAGCCAATCCTTAAATGATGAATTTGAGATATGCAGAAGGGAACATAATCCATGGGAGAGAAATGTCATGAGCAAAGACAAACAGGCCAGGGAAATTCAGTGAAAGAAGTGGGGGGAAAATAGAAAAGAAAAGAGGATAGCTATGATTATATAAGTCAAAGAAAGCACAAAAGAAGCAGTTACGTAGAGTACAATTTCAAAAACTGTCATTAATAACAATAAAAATAAAAGAGAAAAAGACTGCTGGATACAGAAAGAAAAAAGCATGAAGGATACTAGAGCTTGATGAAAAGGGGAGATATGAAATTAGAAACTCTGGGTTCAAACCCTAGCATCACTGCTGATTAGCTACATAATTTTGTGCAAATCACTAAGCTCCCTTGAAATGCCTCAACTCTAAAATGGAAATAATATTAATTAATTTACAAGTGGTAAGGTTAAGATAGGACAATATTTCTAAGTATATAACATAGTATCAGACACAATAGAAATAGCTGTCATTTAAATGTCATTAAATGTGACTCTGGGAAGGAATATTTAGAGCTAGATAAAAATTATGTGTTATAGATATGTGTCAGTAAAAAAGCCATTTGGCAAAGAGTCATGACAAGAGCATTCCAGGCAGAGGACACAGCAAATGCAGAGGCTGTGACAGGAAAGAATTTGAGTGAGAAACAAAAAGGAGGCACACACGAAAAGACTATAGAAGAGGAAAGTGGTTCAAGATGATAACAAAAGCAAGCTAATGCCAATCATCTTGATCATGTCAGTATTTATTCTGTAAAATATCATAATACCGGGAATACTATCATTTAGAAAAAATTGTCCGATGTTTATTTCTCAAAATACCTATAAAAATAATATTTACTATGTTTGTTGTTGTTTGTTATTTTATTTATTATAGCTTATTATGGGGGTACAACAGTTCTGGTTAAATATATTATTGCCCATGCCCCTCCCAACCCCCCGAGACTGAGCTTCAAGAGTGTCCATTCCCCAGAGAGTGCACATCGCACTCATCATGTAGGTATACACCCGTCCTCTCCCCCCACCTATGTTTTAAATAAAAATATTATAAGCATATTACAAAACATTAAGTAAAATATAAATGAATATAAATATAAAAAATAAATTACCTTTATAAATTAAATGATGAGCCACAAATGGCTTTGTGCTTCCTTTGATTTCAGTCTGCTGTACCTAGAGATCTCTGAGCTGCTGCCTCTAATGTAACTTCTGCACTTTGGCTTAGACTTTCCTGCCCTGTTTAGGACCCACTGGAGGAGTTTGGTCAATTTCTTCCCCTCAGGAACTCCTCTCTGGTTAGCAAATTTAACCCCCTGCTTTCCCTGGCAGAGGGGAGCCCTGCTCATGATTTACTGCTTCCCCTCTCTGTGAGATACCTGCTTATTCTCCCCTCTTTACATGATACTGCTTATTTCAGAATGTTTTTTCCATGTGACTCAACAAAACCATTTTATTTGGCAGGGGTGGGGAGAAGAGAGATGAGGAGATGACAAGTGATATGGGCATTGTTAGAGTTATGGGGTAGAGAGGATAGGAGGGCTTGGGATAGAGGTGTCAAAGATACGGAGAATAGGTGGCAGGGAGAGGGAAGGATGAGGAAATTATAGAACCAACAACTTCCTGACAAATGCCTAAAATAAAGATTTTACATGAAAAGAAATACCAGTATTTTGACACTTAAAAAAGCTTCTGTACAGACAAGGAAATAATCATTAGAGTGAATAGACAATATACAGAATGGAAGAAAATATTCACATGCTATACACTGATAAAGGGCTGATAACCAGAATCTATAAAGAACTTGAACAAATCAGCAAGAAAAAATCAAGTGACCCCATAAAAAAATGGGCAAAAGACATGAATAGAAGCTTTTCAAAAGATGATAGACTAATGGCCAATAAACATGTGAAAAAATGCTCAACATCTCTAATCATCAGGGAAATGCAAATCAAAACCACAGTGAGATATCACCTAACTCCAGTGAGAATGGCTTTTATCAAAAAGTCCCCCAAAAACAGATGCTGGTGTGGATGTGGAGAGAAAGAAACAGTCGTACACTGCTGGTGGGACTGCAAACTATACATCTATGAAAAGTAATATGAAGATACCTCAAAAAACTAAGAGTAGACATACCATTTGATCCAACAATGCCACTACTGATTATTTACTCAAAGGAAAAATAGGTCATTTTATCAAAAACAAACAAACACTTTCACTCAAATATTTATAGCAGCACAATTCAAAATCACAAAGATGTGGAATCAACCAAGTGCCCATCAATACATGAGCGTATTAATAAAATGTATATATACCATAGAGTACTACTCAGCCATAAAAAATGGTGAACTAATACCTTTTGTAACAACCTGAATGGAACTGGAGACCATTCTGCTAAGTGAAGTATTGCAAAAATTTAAAAACAAACACCATATGTGCCCACTATTAAATTGGAACTGATCATTCAACACTCATATGCACATATGGAAGTAAAATTCAACAGAAACCAAGCAGGTGGGATGGAGGAGGAGGGAACAGGTAAAATTTACACCTAATGGGTACAATGCACACTACCTGGGTGATGGGCACACATATCACTTTGACTCAAAGTGTACAAAAGCAATTCATGTAACTAAAATGTCTGTACCCTCATAATATTGTGAAATAAAAAACAAATTTCATAGTGTAATAAGATTATAAAAATCAATATTGCAATCATCAGTAGAGATGGAGAAAAGTAGAAAGATTTGGTTTAAATTTGGTGGAATAAGGGAATAAGGAAAAATGAGAAAATAAGGACAACTAAGTTTTTGCCGTGAGCACCTGAGTATAGCTTTAATAAAGACCACTTACTAAAATTGTGAAGACTGGCAAAAATATGGCATTTGGAAGAGAAATTAAGAGCTCTCTTTTGAACATCTTAAGCTTGTGATGCCTCCATACAGAGGCTGATCAGGTGGTTAGATATAGAAGTCTAGATTCTCAGGGAATTAAAGGCTAGAAATATTTTAAAAGTTGAGAGTCATTAAGACATCTTTGGCTTTAAAGCCATAGAGCTGGATAAGATTACCTAGAGATGGGTCAGTAGAGAAGGAAAATTAGAAGTCCCAATAAAATCTGGAGATAAAGTTAAATAACATGGCAGAGGGGAAGGAGCAAAGATAAAATCTCCAGAAGAAATAGCCAGAAAAGTGGGAAGAAAGCCAGGAAAATGTAAGTCAGAGAAACCAAGAAAAGAAAATCACCTAAAAATGAGGAGTAGGTCAATGGATCAAATGCTGCTATGATGGCAAATGTGGTGGAGTTGGAGACATGCCCATTTGGGCTTGATTACATGGGGGGATGCCAGGCTGGATTTATGAAGAGAGTGAAACAGAGATGAAGAGGTCAAGACGTGGACATGATGAGTAGAGGTAATTCTCCTTAGAAATTCTCAGATAAAGGCACCAATTAAATAAAAAAGGAAAAGAAGAAAGACAGAGAAAAGAAAATAAAGGTTCAAGAAAATGAGAGTAACTGTGAAAGTTAATATCATATAAATGATATTTTTGTTTTGTTTCATTTTTTTAATTTGAAGTAGAACAAGATTATATTTCAAAAGCAGAAGAGTTGGCATGAAGTGAAACCAGGGACTTCTCTTAAATTGTCAAAGAATAAAAACAGAACACTAATAGAATCACATGGGTCTGTAGATGTGGTGGTGGAAGATGTAATTGCTTCTAATTGTAAGTAGAGGCTGTCAGGGAAGTAGAGACTCCAAGAGGTGAAAGAACTCATAGGCAATCTGAGGAGAATGAAAAAATATTCACAATAGTTATTTCGGAGAATGTGAAAAACACACTACACAAATGTGTTTGAGAATACATTCGAAGTTTAGGTTTTAGAATTTAAAGGAAAACAATCAGTTCAGTGTGTAGCTTTCTTAACTATTTTCCAGCTAGTTATAGGCAGATTAAACATTAGCAGTTATTAGAATTAACTGGGGCTGAAAATCTAATGGGCAAGTGTGATGGGGTGGGGATGAGAGGCACAAGGGAAAGGCTTTGTCAAGACCATGGAATTTGTGCTGGGGAAGAGAATGAGGGAGAATGAGAGCGCATATAGTGAAAAATGAGTCGGTTTAATAGAGTAGAAGCCAAAAATTATTGGGCCTATGGTTCCAGAGTAACTGAGTTAGAAAGTAAGAGGTGGCTATCAAAGCATGTTGCTTGAAATTGATGTTTTGGTGGGAATGCATACGAGGGATAACAAGTTCTAAGGTGTGACTATGAAGACATGTTGCCAATTCAGTGTGGAAGAGGACATAACTCGTATACATCCTTTTCTGGACACTTCTCCTGGTTGCAGCTATTTCTGTTAGGTTTTTGCCCCAACCCTGACTCTTTCATAATTTCTCTAGTTTCCTTTAGCTTCAGCTAGACTAATTTATTTATTTCCTATCAAATATGTCATACATATCCCCATATCTACCACTTGGAACATTCCAGTCCTCTACTCTAACATGCATTTCTACTATTTTGTTCTATCTGTTCAACCCTTATTTATTCTTTAAGAACCTTGACTATCATCAGGTTAAGCTTTTCCTAAATCCTCCCAACCACAGTGATGTTGCCCCCTTTTAAACCCATTAAATGCATAGCCTGCATAATTCATTTGACACAGATTGTATGTTATTTCAAAGTGTCTTGAGTTACCTTGATTTATCATGATGGTTATTCAGGGTAGGCAAACTGCTAAAACAACCACAATATAAATCTCAATGACTTAACCATATCAAGTTTATTTTTCAGTCAGGTTACCATCCCATGAATGTTTTTGTTGGTGATGGTTTATGGGGAGGAGAGGCGGAGACATTCAGGGGCCTGGGCTCCTTGTCTCTAGTGACTTGTGATGCTGCTGTCTCACGGAGTCTGGGTATCCTCCTCCACAGGGTCTTGGCCACCTGGCCTGGCCAGCCAAAACATGAGATGAGAGAGCAAGGAGAATTTCATCCAAATCTGATGGAGTAGGGCACTTAAGTCACTGTAAAGTCTTCAGTTTTTACTCTGACTGAAATGTGGAGCCATTGCAGGATTTTGTCAAAGAAAGGACAAGATAAAACTTATGTTTTAACAGGAACTGTAGGAGGTAAGCATGGGGAATGTAAGGAGGCTAATGCAGTAGTGTAGGTAAGATATGATGGTGGCGTGGACCAGCATGGTAACAGAGGAGGTGTTGTTAAGTAGTCAGTTTCTGGATATATTTTAACATTAGAGATGACAACATTTTTGAATGGTTTGCATGTGTGATATGAGAGATAAAAAGGCAAGGGTGCTAGGGATAACAACTCCTAGAGTATGACAACATAAGCTTTCCAAAAATAATTTTTTAAATGAGTACATAAACGATTTTTCCCCCACCAGGACTAGCCTATACAACTAACTTAGACATATATATATTTCTCTAACTTTTGGCCCTGGACTTTTCTATTTCAATGGGGAGTGCTTTCTCCTCTATTATAACCCTAAAACCCAAATGCATATTTTAGGTATTTATGAATTAAGAGCTTAAAGAATTTGGATCTTCTCTTGTAATATTTTCTTGATTGCTAGAATGCTCAAAGGGTACATAATAAAAAAACAAAAACAAAAAATAAAACAAAAGACAGCTCTGTGTTACAAGCCAACAAGGCACGTAAGACATAAAAATTGAATATAAACTTTTGTCACTAGTATGAAAGGTACTGTCAGTTGTTTACTGATTCTTTAAGTGATTCTGTCACACACTGGGGACCCCTGTCAGTGCAACTTCAACCTGTAACTGCCTTTATTAAAAGTAGGTATCATCATGTGGCCACACAGGCATGACAGAACAGAATATTATTCCTTTTTTTCTCTTATCTCCAATATCCTCAGCATAGAAAAGAGTTGTGTTTCTATGGTTGCAGAAACTAATTAATTCTATATCAAGCAGATTTAATAATAGAAAATACTTTTTAGGTATTGACAAAACAAAGTTAATATTTTAGCAATTTTTAGGTTGCTGCATTCTTCCCATCAACAAAATCCCACCATCTAAAAGCTGTTCCTGTGTTATTGTTTTCAACCTCTCCTTCATTTATGTTTACAGAGGATCTGGACCAGAATTTGTAACTGCTGCCAGAGCCCCATGATTTGGATTATATCCATCCCTGCTTTTGAGTGTTTTCCAGAATCTCTGTCCTATTCCCAGCATAGTGCCAAGATGAGATCAATCACTGGGGTGTGCCAGTTAACTTAATATATGCCTTTGCCAGGGGCTTACAGGGTGAAGACTTTCCTCCCCTTCATATACAAAGATTGTGCAGTGATTAGGAATTCTTCTCTCTTTAATGTTGGTACACTTTAACCAGAATTTTTTATAGAAATATCTGATCATTTCAATTACTACACAGGCCTGACGGTTGTTCTAACTAGAATAGTTTTTACTTTTCATGCATGATATATCAAGTATCATAAGATATTTTTCAATGGATTCAGCAGACAGTTTTGCTTTATTTTGTGAAGAAGCATTTTCATCTCAAACTTACATGACCTAGCCTTGTCTACTCTTCTAGTACTGTGGAAGGTAGTGTTTATTTGCTGTAAGCCTTTCACTGGAAAAAGCTTTGCTGAGTGGAGTGCTTTGGTTGGTAGCTTTTTTCATTAAGTGCAGTAGTGTGAAAAGCTACAGCTAATGCACACAAGTGAGGCTTTAACACTCTGCCTGTCTGGGGGATGTTGCTGATATCTGGACAAAGCTTGCACACAGAAGGTAGCCTTGGTCTGTTTCTTTGTGTTTAGACCCTCATGTAAGCTCGATTCATAGCATTCAGTTGTTCTTCACCTGTGCACTGTTAAGAAGGGCACTGCACTTTAGGAGTAGGTAAAGGTTAACTATTAGAATCCACCCATCATATAATGGGATATAGTTGGGTATGAGGCTTGCCTTGGCCTGTTCTATCAATATGAGCTCTTAACTTGTAGTGCAACTGTGAAAAGAAGTGCTTTAGTCACAGCGCCACAGGTAGCATCAATTTTGCCCAGCACAAAGCTGCAGGTGGTTAACGATGGCTTGCCACACCGCTGTTAATGGTGCCGGTTTAGATCAGTACAACCCTGTAAGTGGTAGCATTTAAACTCAGCACAACAATGTAAAAGGTGGTGCTTTTATCTCATTCAAAAAGACTCTGGTGTGGTAATCCTCACTTTGCAGTTGATTTTTCATAGGACATATAGGTGATAATGTAGACTATTTCTATCATCATTCTCATCAAGTCATAGGTTATTAAAAATAATATTAAGTGAAATAAGCCAGGCACAGCAAGACAAATATCACATGATCTCACTCATATGTGAAATAAAACAAAGTGAATTTCGTAGAAATAGAGAGTTGAATAGTGGTTACCAGGGGCTGGGGAGGATACGAGGGAAGTAAGGACCTGGAGAGGTTGGTCAATGGGTACAAAGTTGCAGTTAGATGGAAAGAATAAGTTTGGGGTTTATTTTACACAGAAGGGTGACTATAGCAAATGACAATATAGTTTACATTTCAAGAAAGCTAGAAGATTTTGAATGCTGTCACCACAAAGAAATGGTAAATGTTTAAAGTGATGGATATAATAATTATACTTATTTGATCATTATACTAGGTATACATGCCTTGAAACATCACATCATACTCCATAAATATGTACAATTATTATGTGTCAATTACATATAAAACAAAATAATAATAAGTGAAAATATTTATAGGGGTTTTCTCCTATAAGTATTAATATCAGTGATTTCCTAACCTATATAACTCAATCTGTGTTTAAAAATAAATTAAATCAATATGAAAATAATGTAAATCTCTAAAGCTCATCTCTTTTAAACAAATATTAACTTGAAACATTAGTAAATAGGTAAATTGCAATAGTGAAAAGCAATCCATAGAAGAGAAAAAAATAAATATATCACAGGAATCAGGAGCTATGATAAATTATAAGGCATATAGCTTATGTATGATTTACCAATATTTTTCTCCAAAATCTTTTTCTAAATAAAGGATAGCTAATAACACAGAAGCTGTGTCAAGGATGCTATGACTCTCAATGTCTACAATGCTGGTGTCACAGAATTCCTCCTTCTTCTTCCAAATATATACTACAATATATATACTGTTAGTTGTAACGGTCTTTATAAATCAAGTCAATAAATACTGAACTTTTGTATGGTGCATTGTATCCCTCAAAAGGGTCTTAAGACCTTTAAAACCTTGCTGCTCAAAGTGTGAGTCCCAGACCAGCCACATCAGTGTCACTTGGGGGCTTGTTAGAAATGAAGACACTTACCCCGATCTACAGACTCAACTTGCTTTCTGACAAGATCCCCTTAAGATACACTTTAAAGTTTTGGAAGCATTGATCTAAAAGACCTACATAATCTTTAGAGTCTTGGCTTTGTGAAGATTCAGTATAGGGCCAAACTATCACAATCCAAATTAAAGCTTTTGCACGGTAAGGCAAGGATACTACTACTAAATTATGCTAGAGTCCTACGGGGAGTTAGCTACGCTCCCCGCAAAGAGGTTTTTCCTCCGACTGGGTCTCTCAGGCAGGGGTCGTCGCAAAGGATGAAAAAATAGTAGGAAACGGAATATAAAAGAATAATAATAATACGCAGAGCCAAAGATATAGTTTATAAAGTAAAGGTTTATGAAAATAGACAAAGGGAGGGTGTCCGGATGGATATATTTCTCCCGCGGAAATTTAACAAAGACTGAAACTCCACACAGGTATTTTATAGGGCAGATACAGGCTCCCGTTTGCAAGGGCAATGGGATTTACATACTAACAGGCAGTTTGGTTTAGGGTCAAAGTCTCCTAAAAGGCTACTACAGATTCTTTAACTAGCTCTATCTAGGGGAACAATGAGTTACAAAGTCTTCTTAGGGCAAACATCTAAGTTTTATGGTAGGGCTATTACTTTAGCAAAAAACAGAGACATCTTGGCTCCGGTGATTGTTTTCTTGGAGACAGATAGGATCTCAGAAGTCAACATGAGTGATGCCTTGTGTTGGTTACTTTAACCGCATGGTTCTTGTCAAGGCCTGGCTTGGGGATTAGCATATCTATAACATCAGCTCTCATCTCTGGTGGTCTTTGGTGGTCAGCCTCTGGCCACTCATGGCTCTAAATAAGATCTGTCCTGTCTTTCAAAACAGGTGAGAACCATAGGCCCAGCTTACAGCTGTCTCTTTGAAATGCAGCTATCACTGACCAGTGAGACGCCCACCTGAGGTGAGGCAGCTTTTGAACTAACACATTTATTTTTTCTTTAAGGCAAAGCCTTATTTGACCTCTGAAATCAAATCTCGTCTCCAAGAATGCAGGGAGCATTTCTATAACTCAGTATTCTTAGGCTCAACAGAGTCCTTTGCTTAGCTTTTTGGAGCCACTTCAGTACTTTGCTAAAAATTCCGGAGATCTTTTACTTTCTAGCTAAGAGATGCTGTCCTTTGTCAAAAGATAGGATGAGGATATTGTGGGTTTAACTAACCGAGAATCTTACTTGAGAGACCGAATTTGGTCACTGACTATGCTACCATTAGCATGGTAAGATTAAGGAGTTCTTCTGGAAACTCAGAAGACAGCATAGATTTCTGTTCTTAGAGATGCAACATGAACAAAAGATCACAGCAAATTACCAAGGTCTATCTCTTATGTGAATCTTTATTTAAAATACATTCATTAACCAGTATTTTTTTAACATCTTATAAACACCCACCAAAAGTCATGGATTTAAGGAAAAGCTCTTAAACTTCAATAGGAATGTTCCTAAAGCAGTCTGAAGCAAATTATCTTAAAGAAAAGAAAGATTTTTCTTTTGGTATCAGAATTCAAATTAACATAGCCTGCTTATTATTATAGTATACTTAGATACCATGGAATTAAGCATTATGTAAACATGCAGAGAGAAAAAAGGATTTGTTCAGATTGAATTTTTGTCTTCGTGGATAGCCTTTTTTTTTTTTTTCAGAATTTCACTACTGCAATGCCAGAAGTTGAATGATTATTTCCATGAATTTACAAAACATAAATTGCTTTTCTGTGTTGGGGAAGCACATTTCAGCAATATAAGGAGACATCTGTTTGCCAGACTGTAAAACTAAAGATGTCCATCAGGCAAAAAGATTCAAAATTTTATAAATATCCAAATAATAATAATCACAATTAATTATATTGGGTTGAAATAGTCATGTGTATAAAACTAATATACTTGAAAAATGATTACATGCACTGGTCTATTATTAACCCTGTTGAATATGAGTAGTTTTCTTCAACCAATGATTAACAGTAAATAAATAGTACTTAGTTCTTGAGATAAGCTTTGTTTTTACATCCCAATTTTTAGAAACGATATATGGTAAAGTATTTTCTTTCAGACCTCAACTGCCTCATGCATTAGAGTTAAGAAATGGTTTCTGATCCAAAGGACTGTCTTATTATCATAAAGGGATATATTAAATGATATAAATAGTACGATTCATTTGAATAACAAGTATAATTGAACATTTACTATCAAATATAAGCAAACATAACACTTGAGTTCCATGAAATGTTCTTGGCTCTGAAGCCTCAGTCTGCTCTTGTAGCAAGCGGTCTAAAAGTGATTCTATCCCAATCAGTTAGATTCAGTCTATCCTGGTAATTTTTTCAATGACTTTAGGTTTGAATAGTTTCTAACACTTCTCTTTCCTGTTGCCCACTCCCAAAAGATTTCAAGCTCACCTAAAGGAGGATGGTAAGGGGAGCTTGGAAGGAATACAGTCTTTGTTTATGTTTCAGACTCAGAAAAAACCGTTTTTCTAGTTTGTGCTCAATTACCTACTGACTCTGACTGTCAGGGTCCTCACCCAGTCTGTTTTCTGGTACTGCTTGTATCCAGCTGCTTAATTTAGGTGCGTGGCTTTCTCAGATAACATCTTATACTGGCCCTTCTGTGTGGCACATTAAGTGTTCCTCAAGTGCCCAGCTGCTTACACTCTCCATAGCCTCACCGTACCAGGAATTCCAGAGAGAAATCACCACCTCTTCCCCAGATCCTCAATGAATAGTCTTCCCCACAGCCTAGTCAGGGACTTTTCACATCCAGATGCTTTCTTGAGCCATGGGCAGGGAAGTGGCAAGACAGTGCATTTCCTAGCATCTTTTCTTGCTTTCCTGAGTCTCTGGGAAGTCCAGGGATGCCTTCCTAGGCTGCCTCAGCTCTCAGGAATAGTAATATATTTATATATGTACATACACATATATATATGCACACATATAAAATTTGTATACATTTATGGGGTGCAAGTGCAATTTTGTTACACACATAGATTGTGGAGTGGTCAAGTTAGAGCTTTAGGGTATCCATTATCCAAATCACGTACAATATACTCATTAAGCGATTTCTCACAATCCACCTGGCTCCCACCTTTTCACCCTTCTGAGTCTCTATTATCTATCATTCCACCCTCTGTGTCCATGTTTATACATTATTTAGCACCCACTTATGAGTGAGAACACAGGATATTTGACTTTCTGTGTCTCGCTTATTTCACTTAAAATAATGACCTCCACTTCCATTCTCTTTTTTCCCCCCTTGCTATACTAATCTGCCATTTCTTTCTGGTATTTACACACAACTCTGAGACATTAGGATGTATCTGGAGATTCTGTTGATTGGAAGATTCCATGTAGGGACTATGATACCAGCCTCCTTTACTCCCAATAACCCTACATATTGTGGGGATGTGGGGGAGGTATGTCAAGAATCAGTTTTAGACCCCCCCAATTATTGCTTTCCAAAATTTTGTCCACCCCTATTCCTCAGGCTCTTTTCATACCTTTTTTCTTTCTGTTTGTCCTTTTTCCTTTTTTTTTTTTTTTGTTGACAGCAGAAGCCTTTGCCTCCTTAGCACGTTAGGGGAAGATTAAGGAAGGTTGCCCTTTGGAAAGGTAATTCTTTTAAATTTAGGATTAAAAAAAGCTCATTTTTCCTCAGGTGTGAGCTAAACATCTAGCACTTCCTGGTTAGCGCTCAGATGGGAAGAAGCAGGTGATAACCCAGAGAAGCAGGAAAGGGCATGTCTAGGTGATACTTCACATTATCACATTATATGTGATCATAAACTATTGCTAATATTACTGTGGAACTTTAAGACTTTCACTGTGGGGAACAATCTATATTTTAATATACATGGAAAATGCCATTTTTACTGACAAGCAATGACATATTTCATTTTCATATATGACAAATGTTAAAGTCAATTTAAAAAATGATATGAAACTCAAAACTATGCCTATGATATATATGCCTTTAATAGTGTCCTTTATTGATCAAATAAGATTAGGGGATTTGTATATAATTAAATTACAAGAGGTAACATTTAAGAAAATTAAAATTATGAGACATAGTTGTACTTTTAAAAATCTATTGCTGAAACACTGCAAGTGCATGGTTAATTGGCTTCAAGCAGCAAAATATTGAATCCTCATAATACAAACTGTGTCTAAAAAAAGGTATTCATAAATCCCAACTGGTCACTTAGAGTTTTTTTTAATATGAAATAAGACCAGCTACATTCTAGAGACATTAGAAAAACTGTACTTAAAGAAAATAACTATAATAACCTGCTAATGATTTTACTGAGTTGCTTTTCAAAAAATGGCTTCACCTTTTATAGGCTGCATATTGACAAGAAACTTTAGAAGAGAACAGTTTTTTGACAGATTTTTTTAGCATTGATTCATCTATGTAAAAAATGGATTTTTACCTTTATCGATTTGTCTATTATTTCACATATCATATCTGTAAGATCTTATAAGAAGAACTGAATATGCTTTAAAGATGCCAGTTGCCTACTAAGTAACTTTTCAGTTTGAATTATTTTGGTGTTATTTTCAGTTACAGTGTTTCATGCTAAAGGACACAGATGTTATTACATTACATATTTTAAAACACAGATGTTATTGTATTATGTATTTTAAAGTAATGTATTTACAAATAAGTAATTACATGTAAAACATTTAAATCACATACTAATTTCTCTGCCTCCACAAATACCAAGATTAATATGTTCACATTCAGACTAAGTTCTATGTGCAACTGTTTCTCACAATCCTTGAGTGGGCATCTTCAATGTATCTATCAATAAGATAACAAGAACTTATTGAATGTTTACAATATATTTAATGGCATAGTATTTGATTTATTAGTCATAGACACTTTGTCAAAAGCTTAAAATCCATATGGGAAATGACATTTACCAAAAAAAATTAGAAATCAGTAAAGCTAGTTCATTAACATTTATTGTATTGTACATAAAAGCTGTAGGAAGGTAGAAAAATGAAATTCAATATGGGCTGTACTGCTTTAAAAGTAGGAAGAAAAAACCTTTCCTGATTATGGCAGGACTTGAGTTTGGCTTTTAAGAAATGATATGAAAAAGATAATTTATGTAAATTTCAAAAATATTAACAAATTACTTGCTAAGTGAACAAAATAAGACCAGCATAGAAGGTTCATGTCCCCTGCTGATATAGAATGTTGTGAGATAATGCAACTTACAACAAAATTAATATGACACATTTAATTATTTGCATAATCATTATTATATTTCATATTGATTTGGTATAAATTGTAATAGATAAGGCAGCAGCCAAGGACTAACTTTGCCAATTTCAACGTTGCCTGAGTACAAGTAGGCTAAGCATATAGTTACTCTGAATCTACCCCAGCTTCCCAGGGCAAACTGCCCCAGGATAAATGTTGAATGTTGGACCCAAGAGGATTGGGGTACCTTAATCTGGAGTTCTCAGCCAGCCATCTACAACTACAATACTAGCCCTAGAGGAACATGAGCAGAAGCCAAATTATTCAAATTATTTCATACACAGGGTTTTCCACCAGTGTTAATACACCTATCTCATTTAATGTAAGGTTCTCCATCTCATCAGAAAAATGGATAAAAATAGCACATCGCATAAGTTGTAGATAATAAAGTTAGAGTTTTTGTGTTCTGCCTCATTTCACTTTGATGCCTCATAAAATGTGGGACAAAAGAGAGACCATTAAAATGAACTCAGGGAGAAAGGCTTAATTACATTTGGGGATAAGTTATTCTCTACAATAAAGAATTTTATTTTCTCTGTTCTTTTCCCAACTTTATATATTAAAGAAAAGCTACACTGTTTACCATAGAAATGAAAAATAATAAACAAACAGGATGACATATTTTGAATAAGATGAACAGTTTTCTTGACTCAGTCAATCATTGTTAATTACCAAGAAACTTGCCACTTAATTTCCTTGACACCAAACTTCTATATCAGACAGCATTTATGTCTACTACAAAGGTAATTGGCCTAGTGCCTGTCCCTCCATGTATTCTCTCAAATACTTATATTACCTCTTGTGTGTGTCTGTGTCTCCTACTAAATAGCAAGGATCATGTATATCTTATCTCCTATTGCATCTCCAATGGTTGGAACTTGGTAGGTATTTAACAAATACTTGTTAAATAAACTTCTGATTTCATCTGCTATCTCTCTATAAATTATTTCCAAATTCAAGCTTTAGTTTTTACTTCATCCAACATAGTGAAAGTGGAACTTAACAATTCTTATATTTTCCACTTTATAACCTCAAATAATATAGTCATTTCTGAGATTTCCTTTTTCCCTTCTAAGTTGACTTAGTCAATCATCACGTTTCATGTTTTGTTTCCTTCCGGCAGTCTTATGTAGACATCCTTTTCTTGATTTTTAGGTATCCTGGCTGTTATCACTTCCTGCCAATAGTTTTTCATCCCTTAGTCCTCTTCCACATATGAATCATAGAAAAGATCTTTGAATGACTTCTTCTAAACTTGGCTTAGACATAGTCCTTGCCATAAGAAACTAATCTAAGTTCACCTGATATTCGAAGTACTCCATAAAGATTTCCACCACAACCTTCTCAAATGTATTATACATAACTCTCTGACAAAGCAAACTTTACTAAACAACTAATACATATTTCTCCTTTGCTGACACTGCACCCTAAAAGTTTTTTTTCCTTAAGTTTCTTCCTACCCTTAGACTAATAAGTCCCACCTCTTCCATGAAACTCTTCTTGATCACCCAGTACAGCGTTGGCTTCCTTTCTGAATCCTGTGCTGCTTTCTTTCTGAGCCAGCCATCTGGCAACTATCCATGAAAGTCTGCATATGCTTTTTTACAGTTAGATGTAAACATCGCAGTTTTGCACTTAAAGCTAATTTGCTTAACCGTAGGGAGCATGTTATATACCTTTTTAATCATATCACTTTACAAACTAGTCAATATCTATACAATGTATGACCACTGAATCTATATACTAATAAATTATTATTACATATATTGAGAGATGTATACATATATAATCACTACATTATGGGAATTCCAAATTTATTAGATGAAGTACATGTTCTCAAAACTCTAGTAATGGATATAAATCATATAGAAAATGAAATGTGGAAAGATAGTTACCATGAGATAGAGATGCATTCTTATTGGAATATATATTATATTAAATATAATAAATGTGAGGGTCTGATATTGAATATTTGCTTCTAGTTTCTCTTTGATCATTTACTTTATGGAATAATATTAATCAGAGGAGAAAAAAATTTTAGAGCATTGAAATAAATTTAGTTGATAGAAATAAAACTTTTTAACTTAGTGAATTCCAGGGAGATGTTTAAGAGCAAAGTGGCATATTTACATTCTTATGAGCTCAAGAGTTAGGTGAGCCAAGAACACAGCTAAAGATCCACAAAAGGAGCAGAAGTTCCATCCAGATTGAACTGATTAGAAACTATTTCTGGTTACTCCAACTGAGAGCACTATCTACATATTAACATTATTAAAATGAAGACAAAAAACTTCATACAATGAACTATACTGAAGTAAGGTAAAACAACAGTTGGTTTAGCTACCATCACACTATGGGAAGGTCTGGAGAGAAGTTTATGCAATGTAAAAAAAAAAAAAACAAAAACATAAGCTCACTGTGTTTGTGAGTTTAAAATCTCTTCTATGCTACAAACCTATTGCATCATCTGCTAAAAATAGTCATAATTTAAAATAAATGTTGAATAAATTCTTGTTGCTCTACCTAATAGCTAAGCTGCATACTGGGAGTTGGAAGTCTTTTTCCTTACTGGCAATTGTTACAGCCTGCTGCTTCGCTCGCTTGCCTAGCAAATTGATGTCAGCAAGGAGGATCAGGCCTACTAAAACAGTAAGATTAGAATAAGAAGTAAGGGCACTTTCAAGCATTGAATTGTGGCTCACAAAAAAAACCTACGTTGGAGTCCAGACCACCCAGATTAGAATGCGGCCTTGTTTGGAGATAGGTTCTTAACAGAGATAATCAAATTAAAATGAATTCAAAAAAGTGGGCCTTAATCTAATATATGATTAGTATCCTTATGAAAAGGGGAAATTTGGACACAATAACATACACACATAGAGGGAAGATGAGATGAAGAGACACAGAGAGAAGATAGCCTCTGAAGCCAAGAAGCCAAGAAGAAGAGAGGCATGTCCACCTCCGAAACTGTGAGACACTATACATTTATTGCTTAAGCCAGCACCATTTGGTTTGTGGTGCTTTGTTACAGTAGCCCTAGCCAACTGATACAGGCAGTAAAGTTACTCATCTAGCTTTCCATTTTTTAATCTACATATATATGTAGATTATGACAAGGGCTGCATGCTTCTAGGTGAGTTCTAAATCTCAAGGCAACAGCTATGAATATTTATTAAGTGAAGATCATAAAACTTTAGGAGTATTATAGTCCTGTAAGGAAGTGGTCCCTGACCATTTTAGCACCAGGGACCGGTTTCACGGAAGATAATTTTTCCATGGATGAGGGGGCAGGGCGGGGGGGTGATGGTTTTGGGATGATTCAAGTGCATTGCACTTACTGCACAGTCAAACCTCTCTGCTAATGATAATCTGTATTTGCAGCCACTCCCCAGCACTAGCATCACCGCCTCAGCTCCACTGCAGATCATCAGGCATTAGATTCTCATAAGGAGCGCACAACCTAGATCCTTTGAATGTGCAGTTTACAGTAGGGTTTGCTCCTGTGTGAATCTAATGCCTTTACTGATCTGACAGGAGGCAGAATGTATGCAGTGATGTGAGAGATGGGGAGCGGCTGTAAATACAGATGAAGCTTGGCTGGCTGGCCCACCTCTCACCTCCTGCTGTGTGGCCCAGTTCCTAACAGGCCAGGATTGGTACTGGTCTGTGGCCCAGGGGTTGGGGGACTGAAGCTGTAAGGGAAATAAATATTGTAATCTGACCTGTTTAATTTAATTTACATGCCTATTTACCTTTCTCAGTGATAAATATGCAACTCCCTTTCTTAAGCCTGTATGTCACCTTTCTATGCCAGTTTCCCAAATGTCTATCTTTCATCCTGGAAATGACAATGGTATGACAGATGATGCATGTAGCTTAGAATGGATTTTTAGATCAATGTATAAAAATCTATGTAGAATTCAAATTTTTTTCTCTTAACCTTTTGCTTATGCTTACTTATAGTTATTTAAATTTGTGTTACAATACTGATCTATCTGTGAAACATCTGTTCTTTGTGACTTTGAAGTTTTTGGCATTTTCCCCCTAAAGTGCTGAGCTATCTGTAAAGAAATAAAGATATGTGGAAAATCTGTAGAAAGACATGGGGCATCAAAGTACGTAGCAACATTTAAAGACTATGTATATATAATGTCTGTTTTTGTTTGAGTTGAAAGATATATTCTTTTAGATAAAAGATTAAAAAAATAAGTGTTCTCTTAGAAATGTTGTATCTTTTAAATTTTTTTTTTATTTCTGCATATTACAGGGGTACAAGTGTTTAGATTACATATATTGCCTCTGCCCAACCTGAGTCAGAGCTTGGAGCGTGTCCATACCCCAGACAGTGCATACCGTACACATTAGGTGTGTATATACCCATCCTCTCCTCCCCCCGCCCCCACTTCTGCCTGACACCCAATGAATGTTATTATTATATGTGCACTTAAGTGTTGATGAGTTAATACAAAGTTCACGGTGAGTACATGTGGTGCTTGTTTTTCCATTCTTGTGATACTTCACTTAGAATGGGTTCCAGCTCTATCCAGGATAATACAAGCAGTGCTAGATCACCATTGTTTTTGTTTTTGTTTTTGTTTTTGTTTTTTACATGAGAATCTGGTGCAGAACTTTTAGTCAATGTATTTAAAATATTTTAGTAAGAATTTTTATAATATTTTTATGAAAGGAAAGATTTTGAATACACAACTCTGTATTGAAATGAGTACTAAAAGTTATAGAATGCTCCAGAAACACTGATTTCTGGTGAGCTGTCCATCACCTCATTATATCTATGCCTGTAATGCCCCCAACAACTATTCCAAGATTTTACATGTTTACTCTTTAGATGTTCTGCATCTGTATGTGGGGTTATACTTAAGGAGTACCAATGATCATATATTGTTAGCAACAAATTATATTTGAGAGTGTTTAATTCAGGATTTATTGCATCATAATTTAACACTGGCTCAGGCAGTGTTGGGACAAGACAATGCCAGAGAAAGGAGAAATCAGGAGTCCAGGGATGTTGACAATATCATGCAAGAGTCTAAAATATCAACATAATGTTAAGGCAAAGTAAAATATGAATATCACTATTAAAATATCTAACCAAATCAAACACCCAAGGAGAGTATGTCAATAAAAACAATTGTGCATTGTCTTCAATAATTCCAGGCATTGATGAACTACATGCTAGACACATTTTAAATACTTCATATATTTAATATCTGATATGATACAATCTTCATAATCTTAAAAGGGAAGAAAAGTCGTCTCTGTCTCATCCTTATACAATTAAGGAATGTATGGGATTTCCCCACTCAAATCTTGTAGAAGGCAAAATTAAAGTTCAAGTCAAGTTATGCCTAACTTCAAAGCTAATGTTTTCCATGGACATTGATAGCAAAAGGTAATCAAGCAATCAGTAGCCATCCAAATGGCAGGTAATCAGGTCTAGATAAGTGTCTCACTACAGATTTGTTCTGACGGTGGGATGCATGAACAGAAATCTCATAATAAAATAGGATCAAGGAAGATAGTCATTGGCTGTAGGACCTGTGATCTGCTGTGGAACATTCCATGTGAACATTTTGCCACTGATTTACCTTGAAAGGTACATGATGGAGAGCCTATTCTCTTTGTATTTGAGAAAGGAACATAAACATAGTACAGAAAAATAGGAAAACATAGACCTAAAGAGATAGATGGTAAGCAATTAGACTGAGGGCTTCTCTTAAAACCAGTGATTATAAGTGATGCCTGTACAGATCACAAAGTACCTTTCCCCCCAAAACCCCCTGTCTAGATTCTTTCTACTTTCATAAGGTTGTGGCTGGTGCTTAATATAATATAATCATTATTATATTTAGGGCACTGTGGAACACATATAAGTTCAGGAGGACCCAAGTAGAAAATGAAGAATTGATTGTTGGGGAAAAGAGGGAGGAAATAGGAATTGGTTGATGCTTCTATCCTGGTTCTAACTGATGCAGCAGGTATAATTCGGGACAGATTTTCAAGGCCATTCATTTAAAAATATGTATCACTATCTCAGAGCTATTGTAGAGGTGGTATCTATATTGGGTAGAAGATTATAGTGGAAAGAACATGGACTTTGAAAACAGAATAACCAATATAACTGTTCTGCCTCCACTGTTTACTAATTGTAGTTCTCTTTTTCCAGGTCCTTAAAAGTGCATTTTTCTTTTTTTAGGGTTGTTGCAAAGACTGAAATAATAACAGTTAACAGTTATTCCTTTGTACTATGTGCCACCCACTAGTGTAGTTATTCACATGTTACATTATTTAATCCTCATAACATACTTGTATGGTAAATTGTGCTGCTATATTTTTAATGCAAATGAGGAAATTGAGATTTGGGCATTTGTTCAATGCTACAAAGACAGTAACTGGTACAGCTTCCGCAGTCTTATTCTAAAGCCCAAGTACTTAATTCTGCATTCTAATATAGCCAGGGAATTTAACATGATATCTGACACATAGAAGCATTAAAAAATATTAAGCCCCTTCTTTCTCACTAACCCTAAAATATTCAGATTGTAGGGCTTTTGTTAATGATTTCTCTAATTTGTCAAGAGGAAAATTTCCCTGATGTAACGTTCTATCTGATTCTGGTCCTGATGCATCCTTTTCTTTGTAGCTAGTATTATTTCTCAGCCAGGTATAAGATTCTTAATCCTGCACCAGGATTTAAGACCAGTCCTAGAGACTGATCAGTAATAATGGGATCCAAATGCTGATTTTATGGAGGAAGGTAGAAATGGATCCCAGAACATATTTTATTTTCCCAGACAATGCTTTAATCAGATTCAAGACAAAATACAGTGGGACATTTGGTTTAATGGTAAAACTTGTGTATAAGAGGTGAGACCATTGCTTCAGGAGATAGGTCTCTGTGAGAGAGGATATTAATCTTTATGTTATTATCAGGAGAAAGCAAAATTTGGTTCCAGTATAGAGGCAAAAAGAATTACAAGGGAACATGTGAAGAACACCTTACATTAAACAGAGCACAGATTCCAGGGACTATGTGTTAGGAAATAATGGGAAGTAGATAGAGAGCTCTATTGAAAGGCAGTGAGCTTAGTTTAGGTCGTTTTCATGAAATATTCCAGGTAATGGGAGCAGATTTGAGATATTTCCCCAAGGTAACTGTATAGCAGTGTTGAGAGAAGCAATGGTTTCAGAAACAAAAGAGAAACATTTGTTAAAGAGAGCAATAAGTAAGCAGGGCCCTGAACCCAGAGAAAAGCAGAGATTGGCATGCAATCATATGTGCACACATATTCACATGATTGAAAGTGCTTAGTAACGTAGTTGAGACTTCATGGTTTTTTGCACTCAAGGTGCTGGTGAATGATCAAAAAATAGGGTCTTAGCTGCTTTTTTAAGGTGATACAAATGATTTTAAACTGTATTTTTAAGGTGCCAACAAAGAAAATTCAGGTTGTCATTTTCCTAAAGACACCGCTGTACCTTCACAAATCAGAAATTCAATTTGAATATTTACACCTGCCATCCACAATTATAAAATTAGATAACCACTTCCTCATATTTACAGTAGTTCTTATTACAGGAGTTCTCTAACCCATAATAACTACATGAAAAGAATACCAAGTTATAGTACATTGCATTTCAATAGAGTAGTCACAGATACATTCCAAAAGCTGTATAAACCCACCAGTATTTAGAGATTCCCCAAAACAGATATAATTCATCTGAATAAAATATATACAGCTGTAATTTATCAGGTTGACTCAAGGGAGATAAATCTCACTAAAGACATACAATTAATCACAGTGCTTCTTGTATTTATCTGGCAACTTAGAAGAGTTAAATGTAAAATAAAATTCCCTAAGTATACTATTAATAGAGTCTGTAGTTGAGAGTAGATATAGGGAGATAAATTGATTTATCTTCAATTTCTTTTAAAGTAAACTATATTTAAATCAGTAATCCTATTCAATAGCTGTGAATCTACCAATTTAAACTCTTTCATGATTCATGTATAGTATAATCAACCCAAGCAGTTGAAAAAGTGGAAGGAGATATACATAGTCTTCCCTACAAAGAGATAATAATCTGCTTCCTTTCTCCATCATTATTCTAACTGCTCCATTTGACCAGGAAGCAAAATCGCATATGGGAAAGTTGCCTTTATAGCCAATTGTGTAGGCTGGCAGTTTTGTACCTTTCTGATGCTATAACTTTAAGGAAACAATGAGAAAAAGACCTCAAAACCTAATGTGGATAATAGAATTCTATAGCCCCACCATGAAAGAGGTACTTTGTGGAAGTTATTCCATATGGGAGAGTAAAAGGCCGAGTTAACAGGAGTTGCCATCCATACTCACTATTGCATTTGGCATTTGCAAGAGCTCACTAGAGCCACAATTTCCAAAGAAGATCAATAAAATTACTAAGCAACTAATATGTAGCAGGTACTTGCACTAATATTAATATTTTCTCAGTCCTTTTAGTAACACTGTGAGGTAGATCATATTATTTATACTGTCCCTATGAGGAAACTGAGGCTCATAATTGTCAAATAGAATATTCAAATCAGAAAGCTACTAAGTTGTGGAACCTGAATTCAAACCCAGGTTTCCTGATCTCAAGACTACTATAGTTGATTTGAGGCGTGCCCTTTCCTCCCTACAGTGCTCACTGCGTCCATTAGTTGTGAGTTTACCCACCCCCAGCCCCCCAAGCTCCAAAGAATGTTACTACTGGTGTTCCCAGTTTTTCATCTATTCCTCTTTATAGTACTCATCTGCCTACTTGTGTGTCAACCTCACAAGAGCATTAACTTCTCCAAGGCCAGACTATTGACTTATGCATTTTGAACTTCTGTCATCGGCCAGGGTGCCTTTCAAATGGCAGATAATAGACAGTTGCTAAATAATATGAAAGAAGGAATGACTGATTGAATGCATGGAATGCATGTTGACAAGATTATGATGATCACCTCAGTGTTGATCAGTCAGTGCCAGTTTGATAGCGAGTACATGGGGAGCCTATTCTTCCATTCTTGTGATACCTCACTGCGGATAATGGACTCAAGCTCTATCCAGGAAAATATGAGGTGCTAGATCACCATCGTATTTTATGATTAAGTAGTACTCCATTGAATACATATACCATATTTTATTAATCCACTCATGGATTGACGGGCACTTGGGTTGTTTCCACATCCTTGCAATAGTGAATTGTGCTGCATTTGAGTGCAGATGTCTTTATTATAGAATGAATTTTGTTCCTTTGGGTAGATTTGGATGTGGCAAAGTCATAACATGTAACCAAAATGTTTGTACCCCCATAATATCCTGAAATAAAAAAAAAAAAAAAAGAACTAAAAGTAGCTCTACCATATGATCCAGTCATCCCATTACTGGAGATCTACAAAAAAAAAAAAAAAGAGACTACTATACTTTCTACTTAAAGCAAGATGCAGTAGAAAGTGCATGGTTTTTTTGATTTTGGGGTCAGGTGAACTTTTGTTTGAAAGGCTCGCTCACTGACTGGCTGAGGATTTATGGCTTAATCCCTCAATCCCTCTGATCTCATCTTCCTCCCAAGTGCTTTGGATGGAGTAGGTAAAAAGTCAGTATTTAATATAATATATAAGCTTAAAAATCACACCACCTGTAGTATGTAAACACCCTACAGAATTTCCTTCTTAGTATATTGAACATCTTTTTGAGTTAAGTCATTAAACCCATATTGTCTTCTTTAGTCTTTTTGAACACTTTGGATGTGAAGGACTTTCATGAATTGACAATGTAGTAGCTTGGGCTCTGAAAAGTTACCTTTACAGAATGAAACTTACTAGTAATTTTGTCAAAACACAGGCATTATAATTTTGCCAGGTATTCATCTAATTCATCATAATCTTGTCAACATGCATTCAATCAGTCATTCCTTCTTTCATATTATCTAGCAACTATTTATTATCTGCCATTTGAAAGGCACCCTGGCAGATGACAGAGGTTCAAAATGCATAAGTCAATAGTCTGGACTTGGAGAAGTTAATGTTCTTGTGAGGTTGACACATAAGTAGGCAGATGAGTGCTATAAAGAAGAGGAGATGAAAAACTGGGAGCACCAGACCCAGGAGCAAGACAAGAACTGAAGTTAGAAAGTCAACGTAAATTTTGGGCCAGGCAGGCCCAGAGCTCATGCCTGTAATTCTGGCACTTTGGGAGACGAAGGAGAGAGGATCACGTAAGGCCAGAACCTGAACAACATAGTGAGACCCCATCTCTACAAAAAAAAAAAAAAAAAAAAAAATTAGCTGGGCATGGTGACACAAGTGTAGTCCCAGGTCCTTGAGAAGCTGAGGTGGGAGGATTGCTTACGCCCCAGGAGCTTGAGTTTGCAGTGAGTTCTGATCACACCACTGCCCTCTAACTGCCCTCTAATGGACAAAGGAAAGAGAGAGACCCTGTCTCAAGAAAAAAAAAAGGAAGTCAAGACAAGTTTGAAGCCCAGGGAATTTGCAGGTTTCAGAGCCAATTAGACTCCAGGAAGTTTGGAAGCCAGATGGCAAAGTAGAATCAGAGTTCAGACTCAAGATCTTTAGTCTAGAACCATGATGCTCGCAGCCACCATCAATCAGAATAGGAGAAAGTGAAAGGAAATAGAAAAAAGTAAAATAAGAACAAAGGCAGGCAGACAAGAAGTAGGCAATAAGAATGAATAACTGGCATAATGAGAGAAAAAAAATACTGACACTAGAAGCCAAAAGAATTGATGATTTTATTTTTATTTTAGCATTAAATAATTTAAAACAAAAAAAGCTTATCATAGAAAAGTAATATCAAGATGATATATTTGGAAAAATGATGATTCACTAGTTTTGTGCTAAGTGGATAATGCTTGTTAATTTGCAGTTTGATGAAATAAAAAGCATCCACTAAATAAAGTTTGATTAATCAGACAAAATTAAAAAAAATAAGTGTTCTTTGTGTAAATGTGTTTTAGAATAAATATTGATGTAAATTGAAACCTTTTACTTTATCTTGTGTTTGGCTAGTTGTAGGTGTGCAGTTTCATTTAAATCTCTAGATTTTGCGAAAAACATTAGAATAAGAACCAAAATATATTGCCTGAATTATGTTTTCCACATTGTTATGACTATACAATAACTGTAAAACTCTATTATAGCTACATAGCATATGAATTATATTTTCAAAAAACTGACATAATGTTTCATATGTATTTGAAATATTACTTCATTTTCTGTTGGTAGAAACAAACTTCTTGCAAGTTGAGGAATTTAGGTGAGGCAGTTTTCTTCTTGTCATTTTTTATCCAAATATATCAACAAGATGTAATTCCATGTATTCATATAGGCATTATAGTCTTATTATGTGCTTGGTTTTTATATATTAATTCCAAATATCTATAGCAAGTATTTTCCTTCATTGAAATTTATTTTAGCTATGTAAATATGATCATATCTCAAGTTTCAGAATGAGTCCATAACAGTAAAACAAATAATACAGAGTAAAGAAATATATGAACTTATTAATATTTTTGTTTTTCTCAAGCTTAAGCTTTCATCCTCGTATTTTGTTTTTCTCATTGTAGTATGAGTGGAAGGAAGGTAAGAGCACCAAATAGCTGACTTAAATATTCTGGCTCTTAACAAGGGCTATCTCGGTGGCTTGAGAAGAGGTTACACACATTCTTTGGCTAGTTAAGGGAAGAAAAAAGCACTGAATTGGATTAATGACTCTTAATGTTAAGGGATGGGAGGAATTGTGAACTGGAGGTGGAAGGAATCCAGTATCCGCTGTGCATCTCCCACTTTCCTGGGTTTTGCCAGCTGTTTCTGTGACCACTAGTACAGGTGTTTGCTCCTTGATCCAGGTGCTTACGTGCTAAGTAAGAAAAATCTATATTGTGTGGAACTGTGGAACTGATGAGAAGAGACCCTATTTTCCTAGTCCACTGCCTTATTTGTGTGTCACTCAATAATAAATTGGCAGTCAATATTGACACAAAGCATCACCCTATCTAGAGTAATCTCTTTAAGCAAGCTTACAAACTTTATGATGAACAATTTCTCAAGAACAAGGAGATATTTCAGTATTTTCTTTTCTAATGTGTGTGTGCGCGTGTGTGTGTGTCTGTGTAGGTAGGTAGGCAGGTAGATAGAAAAAATATGAACATAATACTACCTCTATTTTCTCATATGTGTTATCTGTTATATATAAAAGTAGAGATGGTATATCACACACATAAAAATAGATATACAAGTGTGTCATGTGTGCATAAATGTGTATATATATATATATATATATATATGTAGAGAGAGAGAGAAAGATATGTATGAGAAAATTTTGTATGTTGCTGAGGAAAAGTTAATAAGGAAAGTAAAACTTACCAAGACCAATTACTTGATAAACAAGACATCACAAATATTTGAAACTACTATTTATATTTATTCTTAATCTTATATCATAAAAATGGAAATATCTGGTTCATTAAAAAGTTGTTTTGCTCTCATTGTTTGTCCTTTTGGCTTTTGGACTTCTCTAAACTAGATGACTATTTTTTACCACTGAAATTTTATTTTTAAATCTTGCTAATGAGTTTTACCTTTTTAAAAAAAGTCACAAGATTAGAAATAAATTTCAAGTTCAGTTAGTATAAGCCACTTCTTTAAGAAGAATAATTTTTAATTAAAAATGACTCAAGTATTAGCAATGATTTTATGGAAGATAATCCACAATTCTCCTACCTTTTCTTTGGATGAATAGTGATATTGTTGCTTCTGAATATTAAAATCCAACTATTGGGACTTACTTGTTCTTTTGATTTATTTTTATTTATTAGTTTTTGTACTTTTTATTTTGAAATAATTATGGATTCACAGGAAGTTGCAAAGAATAGTACAGAGAAGGCCTATATATCCTTCACCCAGTCCCCACTACTGGTAACATCTTGTATAACCGTAGTACAATGTCACAATCAGGAAATTGTCATTGGCGAACTCCACAGACCTTATTTAGATTTTACATGTTTTATACCTGTTCTACATGTACTCATTTATGTATGTGTTCTATAGATTTAGTTCTATGCAGTTTTATCACATGTATAGATTTGTGTAAGTTGAGATACAAAATTATTTCATCACTTCAAGGATCCCCTCTTGCTACCCTTTCATAGTTCCACCCTATTCCCTGTACTACTTCCTCTAATACTTGCCTTTCTAACGTGGCCATCATTACAGATAAGATGACAAATAAAACATGTCATTAAGAATAATAATTAATAGTCTAGGCTCTAAAGTCAGACTGCTTGATTCTACATACTGGCTTTACCACTTACGGTCTATGTGACTTCGAACTTAATCTCCTTAAACATCAGTTTTCTTATCTATAATGTGAGTATATAAGACCATGTACTTCATGGTATTATGATAATTAAATCTAAAAATCCACCATGATAATAGAAATTACTACTATTATTTATATTTTTCCTCTGTGGCTTACAATGTAGTAGAGAATACAGATAACAGGGTATTATCAAGCAGTGTAATAGCTAATAGGATATTGCTATGGCAAAACCTATGAAGGAAGCTAACATAGAATTGGGAGAAAGAATTGAAGAACAGATTACTGAAGAAAATTATGAAAAAACTGAGACTTAAAGGATGAATAGGTGGGAGGCAGATGAAGTGGGTGAAGTATTTTTCAAGGAGGGTAGAGTCTAGAAGTAAAGGAGACCACGAGTCCTTTCTAAAACTCTCCATACTTTGCTGTGGCTATAACTTAAGGATTGAGAGGGAAGGACTGTTTAAGATATGCCAGAGTCTACTTTTCCTCTTGAGAACAATGGAAGGAATTAAAAAGAGCAACGTGATTAGATAAAATTTGCATTTCAGAAAAAATCATCCTGGCTGCAGTGCAAATTATTAGTGGAGGGGAAGGGAACAGTCATATTTATTTATGAATAAAATACTGTTCTAAAGAGGATAATAGTACATTTTCAATGAATATTGGTGCAGTTGTCCTTTATCTGACTTTTGACATGCAAAACACATGTGATTTATCCATTATTTTCTTGAAGACTCTCAAGAAGTTTCCATAAAGCTAAGCTACATGAATGAACAGAAAATTGAAAGATAAATTTCAGTAGAAGCTAACACCAATTTTTTCTTTGAAAAAGTATTCTAAATTCTTATTTTATCTGTGACAACCTAGGAAATGGAGCTAGGATTTCTATAGCTCTAGAAGACATTTTCTTGATGTGATGAGGAATACTGAGATCAACATATCATCACTCTAATCTGTTCATTATCCACTGGGGAGGTAAAGGGACTTAAAATATGAAGAGAAACCAAAAGGAAGCATGAATACATAAATTTATGAAATGAAATCACTGGGGCAAGTCAGTCTGGTAAAATGAATGTTGAGAAGAAAGGCAAATCAAATACAGCAGTTCTTCCATAGTGCCCTCTCCATAGTTTTATTACAGAATTTATTACCTGATTTGTTCATTATTGGCTTACATTTCTGTGTCCTATACTAGAGAACAAGTTACTCAACAACAAAACCCGTGTCATATCTGTCTGTAATTTCAGCATCTAATATGATGTCTCACACAAGAAGTTTCTCATAAAAACTTTGATAAAGAAGTGGATTAATGACTGAATTGTGTCAAAGTATGTGAAGGTAAATATAGTTTACTACATTCTAGGATCAGAATTTTAAAAGACATATCTAAAATTGGGCAGAGGTCAATATACAACAAGTGTTGAAACTCTAATAGCCTTCATGAAATTGTTATATTGTAAATTCATTGAAGATAGGAACATGGTGGGTAGAAGAGGTTTTATTTCTTTGAGCTTCTGAGCAATGTTTGATATACCAACCATTTACCATTATAGTGGTCACCTTGATTCATCACTCACTTTTTCATGTTTCTAAGCTTCATCTGCTCTATTATCTCCATGAAGGCATATATTTAATATCTTTGGCACCTGGCAGAGGAGGAAATGGATATCTTAAGAATCTGTATCTTCAGCACAAAATTTTACTCAATACAGGTTGTCATTATTATTTTCCAATCAGTGATTTACTAAGGGAAAATAAAGTGACTAAGGCTGTTATCAGTTCTTCTATTAATAATATATGGCCTGTAAGTAAGGTAAACAGACATTGTGTTTTACCTAGGACTGTTTCTGTTTCTGTCTGTTATGCCAAGGTAATTATTAATAGATCCTCCTTTCACTCTCAGAATATCTGGATTTGGATAATAAAATATTTGGTTAACTTGACCGTAATGTGCAATGTCAGAAGTCTGAAATGATGAATGAGTCTGACTTACGTTGCATACCAGATGAGTATCTATGTCATCTAGATCATCCACTAAAAGAAAATAACTTAATTGGCATCTCAAATAAGGCTTAAAAACTCATTTAATAGTCTCTGTTAATGTCATCAAATGGAAAAACAAAATAGTGCAGAATTGTAGATAGAATGCTTACATTATCCCATTTGTCCCATTCAAGGTGATATAAACTGGCTCGTCAAAATTCTTAAAATTAGTCTTTTTCTTAATTAAATCAAAAAATCACAAAACTATTGTAGATTTTAACAATGTTTTTATAGATCCTAAAATATTCCTAATGAGAGATCAGTACAGCCTATACTAAATTCTAAATTTGTCATATAACTATAAAAATTTAATTTTAATTTTGTAAAAATACTTAAATAGCTGAATAAGCAACTAATTAAACTTCATGATAAATAATATACATTTTTGTCTGGTATTCTCTGAAGTTTTTCTATTGTGGTTAAATATACATAGCATAAAATTTGCCATTTTACCATTTTTAAGTGTACAACCAGTTGTTATTAGACCTGCTTACATTGCCATGCAACCATCACCACTGTCCATCTCAAAAACGTTTTCATCTTCTTAAACTGAAATTATGTTTGTTTGGTATTTTTAACAATAGATAAATATTTTATTATACTTTTTGTATCACAATGAAACTTAAATACATTACCCAAAATATATTTTATTTTCTATTGTGGTTAAATACACATAACATAAAACTTATCATTAGTTGCTGAACTCTATGAAATGGACCTAGTATACCTAATAGATAAGTTGATCTTTCTTTAGAATGAGTTTTATAGATTAAAAAATGTTCTTTTAGATTTTAGAGAAAATATAAAATACTAAGAAATAAAGCCTAGTTAGATCAATTGAGGGCTTCCAGAAATTTTAATCTATAATTATTTTTTATGCATAAATTTTCATATTTTTGCTAACACTTAAAGTGAATCTGCAGTGTACAATATTGGTTAGGAGTTGTGGAGAATTATTTGGCTTAAGAGCCATTCTACTTTTAAGTCTGTCCCAAAGGTAAGTATAATTATTCCCACTTCTTGTGCTCATTGTTATTTTATCCATAACGGGCTCTAGAATCTCTTTTATAAAATTTATTTATTTATTTATTGTTTATTTCAGCATATTACAGGGGCACAAATGTTCAGGTTATATATGTTGCCTTTGCCCCGCCCAAGTCAGAGCTTCAAGCGTGTCCATCCCCTAACCTTGTCTTTAACTTTATCTCAAAAATTACTGTTTTAAAAATCTCAGTATTTTATAATTAAATGAAAAGTAAACATACATTCTTGCCTGCATATAATATTTTATTATGTCTTTCTTTTGAAATTTCAGTAATATTTTGCCTTCTGAGAGAGTGAAGAGTTAATGACTTAGCAGGATTTTAAAGCTCATTTATTTCTTTTGAGATTTCACCACATGAATCGTGAAGTAAATAAATACAGCTATGCCTAAAATAGTTAACTGCATTCCTAGTTTTAAAGACTGATGGCCCAGCAGTTAGTAACAGCCAAAATCCCAGAAAATCTGTATGTAGCATATCAAATTGTGGGCACAGAAAACTAAGCAATGGAAAGCTAGCCTCTCAGCAGCACACAATTTCATGGTGCTTTTCATTCTGCAGACAAACACAGGAAACTCTCAAGGATCAGAAGGAAGATTCTTGCGCCTATGAGTTATCAAGTTAAAAAATTGTGAATTCATCAAAGAGAATTCCATGTATATACACCAATAGAGATAGAAAAATAACAAAATCTTAAGATTAGAGAAATTTAATCATCCAACTATACTTAGAATTATTTTCCTCTAAATTTTTCCTTTACATTGTCTTCTAGTGAATTAATTCAATAAACATTTGAATGTCTAATTTGTGCAACATTCTGTACTAGACAAAAGAAATACAAATGACAGACAAGATATAGTGTCTACTTTCAAGAAGCACAGAGTATGTAGTAGATATCAGGCAATGAAAAAGATGTTTATAACATAGTGTAAGGGCCTGATAGGAGTAGGTACAGGGTACTATGGAGCATACATAGGATTGGAACCATTGTTCAGTCATAGCAGTGATGAAAGGCTACCTAAAAGAATTGCATTTCAGGTGAGGTCTTACGTTAGTATATCAGACAGAAAGCAGAAAAGAGCAAACCAGTCAGAGGTAACACATGATGTGTGATAAGCTTGGAGTCAAGAGATGGCTAAATATTAGAGTCACACAAACAAATAAGCAAAACCAGTTTCTTTGATTAAGAGAAGTGGATTTCAAATTTTAAGCTACATGTGAAAAATAATTTATATAAGAAAAGATACATTTTTTAATATTTAAAGTGGTGACTGACTACATATAAGTGTAGAAAAAGATGCCAAAATTATAAAAAATGCACCAAGTAATAAAGACTTTTTCCACTTCAAGAATAATTAATATATCTTCATAATACTAAAAAAGATATTTGTGTAGTCAATAAGTATTTATTGATTAAAATATTTGCTTATGATACTGAAGATAATTTTTCTACTACTCTATATTCTATTTAGAAGGTTTTGTTTAGTCCAGTAAATACTAATCTTTTCTTATTTATTGCATTGATTATATAAGAAGTCAAAAATCATAATATTTATGATTGCAAATATTATTTCTTTATTAGTTGCCTTTCTTTCAAGAGGCAAGTTAGTCTGACAATTAGAAAAGTTGATTGATAGACATGCAAAATCATCTTCCCAATATGCTTATCCTTTGCCACATATGTCTAATTGACAATATTGCAGAACATTTATTAGGGAATAAAGAATTGTATGATATGGTTCTATGGCATGCCTTTCTTTAAGTAAGTGGAAATGTTGAGTACATTTTTTCTGTGGGCACCCACCTAGCTACCCACCTAGCATTTCAAGGTTATTATCCTCTGCTATTTCCTAAATAGCTGACTGATTTCTCTAACATGATGGATAAAACCTGACTCATTTTATCTGCAACACTTTAGAACTACACACAGTTGGGTGGTTTACACCTAATTCAGTAAAGGCTTTTACACAATGAATCTTTTTAAGAGTGTTTTGTTTTACTTTTCTCCCCTGCCAAGGTAGTCATTGAACAAATCTTCTATCTGTTGCCTAGTTCCTGGATATATGAAAATCCTGCTTCATTTAGATAACTTTTTCATTGGCATGTGGGATTCAGAAAGTTCACTTAATAACTGTATATTTGAAACGGCAGGAGAGTTTTTCCCCTAATTTGGTTGGATCATATATTCCAACAATTTAAAATAAAGTTTACAACACCATGCTGTCTTAAATGTAAACAAGATTGCAATCAATTTGTTTTAATGAAATTAAAGCCATACAGTATGACTAGAGAGAAGAAGGCCTTTGGTCCTCTCCTGAATTCATAATGGAAACAACTGTTCTGGTTTAAATACATCATGAGAAACACGGTTGTTGCAAAAAGATTTATTCTATATTCATCAACAAGGTAAAAAATTCTAATTATCTGGGGATGATTAGAAATTGCATTTTCATTTGATATGGTTTTTAGGTGCTTTCTAATGCTCCTGTGTATATTGAGTTAAGGTGTGGAATAGTAACCATCACTTTTTCAATGAAAGGATGATTCAAGTATAGATGCTGACCCAACATCTTTAAGCTTTG
>CM052438.1:119249063-119284566 GCA_028533085.1 Varecia variegata | reverse complement strand
TGTAAGATTGTTTGCCCATCACCTGAATAGTGTTCATTGTACCTTTTAGATAGGTTTATACCCCTCCCCTTTTCTCCCTCTTTTTGTTTTTTTTTTGAGACAGAGTCTAGTCTAGTCTGTTGCATGGGCTAGAGTGCCATGGCATCAGCCTAGCTCATAGCAACCTCAAACTCCTAGGCTTAAGCAATCCTCCTGCCTCAGCTTCCCGAGTAGCTGGGACTACAGGCATGTGCCACCATGCCTGGCTAATTTTTTTCTATATATATTTTTAGCTATCCAGATAATTTCTTTCTATTTTTAGTAGAGACAGGGTCTCACTCTTGCTCAGGCTGGTCTCGAACTCCTGACCTCGAGCGATCCTCCCACCTTGGCCTCCCAGTGTGCTAGGTTTACAGGCGTGAGCCACCGCGCCTGTCCCGGTCTTCTTAATTTCCAACAATTTTTACTTCTGTCTGTGCCCATGTGTGCTCAACATTTAGTTCCAAATTATTAGAGAGTACATGTGGTTTTTGTTTTTCCATTCTTGAGATAGAAATGCTGTTCCTTTAAGTTTCTTTCAAATTTTTATCTTTCATGTGTACTTTCACTATAATACGTAATTTGACTAATATTTTTCTTCCCTGTTCAGAGAGATTATTAGTATTTTCTTGGCTCTTTGGGGCTTGAGTGTGTGTTCTTGGGAACTCTAGGTGTCAGTAGACCCACAAGTAAAGGGTAAGTGGAAAGTGTGGGCTCTCTCCCCCTGTGGCCAGTAATGGAGAACATGCGGACTGCACGTCTCCTACCTAGAAGCCTTATATACCCTCCCAGCTCAGAAAACTAGAGGACTCAGCTCATTGGTTCAGACCCTTCTTGGTAGTCTGGGACAGACGCAAGCTCTTACTTTTGCCACACTCTTCCCAGGATCTTTATTCCACCGCAGCCACTGGCCTGCTTTCACCCTGCCCAAAAGTGAACATTCTTGCAACAATTATTTCTGCTCAGACTCCCACAGAACCAAAGCCTCAGAAACCACTTAACTCAAGAGAAGTAAATAGACTGGCACTGTTTGTCTATGTGAAGAGCTGTTCAAGCTCTAGAATCCTCTACAGTTATTTATACAAGGAGAGCTTGAAGGTTAATGTACTTACATTTACAATTCAAATTCTGCACATTTCTTTGCACACTATTATATAGTTGGGTACTATAACAGAAACTAAAGAAAACTATATAGTGACCTGCCCAGATGGCAAATGGCACACAAGAACCCCTTAACTCACAGAAATACTTAATATTATATTAACAAGGTCAATATAATACTACTCACTGTACTAAAAGTGTAATTTACTAAGTAATTAGATGCCTCGCAATACAATATTTTTGTAAACATAAATTAGTTTAATAACCTCATAGAATTTGCCTCATTATACATAAAATCTTCTTCAAATATTTTGAAGTAATTTTCTAGATGGTTAAGTTGCCAGTTTCCCAACTTTAAGTGTCATAGTTCTTATCTTATAGTGCATCTCAAAGGTCAAGACCAGGAGGCACATACTGAATTTTCAAAATGCTCACTTAGCCATACTTTATGGGCTGTAGCTCATTCTAATTGCTCAAGTTACACAGTGGTTACTTCATGGTATTTTTTCTTAGGCTGTATGAAAATGAATACTACATTTAGGTGGCTCAGTGATAATTGATACCAGTAGAGACACAGATTATAGGGAACATAAGATTGTGCTGCCTTTATGTACATGTACATTTCTCAAAAACTATATTTAGTTACTTGCAAAAGTCTCAATAGTATGTCATGATGTAGCATATTGTATTTCAACAAAAAGTAAAAGTAGAGTCAGATGCAGATTCTATCCCAAGACATAATAGGCATCAAATTATTTGCCTTATTTGCATCAATTCTTATGCCTTTGTTTAATATTCAGAAGTATATACTTGTCAGCTGCATTCTGAAATACAGCTTTGAATAATTCTCTGACTACTTAGATTCTTGTTAAGATTTGTAGGAGCTATAAGATGGATTTAAGTGATAAGTTGATTGGTTATTAAACTCTTTATTTTATAAATCAGCAGTGGATTCACGTTGTAATATATTCACTGTTGTTATTCTTTCCTTACTTGAAGAATTGATAAATAATATGGATATGTATAAGGAAACAAAATAGTTGTAATATATAGTAAATGAGTATAACAAAATATCCAATAGAAATTTATTTTTTCTTTTTAAATTTCTGGACTACTTCAGTTCAACTACACAATATACAATTATTTTGAAAATTAATTATTTACAAAGTCCTATAACAAGTGATATTTGGATAAATAACGTAGTGTAACCCTACGTTCGTGGAGTCTAATGCTAAGTAAGAGGTCAGTCATATAGACTAGCATGTTTAATGGGCAGAAATATCTAAGTCCTAAATATATATGTGGTCAATAAAATGGTTCCACAGTCAAATCATTTTCCAAAATATGATTTTTTTTGGCAATGTATGAAACACATTAGTATATTGAAGGCTTCTATAGCAGGAAAATACTTTCACCTTATTTGACTCCCAACTCATTTTTTATTCTAGAAGATCTATTGATGTCCTTGGAAAACTACAATTTGTGGAACACTTAGTTGGGAAATTATTATGGCTAGGAGAAGTGATTAAAATCAATGAATCCTGATTGTGGGATTAAGACAACATCATAGAGTCAGTGACTGGACGTGAAAAGATGAGAAAGTACAATAGGTGAATCTGTAAACAGGAACTACATTGAAAATATGACTAAAATAAATTTTTCAAGCTGTAAAAATCACATAAGCAAACACTTGAAATCTTTCAGAAATAAGGGAAAAATATGTACTTCTTGGTATTTTTGAAAGGTAACATAGTTATCAAACAAATTATTGAGCATTGAGTATATATGTGTGTGTGCAAGACACTGAAAACAAATAAACAAAGACTCACTTTTGGCATCAAAGAGGGAACAATAGTCTGTAAATAATATTGCTATAATGGAGTATAGCTAAATTATTCCAATTTTAATAAAACTATGACAAAAATATTACAAGGCTAAACTGGATAATTCGTATGTTTCTTCAACACATTTATTGTATATTTACATGCCAGATAATTACTGATGTGTTACAGATGTCTACATGAGACAAAATAAAAAAATAAAAAACTCCTTTCTCCTCCCTTTTTTATATAAGTACGTTGGTGTGTCCCAGTGGTTTTTTGTTACCAGAAATGGATAAATTGAATAGTGGAGAAGTCAAGGCTTTTAATATACTCATCACCTCAACAGTGTAAAAAAAACCTCCTTTCTACTTGGAGCTTAGAATTTAATTTTTTAATCAAGCAAGGAAATAAATGAAAAACCACAATACATGATACAGAAGGTGCAATCTATGATGGCTGGAGGTGTTGAAAAGAGAGAGGTGTTTGAAGTCGAGGAGTTGAGGGATGAGCAGGAGCTGACGAGGTTAAGGGTATAAAGTGAGGCATGCCAAGCAGAGGGTGCTAAGGCCCAGTGAAAGGTGAAATATGTGCCCTCAAGCGTGGGTGGAGTAAGGGCCAGTGGGCTGAGACAACAGAGAATAGTGGGAGACATAGAGTCTCTGCACACGGAATCCTCAAATTGAGTAGTTGGCAAGAAAAAGATTTCATTTCTTAAATCTAAATACCAATATGTCAGTCAGTGGGATTTTGCTAGATTAGATTGTTGTTTTGATTTATGAAATGTGACATGAGTGCTTTACGGAATGGATATTTGACAACATGAATGTTCAGTTTAGCTTAACAAATATTTATTGAGTCAAGTTCTAAAGACAGGAAAATGAATATGATACAATCCCCATTGATGAAGGAGACAGACACATAAATATCTGTACATACCTAAGATGCCTAAAAGGCTTTTTGAGTGAGAAGAAACCTGAGCTGCTGCATAATGAATAAAATGCTCTAAACTTGAATCTGGGTTAAGAAGGGTGATCAAGATAGAAGGAAGTGCACAAGCAGACATGTGAGGTGTGAGAAAATAATGTTGCAGAATACCATGAGTGTTTTAGTGTAGCTGGAATGTAAAATGTGAGAAGGGACGAAAACTGGGGTTGGGGGCGGGGAACATGTATTATATCACAATAAGGCTTTAACGTCATTCCAAGAGACTTGGGTTTTATTATATAGTTCAGGGATTGGCAAACTGTGGTCAGCTGGCCAAATCTGGTTTATTGCCATTATTTGGTAAAGACAGATTGTAACACCACTACACCCATTCATTTAGTGTTGTTTATGGCTGTTTTCACACTTTAGTTGTGGCAGAGACTGTGTGGCCCACAAAAGCAAAAAATAATTATTACATAGTCTTTACAGAAAAAGTTTGCTGATCCCTGCTACAGATAATGCGTCATACACAATTTTCAAGCAAGAGAGTAACACTTTTAGATTAACTGAAATACAGGCACCATTCCTTGAGTGTGTAATGTATGTTAGGAACTAGGCTAGATGATTTATACATATTAATTGTATCTCAAAATCATCTCTCTAGGTGGATATTAAAATCCACAATTTTACTGATGTGAATATTGAAATTAAGGAAGGTTATGGAATTTGCCAAGGCCCTGTAATTTTGACACTTTTGAATCAGATTTAAAACCAGTTCTGTCAGACTCTAAAAACCTTACTTTTCCACAGTCTGGCAGCATATTTGAAAAATGAGTGCTAGAATTAGATGAAGTCTAATTATGAGGAATTTTTTCAGGAATTTCACCAAGCCATAGCCTGTATCTGAATTAGGTATAAGGATGATAAATTCAAGAATTTAGTCTGGAAAACAATCAGATCTTATAGACTGCTTTATTGATTGTTGATAGATTAGATGCATGAATAAGGGAAAAGGAGGAGTTAAAAATAAGTTCTGGTTTTCTGGTTTGGGTGATTGGAAGGAAGTTGTATGCATTTATAGAATCAGGGAATTCAGGACAGACAGCAGGTTCACAGTGGGACAGGAATGACCGGTGACGTTTTGTACAGTGTGCATATTTTCAAATCCCTGAAATAGATCTAAGTGAGGATGGACACCAGGCCATTGACTATAAAAAGCTAAATCTCAGAGAGACAGAACATGTGCTGGAGATTCATTCAGCCTTAGTACAGAGTACAAAAGTAGCAGAAGCTTTCTTTTTACAATTTCATGAACTATTATAACATACATAGTTTATACATTTTATGGAAGCTTCTTAGGTTTAGCAAGGGGGACTATATTGTAGTGTTTAGAGCACTCTGGAATTAGGCTGCCTGAGTTCAAATATTGCCTTTACTGATTTTCTGTACCCTTATGCAAATTACTAGATTTACCCATGCTTCAAAATCATCTTCTGTAAAATGGCTATTAGTAACAACACTTGACTTTTAGGGTTGTTGTGATGATTAAAAGAGTTTATGCATGTTGAAGTTTTAAAATAATGTTTGCCCATGGTAAGCACCATATAGGTGTTAACATGTATTTGTTTATTTAAACAATAATTTCCTTAACATTTAGTACATTGAAATCAGATTTTTCTACAGAATTTTCTCACTAACTCATAGACTGATGTTTATTCTAAAATGCTATAAAGCATTATAAAAAGGTACTAACTTGACCTGAATCCAACATTTTTCTATATATCCATATATCAGCTGTAACCCTGGAGCATTGTGTAATGTCAGAATGAAGGAAGTGCTAAAAACAAACAAACAAACAAACAAACAACTCACAATGATTAAGATATGTCAAAGGGACACAGGAGCCAATTGAAAGAGCTCCTAATGGCCAAAGCTGGAACAATTAGAGCAATCAAATACAGTACTATTGACTTAATATCCAGAGTATAAAATAAATATCCTTGAGTCTATACAGATATAAATAAATAATTGAATAAGTAAATGGGGGAGAAGAGAAAAACTTTTATGCAGAAGAATTCCAAGTAATTCATCTAAATATCTGCCCCTAAGAAGACGGAACATAACTTTCCTGTGGTCTGTGCATAGTAACTTTCTTCCCAAGAGTAAAGTATGTAAAAGGGGAAGAGAGAGAGAGAGATTGATTGAGAATATAATTTTTAGTGGAAAACTTGAAAACACTACCTCAGTCTGGTGATCAAAGTCAATATCAACAGTGATAATTCATGTTAATACTATGTACCCTTAATACGATGTAATGAGAATGGTACCCTAACTATGTGGTATTCCTTCCCCCAAAGTCTATAAACTCAAAAAAGCTAATCATAAAAATAAATCAGACAATTCTAAGATATTCTACACAATATTTGAGCAGTGCTCCAAAAAACTGTCAAGATCATCATAACCAAGAAGTGGTTGAAAAACTATCACAGCCAAGAGGAGCCTAAGGAGATGTAATGAATAATGAAATGTGCTATGCTATATGGAGTCCTGAAACAGGAAAAGAACAGTAGAGAAAACTGAAAAAAGTATAGACTTTAATTAATAGTAATTTATCAATATAGGTTCATTAATTGTGACAAATGTACCTTGGTGAAGGTAAAGTTAGCAGTATTAGCAAATGGGTCTGGGTTATATGGAAATTATCTGTAAAATCTTTGCAATTTTTCTGAAAATATAAAATAATTTTAAAACAAAAAGTCTTTAAAACAAAATTGAACAATTAGTCACATTATGTAACAGTAATCATGGGGATGTTCATTATAATCTCTCATTCTGCTTCTTTTATACTGGCCAAGTACTCTTATGATAATCTCTTCAGCTGTGCAACTGATTTGTTTTTCCTAAATAGCAAAAATGACAATCCAACATTAACCATTACCATTATTTGTTTCACTGAATATTTTCTGACTCTATGCACAGAGCTAGTTTAAATTTTAGTTGTTTTATTTTTTAATTTTTAAAATTACTGGGTTTTTTTACTATATAATCTCCATGCTCTTAATTCACTGTTTCAGTAGCCACTAAAATCTAGAAGTTTTCTAAAGTATGTTATATTTTTCAGCAATTTAAACAGAAGAAAAAATAAAGATGAAAACTTAAGAGTAAGTTTTATAATTTAATTTTTTAATATGGCTAGAGAATGAGAAAGCTATAAAGGAAAATACTCACTAAACATAATATTCTAAAAATACTCCCAGAGATTTAAATCTCTAGAATCATTTTGTAATAAATCATATTTATTTTGAGGGCATAAGTATATTATCATGAATATTCACAATGTTACCAGCTTATTCATCTCCTTCTTGGGTCAAAAGCCTTTACTACTGACTGCAGTTTCACATACATATGGTGACAGAGGCAATTCTCAATTTTAACACTGCCTGCACATTCATGCATTATATGTTAACACCCCTCTAAACTGCCTTTCCTATACCAACTCTTCCCACTTTTGCACGCATTGTTTTAGTAATTGCATGATGGTATTGCCTGACACACTATTAATAACCCTTTCGTTTTGTTTTATTTATACAGAATTATCTGTACAATTAATTGAATATTTTGTTATCTTTTCCCACATCATAAAATTAGTGGAAAAATAGAAAAATGAAATTGCCAATTCTTGTTATACTACATTCAAGATAATGAAATTATTCTATAGAGCAAGTCTGTGAATCTTAATCTCAGTTGGGTACTCACTAAATCTAAGTAATATAAAGAGTGTGTGAGGATAAGAACACAAAAATATAAACAAAATACCTGAAACACTGTTGAAGAGGGTTTCTAATGGGGAAGCTACTGTTGTGATCACAAGAACAAAATTAAAAGTTTTTTTCTGAGTCAAATGTAAAGAGAAATCCATAGGGACATAAAACTGTTAATAAAGGTAGGTTATGATATAAGTCAAAAAAAAGAAAGCTAGTGTTCAATTTTCACCTCACCACATTTTGAAAATATATAGTACAGCAGCATTTCCTGTTCATCTTCTGATGATTCCCTTGCAAAATTGCTTCCAAAATCACTCTGAGCAAGTCCTTTTATTTTTTTTGCCCCAAGCCTGTGAAAAGAAAAGGAAGTCCTTTTAATGTTTCCTAAAAATGTTACTTTAAAATTAACTGAGAGAACTAAAATTTGAGGTAATATTTATTATATAAAAATGTCATTCATTATGTTTAATGTTTAATCTGTACTTCTGTTTAAAGATTAAAGTTTAGGAGAACTTTTTAAAAATCTAATAATATATGCCATAAATTGAGACTTTATTATTTTGTAATGTCTACAGTAAAAATTTTTTTTCAAAACATGTCTATCTCAAATTTGTCCTCAAATATTATACATTGATCTTTCATGTAAGATTTCAAGATTTTATTGTGGGTGAAATGGGATCTGCTTATAATTGAGAAAGTCAATGAATAAATAATATTCTTCATTTTCTCATCTATAAAATGGAATCATTATAAAGGTTATCTAGAGATAATGCCAGTTACATACCCAGTAAAACATTACATGTAAGTTAATATTCTACTGTTAAAATTACTAATTTTAAAAGTATTTCCACTTCATCTAAGTTCGAGTAAACCAACCACAGTTAGATCATGGGATGCACTTGAATAGCCTTACACATCTTAGTACCCACTACTGTAGTGTACACCCCCACATCTGTAAATAGCCCGTCATTGTCTTACCACTTTCTTATTCCTGTGGCCTTTATTCACAAATACAGCCACTCTATTTCTAGTAGCTTTACATAATCGGTTCCTGTTGCTAAGGTTTCACAGCATTCCACAATTGCTTTATCACACTTGAAAGTTGTGCTTTGTTCCAACTTGAAAACATTCCAAAACCCTAAAAAGGTTGCCTGGCATATATTGGTTAAATGAATAAATATCCATATAAATCCATGAATATATGAATGAATACATGAATAAATGATTATTCTTTCTACTACCACTTTGATATTGGCCTCCATGCCTCCACAGGTATAGCCATGAAAATATATAGCACTATTAAATCTTACCAAAATAAATAAAACTAATCCAAAAGATTTGCCTAATTTACCCAGACAAAAATATGCCTTTTTAATTATTTACTTTAAAACATTATAAGGGCATACTGCCCTAGAAGAGCAAATGTTCCTTCAGATTTAATGAAGATTACAGTGTGGGAAGCAAAATGAGTAACTTTCTAAACTAGAATATTGGATGATTTCCATCCAAGATTACATTTATGATTACACAATTTGATAGGTAAAATTTATCCTGACTATGAAGTACTACATTTATGAATATAAAACACATTTAGGAAAATCAAATAGATCAGCATTTTATTTACTGAAAATTCAAATAAATGCAGAATATTTACAAAATTACATTTTGACAATGCTAAGTTATACAAACATATATTACATGATTTTTTCAGTGTCTGTCTTTAATTTTTATCTCAGCTATAAAAGTTAGGAAGATATTAGGGTTGACTAAAATATCAAATAACTTTGTAAACTTGTTTGATTTTTGTTCTTGTGCTTTGCATTTCTAAAACAATAAAATTCTCAATTTTGGTATGAAATGCAACAATTGGGGGCTGAGCAATAGTAAAAGAAGTATAATGAGATAGAAGAAATAGGTAGGTGGGTTTTATTCTGTGTTAAGTGGTTACTGTCCTGGTCCTATCCACACAGGAGGAATAGCAACTACCTGCCATTTTTCAGATAATATATGGAGACCAAGTTTGACAAAAGGCAGAAGGTGGGGTGCCTGGGAGAATAAGTATTCAATAAGATTTGATATAATCTCCTCTTTGGCAATCTCTCAAAAATAGGATCAGGATTTTTTACCTTCCACAGTGGGTGAAAATAAAGAAGGCATAGGAAAGGTGTTTTTTGTGAATAGTAGCAACTAGGATGACACTGAAATAAAAATTTTCATCAACTGGATATGAAGTGAAGTACCTATTTAAGTATTACCATAGTTTATGATTTTAAAATATGTGTGCTCATTCACACATTTATTTCATTTATTCTACAAGCATTTGTAAGTGCTATACCTATGTACCGAGTCAGTGAAAAGCATGCAGAAATCAAAAGAAGCATCTTGGTCTGCTCCTCCAGTAGGTAAATAGAACTTACAAAAAAAATCAATCAATTACCAGGAAAATAATGCAAATAAGCTTCATAATAAGTAAATACAGACTAGGAGAACAAAGTAGAAGAGATGTGGCCTGAGAAGTCATCTCACAGACCTGAGTTTTGAGAAAAATCCTACGAAAAAAATAGTTTTGAGTAGTATGGGTAAGAGATCGTTGATAAAGCCATATATTTTTCAATAAGGAATAGAAAATAAGATGCTCTTTTAGAACAGGAAGAGCAGAATTAATTAATTTGGAGAGTCTGATTTATTCCCAAACATGGAAGTATTTTGAAATTTCTAATGAAACAAAATATAAATAATTTCATGTATGAAATGAAGCATTCTAAATTTGAATTCAGATTATAAAATTAAATATAATATATGATCCTATTCTGTTTTAAAAATGCAAGCATAGATCCTCCATATCGTTAAAATACAATATGATTATCTCCAATAGGAAGAAATAGAGAATGTTTAATTTTCATTTTTATCTTTTCTTTCCTACAATAAATCTGTACTACTTTGAACTGAGATAAATAATTAAAAAAATTTACAGCTAGAATTGTTCTCTGAATATCATAAACAAAATCTGGTAAACATAGCGTAACTATGAAGATGATTAACAGATTCTGTTGCCTTTGGCTCTTATTTCTCTTTGACTTGGCCTTTGAAATTGCTTTGTTCATATTGAACTACTTCATCTCTTCATACAACTATGCCTGATTCTACTGATAAAAAGCATTCCAGAGTTGCTTGATACCAATTAATTTGTGACATTAACAAGAGGCCAAGGAGCCCACTTTCCCCATTTATTTACTGTACTTTTTGTGAATTTTGTTAATCATTTAACATTTTTCAGTAATAGAGATATAGTTATCAGTAACAGAGAAAACAGCTCTCCTTCTTTCATGAAAGTTCTCAAAAGTGTGATCTTTTCAAGGACAAAGTATTATGCAAATGCAGATGGAATAAATTTGATTTTTTTCATTTTTATCATGTAAAAGTTATTTGCAGTCCCAATTTATTGTAAATGTTGCTATATCTACTTAACCATAAATTTTAATGTACATATTTCAGATGGACAGCAAAGACTAACAATAATGGAAACTTTAGGAATATGAAGTATCATTTTCTATTACTAGCCTTGCCACCAACAAAACACACAGCCTTGCACCTCAGTTTCCTATTTTCAACTTATTTGCAATAAAATATCAAATGTTAAAGTGAACAAAATGTCATAAATTGCATCAGTGGAGAAAGTTCCATATTTAAAAATGGCAGATGTATTAGTATCAATAAAATTATTATGGAATTGGAATATAATTATCATAATTGTTATAATATTTTAGATTGTCTTTTACTAATTGAAAACTAGAAACATACCAACTTATTTGACATTTGCTACCTTCAATAATAAATATTTCAAATTTGGATCATATTCAATCCCGCAGCATTTAAGCAGTATTTATCAATATTTTCCAAGGTATTTACATATTCAAAATCCATCGTTGTGTCCTTATGTCCAAGCTGTTTGATCTGTTAGCATTTGGGTTAATTCATGAATTCTCCAGAAGGTCCGGCTGTTTCCTATTCAAGTGTTGAAACATTGGTTTGAAAAGCTGTTTGCTAAGAATAAAAGTAGGCACCATCTGTACAGGAAAGAAGAAATACTCTTGTTTATTTTTGTTTCTGAGATGACCTCTGGAAATGAGATAGAATCAATGCAGTATATAAGTCTGAAGTTTGTTGTAACTTTCTTTTCCTTTTAAAGTAAAGAAACATCAGTATACTGAAGCGATATATAAATATCACATAAAGGAGTAGAAGATACTTTAAAAGGACAGATGAAGTGAATTTTTCCTCTATACATTAAATGAAGATGTCAACTTCAAGCACCAGACCCATAACTCTTATTTTAAAACCCTTTAAAATGTTAATGACTTTGTATTTCTAATATTTATTTTATTTTTGATTTTTACATTTTAATTTGCTGGCTAGTTTTATATAAAATCAATATATATCAAAGGGATTTTTTTGCTTGTATTTTCTGACAGTTTGCTTGTTTTCTGACCACGATTAAAACTAATAAATCATACAGGTATAGATTATATTTATCTAGCTTATTATTTTTGTTAAGTTTCTTTCACTGCCTACATAGACTAAAGTGATATATATCTTCCTTTCAAATGATCTTTATATCTTGATAATGCTTTTATTGAGTAAATGTTTCTATGAAGAACAGTAATATATATTAAATATACCTGTCATTTTTTAAGTGCTTAGTATCTGCTAAACACTGAATGAAGTTCTTTATAGCCAATCTTCACAATCATCTTTTGAGGAAGGCATTGTTTTTTTGTTTTGTTTTGAAGATGAAGGAATTTGAAGACCAGAGAGATTAAGAAATGTACCTAGATTTTCACAGCTACAAAGTAGTCAAGTCATAGCTAAAATTCAGGTCTATTTGATTGCAAAATCCACAACCACATCTAATGACACATCCTATCAATTTGATATAATGCCTATATTAGAATTTCAACATATAGAATTATTGGTCATTGATTTAATCATTCATAAGTCATATATATACATGTATAAATATTTTCAAATATATAAACACATATGCATATATATTAATATACATACATACACATGATGCAGATACATAGACATTAATATATTCCATATGCTTTTCTAGCCCTCAGTGACTAATCCCAATCATAACTCTGAGTTCTACATTGTTTTGCTCAACATTTGTGTAAGTCAATCCCAGCAAGCTATTCACATATTAAACTTATTAAACACCATCTTAAATAAGATGATTATGAAATTGATATGAATCAAGAGGTGAAAATTACAAGCCAGGGTGATTTTTTTATTTCTTCCTAGCTATATTAAAAAGTGCATTTGACAAACAGACCTAAGTTATACACTGTGCAATTCAAAATAGCATAGTTTCTGAATCGGGGGACAAATTAAACAAATTGAGGCACCTTGTTATCTATCAGGATAAAAATATATATTAAACACTAGAAAATGTTTTCTCCTCTTCGTACTACCAAGTGTTGATCAATAGATATTCTCAATATTAATACTAAGTGTATTATATACATAAGAACCAGATTTTATCCAAAGTTCCAATTAATCATGAAATATTTACCACACAACTACTAAATTTACAATATTAAATACTACCACTATATTTATCTATATATGCATTCTATATATCCCTGTAGGGATACTCTCTGAAATTCATGCTACTTTTGAAGATGAAATACATCTATTTTCAAAGAGGCAAAAGGGAGAGTAAAAAAAAAAATGTGAAAGTTATCCCCAAGTGAACACTTTCCTGTTTGTCATTAGTGACTGAGTCTTTCCCAGAAGGTAGCATATTCCTTTTCTTTTAAATGTGTATATGTTGCCCAGAAATCCTTGAACTTAAGAGTTTCTAGTATTCCAGTAATTCTTTCCAAATAACACAGCTCCTTTTAATAAGATTTGGTTTGAGTCAGGCCATGATTCTGCTTTTGACATTACTTGTGATTTATTTGGTAAAAAGCTAATGAATCAACCATAAAAAGTGGGCTGTATCTTCAAACATCCCCAGGTTTCATTAACTGCCCATTTAGAGCTGTCATCCAGAGTTGTGTACAAATTTCTTTTGAACATATTTATATTCTTATTCTGTCCTTTCCAGAATATTGTGCTTCATAAGTATTTACATAAAATAGTACTCCCTTTATGAGTTCTTAAAATTTGGGGATCTCTCCAGGCCTGGTGTTCTAGAATGTGGTCAGTGAGTCCAGACGTGCCATTCTTATGCTGAAATTTCTTGAATTTTAATCACAGCCAATCTTAATTTTCCCATTACCAATTAAAGAGTCCTGAAATTTTTATTCTTTCTTCTTATGAAAGTGACTCCATGCTTCTGATGAATTCAATGATACAGCTACAGAGATGATTGCTTAATATGTGTACTTAAATTCTTATAGTCTCTAATATATTTACTATATACTTGGTAGGTTATTAGAATCTCAATTCATTTAAGCAAACATGTGGCCTAATTTCTTGATTTTAGGCAAGTTTGGTGTTTAGAGTAACTCATTTTCCTTGATAAACAGGTACCTATGCAAAAAGAAATGCAGTTGTCCATGGAGCCATAAATTAGCATTCTTAAAGATTTGAAAGGGAGGGACTGTTTAGGACATAGGAAGGAGTGTAGTTTTGCTGGAAAGTAGAGTGCAGAAAGAGGATCAGAAGGGGATGAACTTGCAAGAGCAGGTTTTTAATCAACCAGTTATTTTTTGAACATAGACTATAGGGCTGGTACTGTGTTAGGTGACATTTTTACACAGTCCTGATCCTCAAGCGTCAGGATCCTCACGATCTAGTGATGAACATGAACAATGTCATTTACCAGAATAATAGAACTACCAAACTAGAACAAAGTGTTCTGAAAGCTCAGACAAATTTCACCTTAGTGAGGGTGGAGACGAATGTCATCAAAGCTTTCCCAAGAGAAAATTTTTGAGGAATATGTATTAACTATTCATCAAATGCTTAATATTTGAGCTCTGTTGGGTGTGGGGATTAAAATAAAGAAAGAGTTAAAGACAATGCCAGAGTTTCTGTTATTACTGTGTGAGTAGTACTGCCATGAATTAAAATAGGGAATGGATATAGGAGGAATAAATTTGATGAGTGCCAATTAGTTGGGTTTCACAAATATACATAGGTGGAAATTCATTCTACACATTGGGAAATGATGACAATGGGGCTGTCTATATTATACAGATAAATAAATGAAGATAAATATTTAATTATTATCCTCTAATAAGAATTAAAAACCAATAGATGGGCCAGTTGTGGTGGCTCACACCTGTAATCCCAGCACTTTGGGGGGCCGAGGCAGGAGGATTGTTTGAAGCCAGGAGTTCAAGACCAGCCTGGGCAGCACAGCAAGACTCTGTTGTCTCTACCAAAAAAAAATTAAAAAATTAGCCAAGCGTGGTAGCACATGCCTGTAGTCCTAGCTTCTTGGGAGGCTGAGGCAGGACTATCTCTTGAACCCAGGAGTTTGAAGCTATAGTGAGCTATGATTGTTTCACTGCACTCCAGCCTCTAGCCTGGGCAACAGAGCAAGATCTTACCTCAAAAACAAAACAAAACAAAAACACTGATAGATGGTAGTTGGGTAGCTTTCTTGCTCTTTTATTTGGTGGACATATCAGTGTTTGGAAATACCATGGAAAAGTGTCCATTCAGTATTATAAAAGGACTAAATCACTATCCCTGTCCCTTTTGCAAAATAACAGTAAAAACCTCTCATTAATTAAATATCTTGATTTAAAATTCTTATTGTCTAAAGTTGTATGCATTGTTGTCAGAAACTATTTTTCTCTCTTGGGTAAAATTCTACTTTAAATAATATACCTAATGATGGAGTAAGTTTCAAAATATTTTAAGTGGATCTTAGTATATCTATTCATATCTATCTATCTATATACATCTTTTTATATTTTTAAGTTTTCTACCACTGGAAGACTTTAACACTCTATTTAACACTCCTTTCAATTGAGTTGCTATAATTTTCACAGGCATACATAGAGATGTCTTAAATAACTTTACCTGTTCAATAATTTGAATGCTTTAAATGCATACATTTTGACATTTGCATGACAAAGACAGATATGTTCATACCACTTAGTAATGTCACAATCAATGACCTTTTTAAGAACCTAAAGAAAGAAATTTTCTCCTTCTTGTCATACTAAAATATTGATTTACTTTGTTTCTGTTTTTTTTCCTAACTATAAGGACAAAGCATTAACTAAGCAAACTTTAGTGTAATCAGAGTGGTTTGAAGTTCACTAAATGTAATCTTGTGCAATATATCTCAATTACTCTTTCAGACTAGGGCTAATCACATTCCCACCAAGCAGGATCACACAACTCACAGAGCCAGGATTATTAAAATCCATATTTCACGTTAACAACCATGTGGGTGAGATTAGTTCCTAAGTAGTAATGCACCTGCCATAAATTCTTCCTCTTCTGTTATCTTCTGAAATACTGTCCTGTCAAAAGATGAAAACTACATGATGTGCATTAAGAATCAGTTAATAGTCATTTTTTTGCTATTGGTCAAGTAAAATATATCTTCATCCCTCATTGATTTTAAATGCACTGGAGAAGATAAACCCTATTTAAGCTTTCCATGTGAAATGTCATAAAGGCCAAAGTGATCAAATTTCCTTTTAAAGAAAAAGTCTTTTCACCTTAACTTACTGTCCTAAACTAACCTAAACAAAAACAATAATTAAGGATCACAACTTCACAAAACCATTCTCCATTTGATTATCTAAATTAATTTTCCTTCTAACATTATTACAAATGAAAAGCTCCTGAATAACCTACACATTTAGTTGTGCGTGAATTTGTAATAAAAATGAAATACACTGGAGTGAAGATAATAATTAACTGATAAAATGTCCAGGTCTTAGCCTTGGCTCTGTTGTTAAGTGAATAATTTAGAGCTAACCCCATAGTCTCACTGTTTTTCATAGGACTGGAGTCAAATTTACATTTGACTTTGTTGTCTTCAATCTGAAAATTAATCACCTAGAAGAAAATGAAGACTTGAGCTCAATCTGTATTAACCTGAGTGTTAAATATGCCTATGTGAGAGATAACAGGAAACCTTTATTCTCCTTGTTAAAATGTTTAGTATTTCCCTATGCTCTCTCAGGAATCTTATCTGAAATATCCTGTATTGTAATATTTATTTGATGAATATTAAAGAAAATTTTTTAAAAGTCTCTATTTTTGGACAAAATGGGAAACCTACTATTTTTTGTCATTACTAGTAGAATAATCACATATATAAATACTCTAAGAAGAATAAAGCACTTCAATAAGCCCTTTTAACAGAATCCTTGAAATGTGACCTATATAGGTCTAGAGTTATTATTAATATACTTAGTTTATCACTAATCTTTCTGTACCTTGTTTTTAAAAAGAACTTTAAATATGGAAGTGAGCAACCTTCAGAGGTCAAACTTTAAAAGCTAGAGAATAAATTGTGACCTAGACCACTCTTCCTGATGAATAACTATAAAGAGATCTTCCCTGGAATAGTATAAAATTCATGTTTTTTCTACTATGTGAAATACAGGGAAAATATTTCAGTTATGAAAAATGAATATGACTGCAGAACTTAAATTTTCAGACCTTTTAAGAAAATAGATGTTAATCCTTTCTATTGAGTTGCTATAGTTTTCACAGGCATACATAGAGATGTCTTAAATAACTTTACCTGTTCAATAATTTGAATGCTTTAAATGCATACATTTTGACATTTGCATGACAAAGACAGATACGTTCATACCACTTAGTAATGTCACAATCAAGCAATGTTTAACCGAAAGATTAAAAGACCTAAGTAAATAAAAATGTAAATGTTGACAGATGCGTTAACTTCTCCTTCTTTACATATTTTTATAAGATAATTTTAAAATTCCAACCAGATAGGTGAAAAAGGGCAAATCTCTGATCTGCTCGTGCTTAAGCATTATCCAAGCAATCAAGTATAACTAAACATTCCATCTTCCTTCTTCATTTTTCTTATAGACTTGGTCTCCTTTCTCACTGTTTGGTGAATCCATCTAGTACTTGAGGCTAGAGAAGGAAGAGTTGCAGCCTCCCTTCTGCCAGGGTCATCAATGTTCTTACAATCAGTAGAGCTGAAAACCTCTAGGGTCATTTTTGACTGGTCCTTCTCATTTTCTTTATTCATAATTGTAAGTCTTGTCAAATTTGGGTTATCTCTTAAATTTTCCCATTATCTCTTTCCTTTATACTAGTCCTGTTTATTCCACTCGGTATAGAATTTACTCTCAGATTTGGTAAAAATTTCCTCACTAATCTTTATGTTTCCATTCAGATTCACCTTCCTCATCAATCCACTGAAAATCTTTTTCAAACACAAAACTATTCTCCACTTAAAACTTGTTAGCATCGTCTAAAATTTTTAAAATGGCATTCAAATTTCTTATATAGCTAATCTCAGTAGCACATCATCTTCTTTCTAGCACAAGATTGGTGTTCTTACCATAACATATAACATTCTCCGCTACTTTATTTATTAAAAATGTTCCCTTTGAATTCATTTTATGGAACAATGATGAAAATTTTGGTTCTTAACCAAATTTTTTTGAATGAACATGGGATTCAGATCATACACATTTTTTCCTAAAGTATTACTCAACACCTACTGTATGACTGCCAGTAAGTTAAAAAAAGAATTAAACAACATTATCAAAAATTAGGTTAAATAACGTCAACATTTCACCCTCAATTTTTCAATGGGTCTTTATGTTAAAAGTTTTAGTCTAAGCCATGTGTCTAAACTCTAGATATTTACATTAAGAATTGTGTAAGTATCCTATGTGTGCACATGCATGTAATTACTTTCATGAAGATAAAGATACATATGCATACATACACATGTGCATAATTGTATAGGTTTAATATAAACCTCATTAGAACAATAGATATGTTTCTGGAAAGCAGTTTGTAAATAGAACATTTCTAAATTGGGTAATATTTCAATTAAACTAGAACAATTGCCGATCAACAGGTTTTTAATAAGTAAATTATTCCTTCTAGCTTATGTTTAGAGTTAATCTTAATGGAGATTTGAAAAGGATTTATTAAGGTATATAATATATGATTTGAGTTGGCATTTTATTCAGGTGAATATTGAGGTTATTCAAGCCATTTGGGGTTTTTGCTGAGAAAAGAGATTAGAAAAGAGCTCTTAGGTTTAGAGTTATATATTGGAAAAAGATATAATGAAAGTTGATGCTGAAAAGTTGATTTCTTAGTGTTTATTTTAAGTTTATATCAGTCTAAAGTACAATTTGAATTTCTGCATTTGCTGTATCTTTACACAGGTCACTCTGTCTTCCTTCCCCTTCCAGAAATATTTTTTTCTGTTTGTGTGTGTGCCTGTGTGTGTGCTACTAGTGTGTGTGTGTGTGTAGATATATATATATATATATATATATATATTTTTTTTTTTTTTACAGTAGAAACGGCCTTTATTGGTTGCAAAGCTAAGTGTAAGAGGAGGGGATAGGACAGCTCCTGTTCCTGGGTCAGCATCTATAGTCTCTGCTGCCGCCTTCAGAAAGTGCTACTAGTATTTTTTTGTTCTAAAAACATAGAACACACATCCTAAGCAGAGTTTGCTGACTTTATTCCTGAGCTCACTCATAGACACCACAAGCACTTCCCAGGCTGATGGTTTTCCATATGCAGTCAGGGTACCTTCTATCATCACTGCCCGGCAGCTCTACTCTGTGGCACCCCTTGATAGAGCCTTGCCACATTCACTCATCTCATTCTGACACTTCGGGTTGCAAGTGAACTGAAACTAACGGAAACTTCCTACACACTCTTATCTCTATTCAATCTCATAAAACTACCACAACTATACTGCTCTAGCAGCGAGTGGGTAAAAGTGTGTGCGTGTGTGTGTGTGAATAATAAGTGCCTATATCCCAAGGCTCACACTTTTTCCTAGATCCTCAATCTCACACTTTGGAGAATAAAATAAGTTCACTATTAAAAGATGAAGAGTGTGCCCCCAAATTGGCAAGAGATTCTGGATGTTTAAAGGGTACTAGGGTTCTTCATGAAAGAGAGAAAGTCAGGGATTAATAACAATTTTGAATAGTTAAAAAAATCCTTTAGAAGTACATTTTTATATAAATTAATTTATTATAAGATATTTAGAACACAACTAAAAGTAATTGGAATTTAGAATGCTATATAAAATATAAGATGCTCAACTAAATCTGAATTAAAAATAAATAAAGTATTTTTTAGTATTAATATGTCTCACATATAGCATGTGACATACTTATACAAAAGAATCCTTTATTTGTTAAATCTGGCAGTCCTGGTTGGCTATATCTTGCATTAATATGACAACTTCTAAAATTCCCAATAGAATCTTTGAAAACCATTTCTTTCATCTTATAAAAAACTTTAATTTAAAAAAAATCACCATTTAATGAGCTTTTGTATAGAAAAGAAATTGTGGCCAAAGCAACTCTATAGAGGGAGATGATATTCATGAATTTCTTGTTAACATATTATAATTCCTATAGTATATTCTTTTAAAGAAAAGTAACACACATTCATGAAATAGTGGTAGTTTTGATGGTTGTATTGTTATTCCATGGTACAATTTCAGATGCATTGCCTAACTTATTTACTTTTACTTAGAATTCAGCAAAAGTATAAAACAATGGTAGTTTTATACCAGTTATTTCTTATGTAGTAAATATTCTTTATTCTCTTATGCATCTTTTGAAGAGAGACTTTTCAGCCCATCCTCCATGCAAGATGCTGGACTGGAGTAAACTGCAAAACAAATTGTTGGAGTGGAAATTTCTTTCTGTAACATAAATGTGTATATGTGTTTACAGAAAGAAATATAAAACCCAATGTACTGTTAACTATTAAGATTTCATCACTTTCTTTCAAGGGCATAAACAATACATTTCCAGAACTAGCAAAACAATACAAATACTTGTACTTTGAATGCAGTCAAACCTGGGGCATTTTATTGTAGAAAGAAAACAGTATGTTTTTCCCCTTCATTTAGAGAATGCATTACTGAAGAAAGAATTCTTGCTGTCTGTGTATATTATAAAGGAACAAAACCAAGAGAATTGAATTACCTGCATAGCTGAGCAAAAAATAGTTTTTCTGTGTTTGATATGAGTCAAATATTCTTAATAGAATGCTTACATTTTGTGAGCAGAATTGGGGCCATCCATGACATTGAAATTTCCCCTCGACACATGTATCACAGCTGACCCCACAGCTCTTTGAGGACATGTTTCTTTTTAGTCTTAGAGTTTAAGAATGATGCATTATATTATCCATTTAAAAATGGTATTTGTACTTCTGAAATTCAAATATAATAATGTTACTAATATTAAGTAAATAAAATATATTTTAACATATCTACTCAAGTGATTACATAAACATTTATAGAATACTTGGTAGCATTAGCTCTGTAATATTTTACCAAAGGGAAGCATTATATTTCATTGTAGATTGTTTTAGTGTTCTGCAGATCACCTGTGCATATCTGCCCCAGAAAAAAAAAATGAATACGGCAAGTAGTATAACTTTGAATTTAGTTTTAATTTTAACTGGCAGCTTATAGAAGAGAAAAAAATTATGTACAGCATTTAGTATTTTGAGTAGGACCAACCTCATCTTCTTGAAATCGATATTGCACAAAAGAATCTATGAAGAAGCAGTATAGTCAAGCATAATGTCTGGTAGTTTAACTTTCTTATTTTTTGGATAAGGGAAAGAAGAAAGAAAATAATGCTTAGTGGCTGCCTTCCAAGTGTTCTGTGTGCCATGCTGATTGCTTTACATGAATTATCTTACTTACTCAAACAAGAATATTTCTATTTTAAATATGGACATTATTATCCCTTTTTAAAGACAAAGAAATGGAGGCTCAGGGAGTTATAGCGAATATCCATAGGTCAAACCAAAAGAAAAATGAGGTTCCAGCTAAGAGCCAAGTACCATTTAATTTACAAATCCCATGTTATGGTCACTATATTCTGCCTAGTTTAAAAAGGATTATCATTTGTTTGATGAAAATATAATTATTAATATTAATATATCAAACCACTTAGACTGGTTGAACTTCAACTCTTGTAGAGAGCCCCCTTCAAGCTGCCTTACTGTTAGAGACAACTTTTGGTAATGAGAAGCACTATTTAAAGTGGTTAAGAACATTTCTGTTGGTAAAATGGAGGAAATAGTAGGACCTAACTTAGGAGTATGTTATTAGGAATGAATAAAATCATGTAAAGCACTTATTTTGGCATATAGTAAATGTTCAACTAATATTAGCTAGTTAATTTGCATAGGGAATTTTATTTGCAATAGCAGAGGAAAGGAAAGAGCCTTGGAGAGAGAGGGGGGATAGAATAGCCCTTGAAATTTAGGTGTTAGATGGTGAAGGCCCACAGCTAGAGAAGCTGTTTTTGGAAAGACTTTATATAAAATCTGAGCAACAGCAGGAGAACTCCTCTACATTCAGCTAACAGAGGCAAGGGCAAGACCATCCTTTCCACCTATACATGGAATCCAGAACCTTCTAACAGTCTGAAGATTGGCAGCTTGAGAATACCAAGATACATAATGGTCAGTACCTTTCTTTAGTAGTAGCAATGGCGAAGCTCCTTCAACATTTGAGCAGGCCATGAATATTGTCAAGAAGACTCAGAGCAAGAAGAGAGCAGAGTGGGCCTAAGTCTGGTTTATGCCTGTGTAGTTTCAAGAGCCTTATCACATACTCCCCAAAAACGCCTGGCATGACATTGCAAGGAGGAGTATATGAACAGAAAGCAAGAACAGGAATTGTGGATTATCAATTATTACATGGTATAATATTGTGCCTCTATTCTGGGAATATCTAAAACTATCTGATAGATTTTGATATTTACATTATATTCACACATAAATTTATATACGTGAATATACTTGAATCATGATCTCTTTATTCTGCACATTCATGAATTATCCCTCCCCCTAAAATAACGTTTAGGATGTTGGGAAAGTGAATATTGTCAAGCAAAGATTTATCTAAATGACAGAACCATTGACTTCCATAAATAATTTTTATGTTGTTGGAAATAAGGAGAAAAAGATACCCTTTGCATAAGAATTAAAAATTCATTTCCCAAAATAATCATAACATTATTAATTTTCTGCTTTTGACTTTAGTCATCTAATTTCAAATAAACGTGTGGAAGATTTTCTTAGCAAAATGTTTCTGAGAAGATATGTTTGCTTTTATAGTCTGTATCTTATAATTTAATACTCTATTATAATCACTAAAATTTAACATTTTATCTTTTGTTCTTTCTTCAGTTATAAACTCTCCTGGATCAGCAACTATATTGTTCATCCCTTTTGAACCCCTGATAATCCCTAGTGAAGCAATGTGTCCGTGGAAAGTTCTTTAAAATATTAGAAATTGATAGAGACACTGTTCATTTTTTCCCTCTTCTTCCTTGACGTTACTTCAGCATTTTAAACCAATGACTTCTCTTTCTAAAAATTCTCTCTTGTTTTGAAGCCCCCCATGACTTCAATAATTTTCCGGGTTCTTCTTTGCCTCCTACCCCTCTACCACTGTTCCCCAGGATCCAGAATGAGCTCATCTTCCTCTCTCAATCTCCAGCCATGGATGCTGGTCTGAATCACCTGCCTTCCATGTTGCTCCCATGCAAGTCCCATGGGACTGTAGTCCCCAACCCCTGGGCCACAGACCAGTAGCAGGTCTGCAGCCTGTTAGGTACTGGGCAGCACAGCAGAAGGTGAGTGGCGGATGAGCAAGTGAAGCTTCATCTGTATTAACAGCTGCTCCCCATTGCTCACATCACCTGAGCTCTGCCTCCTGTCAGATCAGTGGTGGCATTAGATTCTCATAGGAGCGTTAACCCTACTGTAAACTGCACGTGCAAGGGATCTATGAGAATCTAATGCCTGATGATCTGAGGTGGAGCTGAAGCAGTGATGCTAGTGCTGGGGAGTGGCTGCAAATGTAATGAATGCAATGCACTTGAATCATCCTGAAACTCTCCCTGCCACTCCCAGTCTCTGGAAAAATTGTCTTCCATGAAACCAGTCCCTGGAGCCAGAAAGGTAGGGGGCCACTGCCATAGGACAATTAACCACAATATGTCCAGCCTGGAATCATCAGCATCAATCTCTTCCCTATTCCTCACCCGTATATCCTCTATCTCAAACTAAATGCAGCCCTTAGAGATTATGATAAACCTCCCACTCTCAGTGTTCAGAGAATTAATATTGTAACCAACTCTTGTATAGCAGTAAGGGTAGAGCTATCAATATTCTTAAGTGCTTTGTTTTAAATAGTTTAAGTTTCTTAACTACTCTAAGGAAATAATATATTCCAAGAATGTGTTAGTAGGATGACTAAAATTGGGTTTTGGGTAGTCACACATTCAACGTTTTTTAAATGGAAATATTTTACATTCAAGTATTATGCTAGTGCAGTGTGTGTTGGGAAAAAACAGAAAATGTTTAAGACATAGTTCCATACTCAAGGAGCATACCAGGGGAGCACCTAAATGAATCAACTAGGCTTTTCTTTTCTTTCTTTCTTTTTTATTTAGTAGCACTGCTAAAATTACAATTGAGCATTCAGTCTTCTAGTTGTTTTTCCCTTTGCTTATTACCTTGTAGAATTGGAACCCACAAATGTATATCTGTATTCGCTGTTTCTAGATGTTTTGCCAATCACTTTTGTACCCTTTTGTAATAATGCTCGCGAGCCTGCACCATTTGTAGTTTTGTTTTTTTAACCTTGCTGTATCTGTTGACTTGAACTTTCCAGAGAAAGAGGTAATCCAAATTTTCACTATTCTCTTGAATATAGAAGATTAATGGAAAAACTTGTACATGGTATAGATTAATAATAAGCACACACATTGTTGCTAACTATTTAAGATGTCATAATAAATTTTCAGAAGAGCTGTACCTGCTTATAAAGAAAAATGTAGAGGAGTCATTGCTAGGGACTATTGGTGTGACTACCAGTACAATGTTATCAGGAATATGAAAAATGTTATAGAAAAAAATAAGAGTATAGTATTTCCATTGTGTCTTTTGGGTGGGGAAGATGTGTGTGTGTGTGTGTGTGTGTGTGTGTGTGTGTGTTTGTATGGTATGTCTTTGTTTTGGTTTGTTTTTCTATTTTTTAATTAAACAGGTGTTCTGAATCATACTTTTTTAATCAACACTTTCTAAACAACATTTGTTCAATTAAATGCAGATAAATCAGAGGTAACAGATGGGTGTATCCACAATCTGGTTCCAAAAATGAATGATAGCAAGATGATAGAAAAATGTAATACCAAAATCCAGGTATTCTTCAAATGCATAGACGGGGGGAAAAAGTGCTATAATTTGCATGCCACATAAGCACTTTAAATGTTATTCTGAAAAGAATGCTTCAGTAAAAATATTCAAAATTATCCAGAAATCTGAACACTTTATTACTCAAAAAAGATTATAGTTGGATAAAATGGTTTAACTTGCATGGATTCAACTCAGTCATGACAAGTCAACACTCAGCAACTCACTAGAACATTACCACCTTGTTCTTCAGTCACTTCATTGCTACTTTCAACCCATATGTTTTCTTCTCTACATTTTACTATGAATTCTCTCATTATGCAATGCCGAATTTTGATAGAGAATATCACATAACTCTCCTAATGGACCTTCACTTGGTCATGCCAGTAAACTTTGATTGAGTCCCCATGCATCTTCAGGAGTCATTTCATTATTTACTTTTAATTAATTCATTCCTTGCAATTGTTCTAAGACTTTTGGATTGTCTTCTATTATATATTCATTAATTTATTTATTCAATCAAAAATATTTATTAACTTACTATCAGACACTGTTCTAGGCACAATGAGAAAAATCATAAAACACAAAAATAAGAATGCATTTTTTGACAAATTAACTTGTTCATAATATGTATTATTATTTTCCAAATCTGTCTTGGCATAAGCATAACAAATTCCATAGTCAGAGATTTTGATTCAGTCCATCTGAAAGAGGGCCTAGAATGTTTAGAGATCTTTCTTAATGATTCTGATATATAGCCAATTTGGGAACCAAATGTAGATGACTAGAACATGTTTGAAACTTGGGAAAATGATTTGGGAAATATCAGCTTAGGGAAGCTTCTTGTAGCTATGTGAAAGAACAAGGAAAGCTGAGAGAAAGAGAAAGTATAAAGGAGGAAAGACAAAGAAGTTAGGAGCACACTTCTAAACTGGTCAGTGGCTTTAGAGGAACAAAATATGAAGATGGTAATCTGTAGCATCAAATGCCATAAACAGTTAGCAAGGTGATAATTTTAGTAACTATTTACTGACATCTTACTCTGTGCCATACACTGTGCTCAAAGTGTCACAAACATTCCATGTTTAACTCTACAACAACTGTATAGGAAAATAAAGTTCATAGCCTTTAAATAACTTGAAGGACTTCAAGGTCCTTCAGTAGCAGGGCCAGGATTCAATTCTCTATCTGCTACACTTTCAACATATAGGTTATGTGAGCATCATTATCCTCAAGGATTTTCACCCATCCTAGAAATGAATAGCTTTTATATTCAAGAGAAAGAAGAAATGGGATTGAGGGCACAATAAAGAGTATATTTAAGAAGGTCACTTTTTCTCATAAGCTTGTGTGAGGATACATCTGTAAAAATGTTTCCATAGGGGTAAAATGTATACAAATGCAAAATATCCCTATAAAATAATGAAGTGAAGAGTAGAGAAAGAATGAAGTTGAAGCAAGATTTTTGAGGCAATGGATTAGAAATTTAAGGAAGAAGCTCTAGTCAACTCTATTCTTTTTAAAGTATGAGACAGAGTGAAATTGCTAAGACAGGTAAAAAGTTTTGGCTATGGAATTCTGGGTGCTCCTGGTAAGGTCCTATTCCTTATTGTACCCACAACACCTAGATTTCCACTTCCAATCCTGTGTACATACTATATTCCTGGAGTCTAGCAGGATTCCTAGTCATTCATCATCCTTGCACTCTGATCCCCATATGGATTTGTACATCTTTCTATCTATTCCCATTTTCCACCTATCCACAACTCCTGAAACCCTTCTACCTCTGAAAGTCAAAGTCAGCAACGAAATCCCTAAGTAAGTCTTAACCTCTTGTCTCAATATTCCCTTAAACTTCATGCTCTATTCTTCTCCTGAGGACACATATTTCCCTGTAGCCCCGAATCTTTCAAATTTACTGTTAGTAATTTTACTACCATTAAACTCATTGTAAATTATTAAATATTCTTATTCTACATGAGGCAGCCTGTCATAGTTCTCTCATGGAGGTGGGAGAAGTGTTCTTACTTCCCTTTACTGCTTTCAGATTATGCTCTCTCCTTTTTTCTTGAAAATAACATCGCTTTGAATGTTGTAACATCAGACACACTGTCCGTTACTGCCTATTGCAGTTAACTTCCAACTCTCCCATTTACTACCCCTCATTGCTTAAAGATTTAAGCACCTGGATCACTGTTACTCTTTCCAATATGCCTAATATAATCCCAGGATGACAATGTACTAATCTTCCCAATATCTAGCCTTCTTAGTTCCTTTCTCTCCTCTCTTTTAATCATCTTGTCCTTCAAATTTCCTTAGATACTCATTCCCATTGTCACAACCCAGATGTCATTACTAGTAGTCTTAACCACTTTCTAACAATATCCTCCTATTTTTTCTAGTTTATGCACTCTAGTGTTTCAACTCTGTGTTTTAACTCCTCTTGGATATGCAAGTAAAGGAACAGTAAATATTATACATGTGTATGCATGCACATATACATATTTTATTTAAATAAACTTATGAGATAGATCTTATAATCTTCCTTTTATGAATGTTGAAAAGGAGACTCAGATTAATTTTCTAAGGACCACTTAGCAGTCAAGTAGTGAAGCCAAAATTCCAGCCCATGTCAGTCTAACCCAAAGCTTAACTATGTACCAAATTAAGTCTAAAATATTAGTTCTAGTAGCCTGAATTCTTGGTGTTCATGCCCCGAATATCTTTCCAGATTTATCTTGTTCTACCTTCTTACACACACCTTACTCTTCAACAAAACTAGAAACTTCCTAACCTTCAATGTGTCCTAAACTGGGCCAGCAGAGCCGCTCATGTGAACGAGCTCTCCCTTTCGGTGCCTGGACTGTGTTCCATCTTATGCCTGTTGAAATTCTGCTTATTCTTCAGGACTTATTCTTCTATTCTTTTCTCTCTCTCTTTTTTCTAAGTCCTCTCCACAGGATTTTTCTGTTCTCTCCTTTTAACTCGTAGCAATGTCACACATCTATCTTAGAGGTCTTATTTAAATTACAAAGCGGGGTGAGACGTTCTATCTGCTTCTCAAGTTGCTCCAGACTCCCTAGCAGATCATCAACTCCTTGAAGCACTTATTCATTTTTATATATTCCTTACAGAAACACCACTACATGCTTTTCACTTGACAATTATAACTAACGCTCTTGGAGCACTTAGTGCCAAACATTGTTCTAAGCCATTACATATGTTAATTAATTCAATCCTCACAATCCTGTGAGGACAGGTACTATTATTATCCCAAAATTTAAAATGAGAAAGTGAAGTATAGAAAACTTGTCAAAGTCATACAACCACTGATTATTTGATCCGGGATTTGAACCTAGACAGTTTGGCTCCAGAGGACTTTACTAAGAAATGCTACCTTTTGCTAGTGATTGATAAATAGTATCATAAATATTGGTTGAATCCAATAGTCTAAATAACAGTATCTTAAAAAAATTACAAAAACATAACAAGGAGATTAGAGGAGTGAATATCATCTTGTGTTATCTTATCTGGCTATTTGATAACACAAGTAGGTTATTGTAATTATAAGCTTTAATACATGCTGCCTATTAGGAGAAATCATAAAGGTGTCAGTAAGGCTTATTGTATGAGATTAAGATAGAATTTACATTTCATATCAAGAGATAAAAGATTGCAGGCACCAGTACTAAATTTTTTTAAGTAGGCTTTTAAGATTAAGTAGAAGATTTGATAGTGTGGAAATAGACTGTAAGTCAACTATAGAGTCTCAAAATGGCCCAGCAAAGCAAGGAATATCTGAATTTTTTGTTGCATAATTATCTATATAAGTTGATGTGAAATTTCTTTCATAATCTTTCCTCATCATCTGGATAGCCTCAGAAAACAGTTGTCATCCTCCCTTCAGACCTGCATGTGAAGTACTGGTATTTTTATGAGACACTATTTAAACTGTGGAGAATAAAAAGCAACAATGACCTAAAATGAAATTATGTGTAGGTACAGATTTTCTTTAAAGGAGAGAGTAGATATCATTTGAAAACTATGCTAGAGAGCCATCTTCAATGTATTCCTATAAAGATACTATGTTTAGCATGTCACTGAGAGAAATTTTCCTCTATTATGTTAGACTTTTAAAAATAATTTTTATATATTGATGTATTGTGGACAGTTTTTTAATTAAGTATTCAGCATTTTCATCTCTTCTTTTATAACTTTTCTTCTCTTAATTCTTTGGAAAATGAAGAAGACAGGAACACATTTATTAAAAATTAACTATGGTTAGTAAATCTAAATTCTTTAATTTTTAAAATTATTAAGATATAGTTCTCATGTTTCAGAAACATATATATTATGTAGAACAGAGCCCCCTGGCATGTCTGCATGTCCTTCAGGCTCTACTGTTCAGCATTTTCCTCTCAGGTCATTAGTTGTGCCTTGCTTTTCTGCCATTTTGAATGCTCCAATGGTAAATTTGTACAAGCTTTATTAAACATAAGCAACACACACTGTGGATTTTGATGACCAGGCTTTCCGTAATGATGTGGCCTTTTAAATCCGAGGACTTAGAGGCACTCTCCAAATCCTCTCCATGAGTCTTTTTAAAGACACAAGCTACTTCGGAATAGCCAAATAAATCCAAGACACACTCTGTGAGTTTCAAGAAATTATGAAGCTTTTTAAAAATATTACTCCCTCTTGGACATGATGTCGGTGGCACTTCAAGCCTCTCCCTTTATATCTGGGGCCACTGCCACCACCACTTATGAGTACAGGGAAGTAAGCTGAGAAAGATCCCCAATTCCTACCCAGAGTCTTGAGACAGTAGAAGGAGGTAGAGGTAAAACAGTGAATTACTTGTCTGGGAGATCTGATGTGTGCCAGCGTAATACACAATTAATAGCAAAATATTTTATATAGTAAAGCATTTTTTTCCATTATCTATGAGCTATGTTATGCTTATCTCATTGTTGCTTTATCTTTTATTTGTAGAATCTGCATTTAGTGCCTGAAGGGAAGGGAATTTTATAATCACAGAAAGTACCACAAATTTACCACCAGCAAGAAATAGAACAATTCCCTTGACAATTATTCTGGAATCTTTGCCTTAAGCTTTATTTAATAATAACATTTATGTAATAATAACCATTGACACATAGTGCTTATTTTACTTCAGGCAATAGTCTATTTTCATATATTACCTCATTTAATATCACCACAAATCTTAAAAGATGCAAAATATTATTGTCTCCATCTTATTTATGTAAAAAAATTTAATATTATCTCCATTTTACAGATAACAATTCTACATCACAGACAGATTAATTTTCAAGATAATACAATTAGCAAGTGGTGAAGCCAAGATTTGCATACAGGTTGTTATTTTAGACAGTTAGGAGAATGTTAAACATTATGAGCAATTCATTTAACCACTATGCAATAGCATTCTCCCTTTCAACTTTGGGTATATTGTTTTCCCACCTAATCAAAAAATTTATTTCTGACCATATTCTGTGAGTTATATCTTTTAGGCAAGAGCCACAAAAATTTTTATTGTACACAGCTTTGAAAAGAATTTACATGAAAAGTAATAGGCACTGTCTTGATTTGGTCAAACTCAACATTTGTTTTTTTTATGTATCTATAAAATTCCAGGGCATATTGTGGCTAATGTGCATTATGAGAATATTGTCATGTAAATAAACAATGGTAAATCTGATTCTCATTCTAAGACCTCTTGTTCCTGATGGGACAAAGTAGAGAATGTCAAAAACCCAAACCTTGTCATTGAATATAATTTATATAAGTGTTCAATTCTTAAAAATTATTTCAGTGCTGTGAGCATCAAAGTTTCCTGGAACCCACAATTTCCCATTTCCAGGTATATAATTTAAATTATTTTTGCTCTTTAACAAAAAAATTAACTAAGGGAAATTACACATTTTTCAAACTTCTCACCAAAAATGAAGCAGTTTTGGGGGGAAAAAAGCAAAGAGTTATGTGAGTTTACTGATATTGACTGAGAATGCTATCTTAGTGCCATTCATATATAAATGAGTTAATATAAAATATAACACCATGAAGCCATTTAAGAATTACATTATATCTATACCATTTTTTTATCCATTTTAAATAAAATATTAGTTTATGCTTATATAGGACTGATCTCTAAGTGTTTTATATTAACTGAATTAATCTCTACAACTATCCATCATTATCTCTATTTTACATATTAAAAAAAAACTGAATCATAGAGAGTTTAAGTCATTTTTCCAAGGTTTCAAACCCATTCAGTTTTATTACTTAGCCACTATGGTTAATTCCCCATTGACAGTCAACAAAGTCAATCATTTTTATGATTCTAGTTCACCACTCTCTGGCATTTGCCCTTTTGTTTTAGTTACAAAAAACTGCTAGGCCAGCGTGGTTGCTCACACTTGTAATCCTAGCACTCTGGGAGGCTGAAGCGGGAGGATCGCTCGAGGTCAGGAGTGTGACCAGCTGGAGCAAGAGCAAGACCCCGTGTCTACTAAAAATAGAAAAATTAGCTGGGTTTGGTGGTACACACCTGTAGTCCTAGCTACTCGGGAGGCTGAGGCAGGAGGATCGCTTGAGCCCAGGAGTTTGAGGTTGCTGTGAGCTAGGCTGATGCCACAGCCTGGACAACAGAGTGAGCCTCTGTCTCAAAAAGAAAAAAAAAAAAAAAACTCCTGATGGAAACACATCAATGCTTCATGCCTCCTTAGGCTGCCAATTGTCTGCCATTAAACTAAACATTTACACAATCATTCATTCAAATTTTTACAATATTTGTGGAACCAAATTTATGTTTAAGGTTATGTTTAGGATATTGAGATGTCCACTAAGCTACTTTTCCCTTTTGAACTGATAAATAGCCATATTAATTATTATTGTTTAATTATAATTTGTTCTTCAGTATCAAATTAGTATTTTAGTTTATTTTTATTAATGCATTATATTTGTGCATATTTATGGGGTACATGTGAAATTTTGCTATATGTATACAATGTGTAATTGTCAAATCAGGGTATTAAAGATATCCATCACCTCAATCATTTATTATATATTTGTGTTGGAATATTTCAAATCTTCTCTTGTAGATATTTTGAAACATATATTATTAACTATAGTTATCCCACCATGCTATACAACACTAGAACTTATTCCTTCTAACTGTATGTTTGTGCCCATTAACAAACCTCTCTTTGCACCTCACATCCTTCCCAGCCTCTGATAGCCACCATTCTACTTTCTACCTCCATGAGATCAACTTTTTTTTAGCTGCCACATATGAGTAAGAACACATCCTCGAAACTTATAAACGTCTAACCAAACTGGAGGAGGGGGAAACAACTATACAGAACTAGAAATCAGCACTCTGAAACAGAAGTGGGATTTTATCTTTTGTTATAACTTTCTTCATACTGGAAAGAATGTCATTAGTCAATTCTTTTTGTCATGCACTTAGAAGTCAACTTCTTATTGTTTTTAGGATGATTCCAGTCATTAGTATACTCATCAAAATGCAAGTAGCAAATACATCACCCTTGTCTTTAAGCCCTCATTTAGGGACCTATAAGTTCCATGGAAGTGTGAACATGGTAGTGCTGTACTACAAAGAATTTTTTTAAATGTATAAAGTTGAATGAAGTTGTTTTATTAAAAATGGGCATATTCATTCCTACAGCACCACCATCTATACTACCTCACCCCCAATTTAATGCATAATTTAATTCTGACATTAGGTGAAATCCTCCTTTCTAAGAAACATTGCCTAATCCACCAAGCTAGAATAGATACCCTATACCCTTCCATGCTCCCTTGGTATCTTTGTCCACATAGTGGCTAGACTACACATTGGCACCAGATCACTTCTACCACATTCTGATGGTTCAGTCTAGCACATGCCCAGCCCAAATACAACAGGAGAAGAGAGAAACTCTGCCTTTTTAGGGGAAGAGTCAAATACATGGTACAGTGACAGGAGGAATTATTGGGGCCCATATTTAGATATAATCTTTATGAATGCCTATTTGAGATTAGTGATCATACTTTTAAAGTCAATATAGTTTTTGCCATTTTGTTTTCTACAATTTTTATTTATTAGGATATAGGCATGAAGTAGGCAAATAGTTGAATTCAACTAGCATTTAAGTTTTATCAGAAAAGGTAAACAAGTCATGGTAGGCAAAGGATTTAAATGGTTTATGCCAGGAAGTTATTATAGCAGACGAAGAGCCAAGTAAAGAAATATGGGAGATGGTGGATAATGAAAATCTTCATTTGAGGCCTCTTTGAGGTTAAAGAATTGTTAAAATGAAAGTAATGGATTTAGTAAGCTGGAATAATATTGGGGATGAACAGACAGGGCAGATTATAGAAGTATATAGTTTTTGATGTTAGTAAGTTTAGGAGACAAAACATAGGACCAGAAATAAAGGAAACAAGCTATGTAATAACCAAGAAAACAAGTCTGTGTAATAACCAGTTCTAAAAATAAGCCTTAAATGCAGAACAAAGGCAATGGTCATTACAGGTATAAGTAGAATAAAAAGGTTCCACGGAGGAGCTGAGAATTGACTTGAACCTTAGAGATAGGTTGGAGTCAGCCAAAGAAGGCACCACTAAGACTTGGTGGCACTATTTGCACAGAGTGCTTAACCTTAGAAGTGCATGTTGAGCTTGCACAGTGTCATTTAAGGAGTTTAGAATTTGATTTTTGGAAAGTGGAATCACTGAAAAAAATTAGTAAGAAAAGGATAGTATTAAAATAATAATTTAGGAAATGAAAATATAAGGAAAAATATGCAAGAAAGATTTTAGTGAAAATGAGAGAAAAAAGAGCAGTTAAGAAGCTAGGACAATAACCCATTGTGATAAAGCATTTCTTTAGCATGTATTTATTCAATGTGTAGAATTAAAAGCTTTGCCATTTTACTGACACCGTTGACCTGCAAAGTCAGACATAAAAAAGGAGAAGAAAGCTCTAAGGAACCCTTTAAACATAAGGTGAAAAGCACATGGTCTGCTGATGGTCTTGGAACAGCGAAGGGTCTCAGTGTGACCATTTCCCGTGGACTCCCCTGCCGGTTTGACTACGTCTTACAGATCCTGACAATTCCCCCACAAAGTCCCAGAAGGCCGTCTTGTACATGGTTTAGAAGCCAACTGAGGAACAAATGAAAAGATAGCTTGTAGGGTCTATGAAACAGAACAAAAAAAAGTAGCTATAGCAATAAATTTGCCCATTTCGATCAAGTGTTGTTAGTCCCAGCAGTCTCTTTCCTGACTGGAGACACAATGACACTGTCTCCAAAATGATTATCTTTGAAGATGCAACGTGCTGCAGACGTACTGATTTCACAATCTACATCACTGGATTCCTAATTTGCTTAAAATAGAGACTTCTAAAAGGTATTGATTTTGTTTTCCATACCTCGTGCCTCTGATGATTCCAGCAAAAGAGAATGTGTCCTTATTCATATTGTTTGTTATTACACTGATTTCTTGCCTGCTTCCTGCTGGGAACGAATAATCCCTAATTCCTACATCTAGTTGAAAAAAAGAAAAAAAAAAAAAAACCTCAAAAACTACTCTATAATCTCTATAAAGCTTTCTAACTCATCTTATTATGATATAAAAGAATAAAGCTGCCAGCATCTTGGGTCCATTCATCCATTCCACATATTTTTACTTGCATCTGTTATATAACAGGCATTGCTTTAAGATCGTGTCCTTATGGAGTTTGGCTTCAAGAACAGTTTACATTCTGGGATATGTCCAGTAAACAAATTGTCCCCTGAATAAGCTATTCCAATAGAGAGTTTTATCAGAATTCATCTCCTTATAAAACATAAACAAAGTAAATAATGTCATGGTTCCTCCAGTTCCTTTTACTTGCTTCTTCTTTATTTGCTTGATACTACTTTGCACATTTTCTCAATAGTGAAAATTGAGATACAAAGTAAATCCTTCCCACAAAGCAGAAAGTATATGTTTATTTTGTACAGCTTCAAATCGACTATGGTATTTCACCAATTTCGGTTAAATTTTCCTATGAATGTTGTTAGCCATAAGAAGGTTGATCAACGAAGAGTGAATTCATTAATTGACAAAATTTTTGATACCTACTATGTGTTAGGATTTGTGTGCTAAAGCCATCATTGATACTCAATATAAACAATTTGATATTTATATTATTCAAATGGAATAATCCAAATTCCAGTATAAGTGGAAAGCCTGTTTAAATAGCTTCTGCCCCCTGATGCATCTTTATTGAGGTATGATTGACAAATAAGAATTGCAATTTTGAAGGGTATTGAGTCCTTAATTTGGTTCTCCGTTTGACTGTTGTTGGCATATATGAATGCCTCTGATTTGTGTGTATTGATTTTGTATCCTGAGACTTTACTGAATTCATTGATCAGTTCCAGGAGTCGCTTG
>CM052438.1:119183511-119248563 GCA_028533085.1 Varecia variegata | reverse complement strand
GTGCGATGTGCACTGTTGGGGGAATGGACACCCTTGAGGCTCGGTCTCGGGGGGTTGGGGGGGGCATGGGCAATATACTTAACCAGAACGGTTGTACCCCCATAATAAGCTATAATAAATAAATAAATTTAAAAAAAGAGAAAAAAAAAGAATTGCATATACTTAAGGTGCACAACGTGATGTATTGATATACACATAACAATTACCACAGTCAAGCTAATTAACATGTCATCACCTCATATAGTTGTATATATGTTTTGAGAACACTTAATATCTATCCTTCTAGGAAAGTATATTAATACAATGCAGTATGGTTAATTGCAGTAACATTATTGCACATTAGATTTCCAGATTTTGCATAACTGAAACTTAGTGCACCTTGTCCAACATCTCCCTATTCCACCTTCCCCAAGCACCTGGAAATCACCATTCTGCTCTCTGCTTCTAGAAGTTGAGTAGTTTCATATTTTTTTCTTTTCTTTTTCTTTACTTTTCCCTCTCTCTCTGTCTCTTAATTTCTTTGCTTTTTTTTAACTACCAAAAACTTCAGATTGTTTTTTTTCAGATTGGTTTGTTTTATAAAATTTAAAGTTTTCTTTTGAGGGTTGGAAAGAACACGTTGACACTTGGATAGATGAAGGGCAGACCCTTTGTAACTTACAGCTTTGAACAAAGACGTCTGTCAGGCAGGGCTACACAGAGGTTGCATTGCACTCAGGAGCAGTGTAGCAACAAGCCGGAGTCCTAGGGGCAGCTTATGTATGGTAAACAGGGTGGGGCTGGGTAGTTTCTCAGGCTTCCTGTGTTTTGACTAATCTGAATAATTCTGACAGGCTCTGGAGCCTAGGAGCTATTCCTAGTGCTGTAGTACCTAGCTCTGGGGCAACTAGGGCTGGTGCATAGGGGCCTGAAGTCTAAGGGTCTATTAAAGGATGGGGTTGAGATATGAACTTAATCAGCTGCTGAAGAAGGGGAACAGATTGGCCGCTGGCCATGGCCTCAAAACTGGATCAAGACAACATTTTTAAACAACTTAATTACATGGTTGTATCTAATGTGTTTAATCAGTTTATGTAAGATACAGTTTGCTTTCATACAAGATATAGCAGAGGTAAATTTATTACTTATTTCAAGCTCAGGAAATTGTACCAATAATTCTTGAAATATGAAAATGATAGTAGAAGGATACATTGTCAGTGATATCCACAAAATATTATAGTATTCTTATATATACTGCACTAGGCATATCTATATCTACATCTATGCTTTCTATCTATATCTGTAAAATCGAGATAATACCTACTCAAAGTGATTATTTTAAGGATTAAATAAGATACAATCTTATTTATATGTAAGATACAGTCATATATTTTATATAATTCTTCCCACCACCATCCACAACAAAAAAATGGGTCAGCAGTGGGGAATTACCAAGTTTACAATGTCTTATGCAAAAATACATTAGAAAATCCTAAAAACCTGTGAAATTAGGGAATTAAGCAGCAATACTCTCAAACACTGTGAACACATTAAACCTCATATTTTGACTAATAGTGCTTCCTGTCCTCAAGTTTCAGAATAGTGTCCACATTTTACACTCCCCCACCCTTTTGGTTTTGTCAAAAAGCAAAAAAACTCTTTTAACCACCCTGTAACACACTCACACACAAGCACAAACTCCTCCCATGAATCCTTCAAAGTCCAACTCAATTACTGCTCTGACCATGAAGTTTTTACCACCCCCTCAATCAACTCACTGTAAGTGACTTACAATATAAATTCATACTTTCTACTCTCCTGGAGCTCCTGTAATTAATTATCCCCCAGTTAAGGAATAATTATAATCCAACGTGGAATACAGGTGTTGCATTAGTGTTGATGAAAATATATGCTACAACCATGAAGACATATGACACCTTAGTTCTGAAAAGTGAATTAAGAAGATAGAGCATAAACTGCCCATTCCAAGTAGCTTTCAAAAATCGATAGATATCTAAACTTGAAGCCCAAAGTCCTTATTTTTGGTCTCTGTTTTGTCTTTTTTTTTTTTTTTTTTTTTTTGAGAGAGAGAGTCTTGCTTTGTTGCCCAGGCTAGAGTGAGTACTGTGGTGTCAGCCTAGCTCGCAGCAACCTCAAACTCCTGGGCTTAAGCGATCCTCCTGCCTCAGCCTCCTGAGTAGCTGGGACTACAGGCATGTGCCACCATGCCCAGCTAATTTTTTCTATATATATTTTTAGCTGGCCAGATAATTTCTTTCTATTTTGAGTAGAGATGAGGTCTTGCTCTTGCTCAGGCTGGTCTCAAACTCCTGACCTCGAGTGATCCACCCGCCTCGGCCTCCCAGAGTGCTAGGATTACAGGCGTGAGCCACCGTGCCCGGCCCACTTTGTCATTTATTAGTTCTGAAATATAAGAAAGCAAATTGAAAAATAATCTAAGCATCTGGGTACTAATCTTTGGATCCTTTCCAAGTAACTGTATAATTTGAATATATATTTTCTATGAAGCATGATTTATTCTATTTAAAATTGGTGTAATTCCAAATTTCCCAAGTTACACAAGTGTTATGAAGATACATTAATTCCTTGCATTCAAAACTATTCCCTGAGTCCCTAATATAGATTAGTCACTCAAGTAGGCCTTGAGGATAGAACAACAGGCATGATATTTTATCAATTTTAAGATGTACCTTATCCACATTTTACCATCCCTAAAATATCTTACCATCAATGGTATGTTATGATTGTCATGAACTATATTTTTATGCTTTAAAAATCTTTGAAATTGTGATGCATCTTCAGTAAAATACACTATTGTACAGTCCATGTTTTCAAGTTTAGTTGCAGAAACAAAGTTCATAGAACTAAGCAGAAAATCAGAGAATATAGGACATACTATATGATCACAGAAAAAGGAGCATAAAAATTAGTTTAGGTGGTGTTGAGGGCTGAATTTTGTACCCCACCTTCTCCAAACACAAATGTTGAGATCCTAACCCTCAGGACCTCAGAAATAACTGTCTTTGGAGACAGGACCTTGAAAGAGGTGATTAAGTTAAAATGAGGCCATTAGGGTGGGCCCTAATCAATATGACTGGTATTCTCATAAGAAGGGGAAATTTAGACACTCAGAGAGATACCAGGGTGCATGATCACAGAGGAAAAACTTCTAATGGGAGGACATTGTTGGGAGGTGGCCATCTGCAATCCAAAGATAAAGATTTCAGAAGAAACCAAACCTGTCAACACCTTTCTCTTGGACTTCTAGTCTCAAGAACTATGAGAAAATAAATTTCTGTTGTTAAATCCACCCAATCTGTAGTATTTGGTTATTAGAGCTCTAAGAGACTAATACAGGTGATCCAAGAGAGCACCTAGACAAGTTATATCCAGTCCATTTCAAGATGAGTTAGAATTGGCCAGGTGATGAAAAAATGGAAGTAAAGCACTCAAGCCAGAAAAGTAATCCTCAAAAGGCAGGCTATGAGAAAAAAATGGTGTATTCATAAGACAGTTACAAGTGTGTTTTACATGTGTGTGTGTGTGTGTGTATGTGTGTGTGTAGTCTGAAGTGTAGACAGTGTGTTTAGCAAAGCAAGAAGCAGTGAGTGAGAAATGAAGTGAAGAGGTAATCAAATGCCAAATGACCTAGGGCTTGAAATTCAGGTAGAGGAATTTGAACTTTATCCCAGGGACAGTAGAGAGGATTTTAGGCATGCACAAGAAATTTCAGTAATAAGATGTGTGGCTTTGTCTAAAATGTATGTCAAAAGTGGCCTTTTACTATTGCCATGAGGCAAATGTTAGAATTTGCTATAGCCTATATTTGATACACACATGAGAATAAATAATAAATTGTGTATGTGTGGAACTTGCTGCTTTGAAAGCCTATCAAATATAGGCTATAGCAAATTCTAACATTTGCCTTCAGATATAACGTTGTAGATGATGGATTAAGAGATCAACCATTTTTAGACTCCCAGAGCTTATTATACTTTTGTCTTTAAATTTTACCATCTTGTTCTATGGTGTTCACCCTCATTTAGACTTTGTATTTATACCTTTTCTCGAAACATTTTCCTTGCCACTCTTATAACACAGAGCATAATTTTTATTCCTCTATTGATTTTAAAAGTTAATTTGTAACAATATAAATTTGGAAGTTAACATAACCTAAAACTTAATAGCTGACAAGAGTGGTAGCTTTAGGGTTTCAAGAGGGAAAATCTTGGGCAGTGCCTTTATCAAGATGGCTCATATCATGAAGTACTGAAAATGATAGTGATAAAACCCAGTTATTAAATATATATAACCTAGCTTTTATGTTAGAGAAGTACATAGGGAAAGTTTGAAATTTCACTTCAAAACAGATTTTATTTTGGGGGAAATCTTTTACACTTCAGATTTGCATTTACATCATCTTAAACAAAGATCAGGCAAATATAGCTTGGAAAACATAAATATTAAAATATTCATTTTGCATGAATAAATAAATAAAGGCCTCTCTCTGAAAGACACTGGGATTTCCATTTACCTGAGCCTGTGTGTTATTGCTAGAAATAATGGAAGGGTGGAGAGGCTTGAGGGAGTTTGAGGGGAAACACTAAAGTCCATAAATGATTGCACAATAGTGGCCCCTGGTGGGGAGAACAGGTTCTGAAATCCAGAGAGGGTCTGCTCACCACATCAAGACTGCATTAGTCTTCATTTTTGCTTCCATTTAAAGTTATTTTTGTAGGAATGTATTAGTTTTACTATAAGATCTGGCACATAGTAAACACTAAAAATATATGAGTAAATTAGATTGAAACATTAAGTCTAGGAAAACAGCTTTTAAAAATTTCAACTGATATGAGGGACTGGCTGTTTTAAATGTGAGTATAAACTTGATGTCTTATCTGTAGAGTCAAATATATTGATCTTTATATGATAGGAATTTGGCAAATGCTATTTCCCTAATTTACCCACATTTTGTGATAAATACATCTTCAATCCCCAAATATTATAAAATACTATGAGATTATTTCAGAATTTTGATAATAGTATAATTTAGTTATATTTAAATGAGCTTGAAAGAGAATAATTTTAATCTTAAAGCAAAAGTGTTTTTCCAAGGAATAGAAAGAAAAAAGGTTTTGTTTTATTTTCTATTCTTAGCTAGGCTTATAAATGTGAGCTACAAGAACTGTAGCTTTTCCTTCTCCAAAAAGGTAGAGAAATGGAAGGGAATGGGTACTGAATAGGTAAGAAAAATTAGTATAATCTGCAGTTTGGATTCAAACCCAGAGTAGTTGCCTGGAACAAATGTATCCATTTTACTAATTTCCAGAGGTGCATATTCAATAAAAAAAGAACTTAATTGTTAAGCCTTAGATATTATCATAGTATTGGTAATGCATCATAGAAATAAAATTTATTTCATATTTTGAGGAAAACAAACAAAAAAATAGGAATGCAACCATCCATTTTTGAAATAAAAGAGAAGAAAAAAGTCAGAGATTATATTTGTGTCACAAATGCCTCTAGCTCATAGGGAGATTTGAGTGAAGTAGAATAAGCCTCCTCCCCGGCAATGCTTGTGCTTTCTGACTTTGGAGGAGGATTTCAGCCCCTGGCCATGCCCTCATCATAATTAATAACCTGCACCATGAGAAGCTGCAGCAACTTATTCAGCAGCAAGTATTTGCTTGATATGTATGGAACACCATAGCGAATTTGAAATATTTTTAACTGAGGAAATATGGATATCTAGTATTAATAATACATAATCTCCCTTGACACCCTTCCAAAAAATCCATCAACCAACAGGGAGTGGCCTGCTATTGCCTTACTGAACTGGTAAGTAGGCTGTTAAATCTAATTCTCTGCTTATATTTTCTGGTCACTTTCAATGCTGTTTATTTCATATTATTTTCTATTTTTAACAATTCAAACCTTACCCATTTTATTGGTTCCAGATTGAATTTCACATTTTTTAAAAAACATTTTAGCCCAGAATATTGTCTTTTTTTTTTTGGAATTCTGATTCCAAAATATTACCTGGAATATTTATGTGTACTGTCTTACTATTCATTTTACTTGTTAATTTATATTTATTTTTTTCATAAGAATTTGAAGCAGTTTACAGTTTATTAGATTAAAAATTAATAGGTTTGGGGAAATAAATGTATAAGGGGAGTGTATTAGTCAGAGTTCTCCAGAGAAATAGAAACAACAAAATATCTATATATGAGATATAGTTCTATATTTCTGTATGTGTGTATACACATACATACATATATGTATATATACATATATTTTATATATAGAGAGAGAGATTGATTTTAAAGAATTGTCTCATGTGGTTGTAGGGGATGGCAAGTCTGAATCTATAGGGCAGGTCAGCAGACTGAAAATGGAAGCAAAAGTTGATATATCAGTCTTGAGTTCGAATTCCGAAAGCAGCAGATGAGAAACTCAGGGAGGGTTTTTATGTTGCAGTCCTGAGGAGAATTCCTTTTTCAGGAAACCTCAGTCTTTACTCTTAAGGCCTTCAACTGATTGGATGAGGCCCATCTGCATTGTAGAGGGTAAAACTCAATGAGATAAAATAACAAAGCAATAATATCATCTAACATTGCTTAAACTGTCACTGAGATTCTACTTATAACAACTATTATTACAATTTTTCATCTATTAGCAAAACTCATGTAAATCACTAATTTCTATTTGTTGGAAGTTAGCTTTGAATGATTAAACTGTTTATTGGGGTAACTATAGCACCATATTTGTCCAATTCAATTACCATTTGTTTTTCTTTTTTATTTCTAAATACTGGGATTCTGTATGCTACGAAAACCTCCTCTGTTTCATAATCCATATAGTGTACCTTAGGGTAACCTAGGCTAATTAAACATGTTTGAAATTTACAGGAGATATCTCTGCTTTATCAGAGTTCATTTTAGAAAAAACCAAGTCTATGTGTAGTTTCATAACTGTTCAGGTTATCACCCTCACTGACAACCAAATATTCTTACACTTTTACCAAGTATCTGAATATCCACTTACCTGTTTAATGAACTTAGCTACTAGGAGACAAATTTGCCCTAAACCTAACCCACCAGATTTAACCTTCTGAAGTTAATTTATAACTTAAAAATAAGCCCTTCAAAAGCTTTCTACTTATTGTTGCACTCAATTTAGAAAGTTTCATTAAATGATAATTTTACAAGTTTCATGTTACCTTCAGGCAGGTTAAATATTTTTTTCCCATTATTTTTGAATATTGTGTCTTGCTGTTGTATGACTGTTTGGCATTAGAAATTGTTATATAGTCCTTTGAATTATTAATATTTTGTAAAAATATGCCAATAAGTTTATAAGTATGATTTCCCCATGGTTTCCTCCACTAAGGGTGCAGCCTTTTACTCACCAGGAGAAAAGTAGCTTAATTTCATGATTTATAAGTAAGGAAAATAACATTTTCAATACTGAAAATCAGGGTCTATAAAAGAAAAGAGAAATGTAACTATTAAATGTTATGGGCAACAAATAAAGATTAGTGTGTATTATTGTAACATAAAGCAACCATGGAATTGAGCAAGAACTTTAACTGCTATTCAAAGTAGGACAGAATGTAAAAGTAGGATGGTGAGTCTCAGTCCCTTATGAGTGTGTGACTTTGACTAAGTCATTCTCAATTCACTGATTCTGTGTTTTCTCCTGTGAATGTCAGAATGACAAAGCTTAGTATGTAGAATGATTGGCAATTAAGAAGAAATTGTTTTGTAAATTTTAGAGTGTTTTTAAATTTGAAGTATATCAGATTGTACTTATTTAATAAATGTGTAAGTTTTTTCTAATATGATAAATATAGGTCTGGAATGGAAAGCAAGAAACTGGTTCAATAACTAATAATTAGTTCAACTTTGTCAAATCAATTAATATTTTTGGATGATAGCTTGAAGTGGAATTGTGAGCTTTAATAGGGTTGTGGTCAGTAGGAATAAAAAGCAATCTTTGGGCCTTTTCTAGATCTAAAACACTGTAATTCTATCATTTATAGCTTTATTTTATATATCAACTCAGATATTTTTGTTTATTTTACAGATTCCTAAAATATATTCAAGAAAGTTGTAATGACTTGTGCGAGATCCCGTGGCAAGTCAATAGCTGTGTTGAGTTAAGAAATTTACACTGGAGCCCAGAATCTGTTATCCTGACTAGTGCTCCTTCTCCTGAAACCCTCTGCCTTGATAATAATATTTCTCCCTTCTGGATCCTTGAGTGTGCCCTTGTGATTGAATCCAATTTTTATAGAACAAATCCTTGTAATAAAAGGATTTGTTTTTTGAAGTTTGGATTCGGTCAAGGGGCCACACTTGGGGATCTAGAGGGCCACATGTGTTCTTAAGGCCACAGTTTCTCCACCCAAATCAATCTGCTTGTGTTAATCATTTTGAGAAATACTGATATACTGGGCATACTCCCAGTGTTTTAGGCCCTGTGCTAAATGGATCAGATTAACCATAAATGTGAGGCATAGCTTCTACCTTCAGAAAGCTCACAGTCTCACAGAGGACTTTACATGCTGCCATTTTTATACTAGCTTGTGTAGCATGTAAACTCAGCAATGTACAACGGGCTTTGTGTAGTTAAAAATAGACAGCTACTCTCAACATTAGCCATGCAGTATCTCAAATGGAAGTAGAAGGAAGATTCATTGCTTTGCTCATTTAACAGTATGGTGAGGAAAGAAGACGAAAGAGATGTATCATTTTGAAAGAACAATGAAGAATCTCAATTATATCAGGAATTTATACATTGGACATGGCACTTTAAAATCCTGTGCCTGATTATATATACATATATAACAAATATAAATCATCCTCTTCATATGCAATTCTCCATTTATTCTTTATGACAAACCTGTGGGATAGATTTATCCTAGTATTACAAATGATGACTCTAATGTTCAGATATTAGAAAGTATAATTTTGCTATTTGTCTTCCTCATTAAATCGTAAGCTTCTGGGAGGGAGCAAGTAATAGTAGAAACAACTTGCTTATGCTGAATTCTCTGTCCCATAAAGGCCATGTGTACCTGAACAAGTTACTTAACCTCCCTAAATCTCAGTTTCCTTACCAATAAAGCAGAATTATGTGAAAAAAACATATAAAGCCTTAGTAGCTATGTAATAGATGTTTCCTACACCATCATAGCGTGCAGCCCATGAAGAGTCTTTCTTAGCAACTGTCAGGGAGAGATGTCATCAGTAATATTCTGTGTGGGAGTTTCTGATACAAGTGGCTACTTAGCAGCTATAAAAAGTCAAACTCACAAGTTATTTTTAAAATCATAAATTAAAGTATATAAATAACTTCCAAATGATAGGGGCATGCCATTTTAATAACTCATGAAATCTTTTGAGATTCTTGCCTAGATCCAGATAAGTATTAAAGCTTTCTACTTCAACAGATTTTTTTTCTACAATGTAATTCTTCTCATCTTATTCAAACACATACAGCATAGTGATACAGAAATGGTGAATGTTGAATAGAACTTAAACTAAAACACGAAAATGAGAACCGTTTTTAACTTGACTTTTGTTCCTTTCATCAAACCTACCATCCAATATGAAAGCTTGCACCCCTAAGAAAGAAAACCTACATGTTGCAATATTGAGAATAGGGGAAGGAGGAGACATATACTTCCAAAGAAAGACCTCTGAATTGATAAAAGCAACATCTGATTTAACAGTGGAAGATCACCAGGATCCAGGATTGTACCTATAGCCCAGAGCACTCAGGCTCATTTAATTTCCATTTGGAACCAAAGGGACCCACTGTCAGTTTTACTGCTAATATCCAACTGATTTCTTTTTCACAGAGGACAGATATTAACCATCCTTCAAAATAAAGTTACTCTGATTTCCAGAGATTGTAAACCTCTGACAAAACCAACGGAGCAACAAATTCCTTATGGAGACAAGAGACTTAATGAACAGTGTTTCCATTAAACAATGTTGAAGTTGCTTATAACAGCTATAATTGTGATATACTGATGCTAACCCAGCACTCAGAAAATCTGAGACTCTTTAAGCATAACATAAGTAAGGTGAATACTTTCCCTCAGTGTGGAGGAAAGGGAAGAACAGTTGACATATCTGCCAATGCCAAAGCTGTGTTTTATTAATAAGACCTAAATTCCAAATCTTTAAGAGAGGCCTTATTTTCAGCCTTCTATTCCTTCATTTCCCTTACTATTCGATTTCACAGTTACAAAGATCAATCCTTCCAAGTAATTGATTGATTGTCATCATTGATCTTGTACATAGAAAGTGGGAAAAAAACACACATAAGTCTTTCTCAGCATTTCAGCAAATTTCCTCCATTAAGTGTTTATATTGGCAGAAATAAAATGTATGTCCTTGGTTTGGAAATGGCTCCCTGATGGGCATGGATTGCTGGTCATCCCTCCCTGCTCAATCTTATAAATTTCTTAATTAGAGCAATGGTGGAACAGAATTGAAAAAAAAAAAAAAGTACAACTTTCAATATGCCAGAGGAAGAACAAAAATAAAACTTTACTAGGGTCAACATAAACTGATTATAACTTCTATAACTCTCTCAGAAATATCAAAAAACATTTTTAACCAAAACTTCTTTTCTCTTCTTTTCTAAAGCCTCAGTATTCTTTTTCCTGCAGTTCTTCTTACTAGGGTATATTGCCTTTTTTAGCTCAAACTGAGACTCTTTGGCTAAGGATGGAAAATAGCAGTACCATGCTCAGCTGAGGAGTTTTTGCAGGGCTAACCTGTATGGTATCCCTGAAAAATAGCTTTCATTTTATGTCAGCTTCTGTTGATAGACGGCAACTTTGTGTTAAAAGGAGTCTTTAGGCTTAGATAATGAAAAATACTATGATTGATATTTTATGTCTAGTACCATGAATATCAAAAGAGCACCACAGGTTTCAAATATTTACAATTCTTATTCGTGCCCACCTCAGTTAAGCCTTCTATAAGCCAGGAAGACATTTTATTCAACTGAATAAATATTCATTGAAAATATTCAATGCTGTGTTAGGCAGAGGACACAAAAATTTTAAAAAAGATATGGATATTGCTTTTAAGAAACTTAAGAATAGTAAGAAAGTCAAATAAATAAATGTATTCAAGTGTGATAAGTGAAAGAAAAGGACCGTACTCAAGTCGTACAAGTAGCAGAGAAGTAGTGATGAAATTAGTCTGCCATCTGTAGAGGTGAGAAATATGGTCAGGGCTGCATCACCAATAAGACAACACAAGAAGGAGTTTGAAAAGTTAAGAAGTCTTGGCTTTTTAAAGATCAAATGTGACCACTACCTCATCAAGGTTGCCTGCAAATAAGTAAGTTTTAATTTAAAAGAATAACTGTGCTTTTGCTGCCTGTGCTTTGGTGGTCATATTTTAAAAAATCGTTGCCCAGAACAATGCTAAGAATCTTTTCCCTTATGTTTCCTTCTAGTAGTTGTACAGCTTCAGGAGATATTACGTTTAATTTGTCAGTCTATTTTGAGTTTATTTTTGTGTATGGTGGGAAATATAGCTCTTCTGCATGTGGATATCCAGTTTTCCCAACACCGTTTATTAAAGAGACTGATCATTTTTCATTGTGTGTTTTTGCCAAGTTAGACAAATTTCAGTTGATCGTAAATGCTTAGATTTCTTTCTGGGCTCTCTATTCTGTTCCATTGGCCTATATAACTGTTACCATGCCAGTACCATGGTGTTTTGATTACTGTAGCTTTGTAATATATTTTAAAATCAGGTAGCGTGATGCCTCTAGCTTTGTCCTTTTTGCTCAAGATTGCTTTGGCTAATCAGATTCTTTTGTGGCTCCATATAAATATTAGGACTATTTATTCTATTTCGGTGAAAAATCCCATTGGAATTTTGATAGGAATTGCATTGAATTTTTTTTTGATCAGAGTATTATGGATGTATAAATGTTTTGATTACATGGATTGCTTTTGCACTGCTTCAGTCAAAGTTGTAAGTGTGCCCATCACCCAGAGAGTGTACATTGTACCCATTGGATAAGATATCACCCACCCCTACTCCCTCAACCTACCTGCTTGATTTCCATCAAATTTTACTTACATTTGTGCACATGACTGTTGATGTTCCAGTTTAATAATGAATACATGTGGTGTTTGTTTTTCCATTCTTGCCACATTTCACTTAGGAGAATGGTCTCTAGTTACGTCCAGGTTGTTATAAAGGTATTAATTCATCATTTTTTATGGCTGGATAGTACTACATGGTGTACATATACCACATTTTCTTAATAAACTCATTGACGGGCACTTGGGTAGATTCCACACCTTTCTGATTGTGAATTATGCTGCAATAAACATTTGAGTGCAGATGTCTTTTTGCTAAAATGGCATTTTTTCCTTTGGGTAAATACCCAGTAGTGGGATTGCAAGATCGAATGGTAGGTCTACTTTTAGTTCTTTGAGAAATGTCCATACTATTTTCCTTAGAGCTTGTTATAATACTGGTTTGCAGTCCCAGCAACAGTGTGTAAGTGTTCCTTTCTCTCTGCATCCATGCCAATATCTATTGTTTGGGGACTTTTTGATAAAAGCTATTCTTACTGGAGTTAGATGATATTTCATTGTGGTTTTGATTTGAGTTTACCTGATAGTTAGTGATGTGAGTATTTTTCATATGTTTATTCGCCATTAGTCTATATTCTTTAGAAAAGCTTCTGTTCATGTCTTTTGCCCAATTTTTAATGGGTATGTTTGTTTTTTTCTTGCTGATTTGCTTGAGTCCTTTTTAGATTCTGGTTATTAGTCCTTTATCAGATGTATAGGATGTGAATAATTTCTCCCATTCTGTGGTTTTTCTATTTCCTCTGTTGATTGTTTCCTTGACTGTCAGAAGCTTTTTAATTTAATGGAGTCCCATATATTTATTTATTTTAGTTGTTGCTGTGATTGCCATTGGAGTGTTCATAATTTTTTTGCCTAGACCAATACCTAGAGGAATTTTTTCAACATTTTCTTCTATTATTAGAATTCTTATGGTTCTGTGTCTTACATTTAAGTCTTTAATCCATCTTGAATTAATTTCTGTGACTGGTGAGATGTGGATCCTCTTTCAATCTTCTACATGTGGCTATCCAATTTGCCCAGCACCATTTACTGAATAGAGATTCTTTTCCTCAATGTATGTTATTGTTTTCTTTGTCAAAGATCAGATGGCAATATGTGGATGGTTTTGTATCTGAGTTCTCTGTTCTATTCCATTGGTCTATGTATCTATTTTTGTGACATTACCATGCTGTTTTGGTTACTATAGCCTTGTAATATACCTTAAAGTCTGATAAGGTGATGCCTCCAGATTTGTTCCTTTTGCTTAAGTTTGCTTTGGCTATTTGGGCTCTTTTCTGTTTCCAAATGAAGTGTAGGATTATTTTTTCTAGATCAGCAAAAAATGATATTGGTACTTTGATGGGAATTGCATTGAATCTATAAATCACTTTGGATAGTATGGACATTTTTAACAATGTTGATTCTGCTGATCCATGAGCATGATATTATTTTTCCATTAGTTTACATCTTCTGTAATTTCCTTCCTCCGTGATTCATAGTTCTCTTTGTAGAGATCTTTCACCTCCTTAGTTAAATGTATTCCTGGTATTTTGTTTTCTTTGAAGCTATCGTGAAAGGTATTGAGTCTTTCATTTGATTCTCAGCTTGACTATTATTGGTATATAGGAATGCTACTCATTTGTGTACATTGATTTTATAACCTGAGACTTTGCTGAGTTTATTTCTCAATTCCAGGAGTCTCTTGGTGGACTCTTTGCAGTTTTTCTCTATATAAGATCCTATCATTAGCAAAGAGTGATAGTTTGACCTCCTCTTTCCCCATTTGGATACATTAATTTCCTTCTCTTGTCTGATTGCATTGGCTAGGAATTCCCAGACTGTGTTGAATGGAAGTAGTGACACTCTGCAACTTTGTCTGGTTCCAGTTTTTAGTGGAATACTTTCAACTTTTCCCCATTCAGTATGATATTTGTGGTGGGTTTGTCATATATGGCTTTTCAATTTTGAGATTTGTTCCACCTATGCCTATTTTGTTAAGTGTTTATCATCAAAGAGTACTGAGTTTTATCAAATGCTTTTTCTGCATCTTTTGAGATGATCATATGAGCTTTGTTTTTGCTTCTGTTTATGTGGTGAATCATATTTATGGATATATGTATGTTGAACCATCCTTGCATTGCTGGGATGAAGGTCACTTGGTTGTGGTGGATTATTTTTTTGACATGCTCCTGAATTCAGTTTGCTAGGATTTTATTGAGGATTTTTGCATCTGTATTCATAAGGAATATTAGGCTGTAGTTTTCTATTTTGGTTGTATCCTTTCCTCACTTTGGTACCAAGGTGATACTGGCCATGTAGAATGAGTTGGGGAGGATTCCTTCCTTCTTGATGTTGTAAAATAGTTTCTGTATTATGGGTACTAATTCTTCTTTGTAGGTCTGATAAAATTCTACTGTGAAACCAGCTGGTTCAGTACTTTTTTTTATTGGAAGACTTTTTATTGCTGCTTCGATTTTGTTGCTTGTTATTGTTCTGTTAAAGAGTTGTATTTCTTTCTGATTGAGCCTTGGGAGGTTGTGTGTTTCCAGGAATTTGCCCATTTAGTCAACTTTTTTGAATTTGTGTGCATAGTGATTTTTATAGTATTCAGATTTTTTTTTTGTATTTTGTGATATCAGTTGTAATATCTCCTTTTTCATTTCTGATTTAGTTTATTTGGGTCCTTTCATTTCTATTTCTGGTTAATCTAATGAGAGATCTATCAACTTTGTTTATCTTTTCAAAGACCCAATTCTTTGTTTCATTAATCTTCTGTATTATTTTTTTGTTTTTGATTTTATTTAGTTCTGTTCTGATCTTCATTGTTTCTTTTCTTCTGGTGGGTTTGGGATTGGTTTGATCTTCCTTTTCTACTTCCTTGAGACTATTCATTAGATTGTTGATTTGTGATATTTCTGTCCTTTTGATGTAGGCATTTAAGACTATGAATTTTTCTCTTAGGACTGCTTTTGCTGAATCCCATAGATTTTGACAATTTGTATCACCTTTGTTATTTAGCTTGAGTAATCTTTTGATTTCCATTTTAATTTCATCCTTGACTGACTAATCATTCAACAGTAGGTTTTTTTATTTCTATGATTTTGTGTAGAGTTGAGTGTTTCTGTTGGAGTTGATTTCTAATGTTATTCCACTGTGGTCTGAGAAGATACATGGCATAATTTCTGTTTTGAATTTTTGAGACATATATTGTGGCCTAAGTTGTGATTGACCCAAGAGAATGGTCCACGTACTGATGTATATTCAGTAGTTTTGGGTAAAAATGTTCTGCAAATGTTGGTAGGCCTATTAGTTCTAGAGTCCCACTTAAGCCCAATCTGTCTTTATTTATTTTCTCCTTGAAGGATCTGTCCAATTCTGTCGCTGGGGTGTTAAAGTACCCAGAAATTACAATGCTGTTGCTTATCACTTTGCTTAGATCTAGTAGGGTTTGCTTTATGAATCTGGGTGCATCTGTGTTAGGTTCATAAATATTTAGGATTGTTATGTGTTCCTGTTGAATTGCTCCCTTTACTGTTATATAATCACCCTCTTTGTCTTTCTTTACTATTATTGATTTGAAGTCTATATTATCTGATATGAGAATGGCTACACCTGCTTTCTTTTTACTTCCTTTTGCATGGAATATTTTTTTTTTCCATCCTTTCACCTTGAGTCTGAATGAGTCCTTGTGGGTTAGATGTGTTTCCTGGAAACATCAAATACTTGTCTTGTATTTTTTTATCCATTCAGACAGCCTGTGTCTCTTGAGTGGGGAATTCAAGTCATTCATATTTATTAAAATACTTGATAAGTGGGCCACATTGTTGTTCATAATGTTGGGTAGAACCTTATTGCTTTGTTTTACTTCCTGATCCATTATTTTTATGGGATCTGAGCTTTAGCTTTTGGGTGATTTTATACTGGTAGGTTTCTATTGTGCTGATTGATGTATAATGTTGATCTGAGTACTTCCTACAGGGTAGGTCTGGTCTTGACAAAATTCCTTCAGTGTTTAGTTGCCTTAAAAAGCCTTTATTTCTCCCTCATATAAGAAAGTTTTTCAGGATACAAAATTCTAGGCTGGCTATTTTTCTATTTAAGAAGGCTGAGGATTAGACCCTGATCCCTTCTGGCTTGTAATGTCTCAGTTGAGAAGTCTTCAGTTAGCCTGATGGGTATTCCTTTGTAAGTTATTTGAAGTTTTTGCCTTATGGCTCATAGGAGTTACTCCGTCATGTTAACATTGGCCAGTCTGATGACTATTTGTGTTGATTGCCTCTTTGCAATGAATCTCCCAGGTGTTTGTTGAGCTTCTTGTATCTGGAAATCTTAATTTCTAGTAAGACCAGAGAATTTTCCTCAATTATTCTCTCAGATAGGTTTTCTGACCCTTGGTGTTTTCTTCTTCACCCTCAGTGATGCCTGTGATTCTTATATTTGGCCTCTTTACATAATACAATATTTCTTGTAGGCTTTGTCATTCCTCTTATTTCTCTGTTCTTTATATTTCACTGACTGATTTAATTTGAGGGTGTTGTCTTTAAGCTCTGAGATTCTTTTCTTCTGCCTGGTCTAATCTATTCTTAAAATTTTCACTGTGTTTTATATTTCCTTGAATGAATTTTCCATTTCCAGAAGACTTATTTATTTATTTATTTATTTATTTTTAGTAATTCAATTTCTTTAGTTCCTTTTTCATTTATTTCCTGCATTGTTTTTGTCATTTCTTTGTGTTGGTTTTCCATTTTCTCTTGTATTTTGTTGAGCTTTCTTATAATCCATATTTGGAATTCTTTATCTGTCATTTCAATATTTTCATTTTGGTTGATATCCATTGGTAAAAAGCTGTTGTTTGCTTTTGGGGGTGTCCTTTTGCTCTGATTTTTCATACTTCCAGAGTGCTTTCACTGATTCCTTTTCATCAGGCCTCTCTATCAAGTCCTAGGGATATTAGGCTTGGCTTGCAAGCCTGTCCCCAGGTCCCCAAAGAGCAATCCCTGACAATGCCAGGGAGAAGAGTGCTGGTCCCGAGTTGCCTATCTGGTGTTCAAGCAGGTTTGATGACCCTCCTCAGTTGCCTCTGTCCTACTGTCTTTACCTCTTCCCAGCAGTGTGAATAGTGTTAAGTCCCCCAGCTTAATCTTCAAGATGGCGGGTGGTACTTGTTAGTGCAAATCAGCCATACCATGTGTGCTTGAGTTGGAAGATGGTATGATGAGCTATAGAGTTGTTCTGTCCATCAGTGATTGCTATTTGTGTGAAAAAGCCACCTGCCAAGATGTTCTTTTGTGTCCATGGTAGACTTTCATCCCCCAGGTGGAGTACTCGAGTACCCCAAGCTTTAGGAGAGGTGCTATACCTCCCAGGGGGTTGCTTGATCTCCACCACCACTGAGGTTGAGGAAGGAGCAAGGCAGTGCTTGGCTTAGTTGCGGAAGCCTACAAGGCTTTGCAAAGTGTCAGCGGGGTTCAGAAATTTCTTTTATGGCCACTGTAGGAGTAGGAAGCTCAGGACAGGCTCTCTATACTGAGAGGGCTGTTTGTCGAGGAGGAGGCTAAATGCTTGATTTTTAAGGCCCCAGGCTGGGATCTTTCCGCTTTTACCCAGTAGTGCAGTTTTTCTGCAAGGAGGGGTGGGCACTCTCCCAAATCAGCACCCGTTGGACCTTCACAGCACTCTCCTCTCACCTCAGGCCATGTGGGCTCCCTCAGCCCCTGAGTCCAGCTCTCAAACCTCCTACCTGGCTGTGTGTCTGACTCATTAATGTGTATCTCTGCAAAATGCCAGTGGGCAGGGAATTCCCAGATTGTGCACCCCTGTTCCACCACAGGTCCTCAAGGGAAGAGGTGTGGGCTCCACTCTCTGTGGAGACCTCAGCCTGGGAGTGTTCCACCAAAAAGAAGCAGCTGTTCATGAACTTCTTGGCTCAAAATGCTCTAGTAGGGGGCGTAGTGGCTCCACACCTGTAATCCTATCACTCTGGGAGGCCAAGGCAGACAGATTGTTCGAGCTCAGTAGTTCGAGGACAGCCTGAGCAAGAGCGAGACCCCGTCTCTACTAAAAAAAAAAAAAAAAAAAAATAGAAAGAAATTAGCTGAACAACTACAAATATGTTGAAAAAATTAGCTGGGCATGGTGGTGCATGCCTGTAGTCCCAGCTACTCAGGAGGTTGAGGCAGTAGGATTGCTTGAGCCCAGGAGTTTGAGGTTGCTGTGAGCTAGGCTGATGCCATGGCATGCTAGCCTGGGCAACAGAGTGAAACTCTGTCTCAAGAAAAAAAAAAATGCTCTAGTGGTTTTAATGGGTGGAGAAGAGGCCACAGCTCCCAGTCAGCCCAAGCTCAAACTGCTTTCTCAGTTGCAGTGGATAGGGGAGGTGCAGGGGAGGATGTGTCTGCATGGAAGAAAGCCGGCACTCCACCCTCTTGTGGAGCCCCTCATGGACTGCCCAAACCCCAGAAAGATGCTAGTTCACCCCACTATTCCTTATTTGTCACTGAACCTTGGCTCATGGAGAGTGGAAGAGGCTTCAGTAAACTTAGTGGCCCACTGTTCACCGAAGGCACATAGGAGGGAGAGGGGAATCCCCTCTTACCCTTTCACTGGGCTCTGTGCCTCTCTGGTTTTGATCCCTGCTGATTACTTCTCCTCTTTATGTTCTTCCTTTTGTACTTCACAGTTTTTCTCCATGGGGTCCCTGGCCATCTCTGTCATCTCTCTCTGTGATCTTCACCTGAGCTGTGACTCTTCTCCTTTCTTTTCTGTCCAATATGCAACCTTCCTGCTGGGATGTTCCAAAAAGAGATGTCTATAGTCAGCCATCTTGGCTCTCTCCTCAGGGATTGCACTGAACCTGTAGATACCTTTTGATAGTACAGATATTTTAACAATATCAATTATTTTAATCCACGAATATGATACATCTTTTCATTTATTTTTTCCTTCTTTAATTTCTTTCATTAATTTCCTTTAGTTTTCAGCACATAAATATTTCACCTCATAGGTTAAATTATTCCCAAGTGTTTTTGATACTATTATAAAAAGTATTTCCTCAATTTCTTTTTCAAGAATTTATTGTTAGTGGATAGAAACACTACTAACTTTAGTGTGTTGATTTTGTATCCTACAACTTTACTGCGTTTGTTAGTTAGTTCTAACAGGTTTTTAGTAGAGTCTTTGTGATCTTCTCTACATAAGATCATGTAATCTGTAAACAGATAAATTTCACTTCTTCTTTTCCAATTTGAATGCATTTTACTTCTTTTCCTTACCTAATTACTCTGACTAGGTCCTCCTGTAGTATATTGAATAGAAGTGGCCATTCTTGTCTCATTTCTGATCTTAGAGGAAAACTTTCAGCTTTTTTTTTTCCAGCTAAATATGATTTCTTTTTTGTGAAGAAATAATTTACTCTCCATATTATGTGTAAATCTACACTGAATTGATATACTTTGAGATATTTTACATGTTATACTAACATACCAAGTCTTTTCACCACAAAATATTTGAAGCTTTTAACATAAGATTTAATATCTATCATACTACTAAATATGAAATGTTTCTTTGACATTTAGGGAAGAGAATTTCATTGACTATACTCTTATACTTCAACTAATATTTCAATTTAGTTGTAGAACACAAAGTTATAAGCAATATCATAGCAATATCATAACACCATTATAGCAATATCCTAACTCTATCAGATTTACTATAATTCTACATAGTTTTTATGAGCTCCAGAAATCATTTGTCTGACATTTGAGAAATTTTTAAGGTATTCTCTTCTATCTAGGAGCTAAGAACCACTCATACCTGTCCTGTCTGTGAAAAAAAAAAATAATATATTAAATTATGTTTTCCCAGAAAGTCAGACTACATATTGCCAAAAATCTAACTTAATCTATACTGTAGAACTTTTCCTTAAGAGACAGAAGAAATAGAAATATCACTTGCAATAAGTGAAATTAAGTGTGAGCATTTATGCTCATCACAGGAACAATACCTTTTAAATATAATATCTGAGAAAATTCACTCTTAAAGCATCAGAGATAAGGTACAATTTATATTCATACTTTTTCATCTCATTGGAATCTTTTGTGAGCAATCTTCAGCCTGGACCATCTATTTCTGCTTCTAGAAATGTGGTTAAAAAGCAAAATTGAACTATTTGGGCTATCAAAGTTTGTATTAAAATTGATCTAGACAAAAATCATTGTGGCATTTCGATTAATTAACCATCTACAATGTTAAACTCACATCTTATAGTATTAAAGAAGTAAGATGTGTGTCCTTTACAATTATAATTTAAACATTGCAAGGGGCAAGATGATAGTTTTCCTTATCAACTTACTGTACTGTCCCCAAGAGAAATGTGCATTTAAATGGGAAAAATGGAATGTATCAAATTAAAAATAATAACTTCTCTTATACTACTCAATAATTTCTACTTTCACCTAAAGGAGAATTTACCCCTCTATAAATCTCTCCCTCTGTAAATCAGGTGATAAAATATTTCTTGTTCAACACCATTTAAAGTACCATTTAAAGTCCTTGCACCCCCACCCCACATCCCCATGGTGTTGAATCAGATTATCACCTAAATACTTTATGCTCTGTATAATAATATAGACTACATTTCAATTACTGCCATAACTGTTTTTGAATTTTTCATTTAACCAAAGTTCTGTTGCTATATGCTATGGTTTGAATATTTGTGCCCCCCTCAAATTTATGTTGAAACTTAATCCCCAAGGCAACAGTGTTAAGATATGGGGCCTTAAGAGGTGATTAGGACATGAGGGCTCCTCTCTTATGAAGGAGTTTAAGGCCTTTATAAAAGATGCTTCTCAGAGCATTCAGCCTTTTTGCCCTTCTAGCCCTTCTGCCATGTGAGGACACAGCATTCATGCCCTCCTGAGGATGTTGCTTTCAATGCACAATCTTGAAAGCAGTGAGATCTGGCCCTCACCAGATACCTAACCTACTGATACGTTGAGTTTGGAATTCTAGCCTCCAAAACTGTGAGAAATAATTTTCCATTCTTTATAAATGATCCAGTTTCAGATATTGTGTTAGAGTAGTACAAACAGACTAAGATACTATATACACATAATTGCTCCCTCCTTGCCCACAAACCACATTAATATTTTTTATTTTGCTTCTTTAAATGTGATTTCTGATGACAATCTTTATCAGGAAAGTGCTTTAAGTTGTTTTTCAAGGAGTTGTATGAGGTTGATTCACTTAAAATGTCTGAGCCATTTTTTATACAGTTACTTAGGACCTATATAGGACACCATTGAATTGAACTTTTCTCTTGTTATCCTCTAGAGATATTTAAATTGCAAGCTAAATATCATTAAAAACTTAATGTGATGATCTGAATAAATAACTGAATAAATGAATAGATAGGTGAATAGATTAACAGATAACCAAGTATAAATTTTTTTAAATATACCATCAGGCATTCTTGGAATATTAGGAAATTATGTAAAGATTAAAATAAGCAATTAAATAAGAAACCAGAAATGAGGTAAATACCATTTTTTTTTAATTTCTGCTCTTAACTCACTAATTACATTCAATATTCCTATTCATAGTATTACTTAAAAATAATGATTGTTTATGGTGAGAGCTTGCTATTTATATTCTCCATGAATAAAGGCCTTTATTGAATTACTCATCTTATAATTAAATATCTCCACAAACAGTTACTGTGGTATTATAAAACAATTGCTATTTCAGAATTTTGAAAAAGCGTCGTCTGACAGAAAAAAAATTAACTACCATATTTGAACTAAATTAAAGATATTTGAATCAGATCTTAGCCATGTTGAAGGCACACAGTTTCGGGAACATTGCAGTATGAGAGCACAGGAAGAAGAGACAATATATAGATGATCATCCATGAAACGAAGGCAGAGTCTGTCGTTTTCTGGCCTGGGGAAATTACCTTTAAAATTGTTTTCTTTTTGACTGTAATCTATGGGAAGCCAAGATATGCAAAATAAGCCTTGTTTATTGGAGAGACTCAACAAAATGTTACAAACAAAGGATATGCAGAGTCTGAGGCCCTCTATTAGGGTTCATACCATTTTAAGCACTATTTTATTTCTTTTGATATTTGGTTTATGTAATATTTTTTCCCATAAACATTGAGAAAGAAAGGGCTGAAATATCCTGCATATGGGCATAAAATATGACCCAAATGTCAGATACTTCTCCCTGTTTCACGTTCTCAGGATTTTCTTTGACTTCTGCTTGCACTAGTTTAGTTTATCAGCTTATGGTCCCACATAAGCTATCCCAGTACCATTCAGGAATCTCAGCCCAATTTTTTACTGAAAAACAAAAAAACAAACAAGCAAAAAAAAAAAAAATCCATCTTCTGATATAAGGCATTTATGTGTGACAGTTGTGAGGTAAGTTCAGGGCTGTTATACAGGTGACATGCATCAGTAAAGGCAAACTGTTTTTGTTATTGAAACTACAAGGGAGTTTTGGCCAAGGTTCAGTTGCTTGTTGTACAAAGATCCAATTATTGAGACAATGAGGTTTGTCAAAGAATTTTTTAAATATGAAAGATGTCAAATTCATCTGATTCAAGGATATCATGGCCTTTTCAAGGAGGGGACATGTGCCTTGGGGCTAGTTATGGTGTGCATGTGCACTGTTATGGTGGATGGTGTGTCTGGCATCAGCAAGTCTGCCTCTGGGGGCCTGCCTAATCTCAACTCCTTTGTCTTGCAAAAAATCCGCCATTTCTGGGAAACAACTCAAAAAATCAAGTAAAGAGAGAGGATTATAAAAAACACCTAGGGGTTAATGTGATTTGTTCATAGAGCTGGTTACAGTTTTATAGCCAATCTCCGTTGTCATTGGTTTTCCATGTAAGCTGTTAAATATTTCAAATATCATTTCTGAATGTGATAGGGTGGAAGTAAAGATGCAGATCTTTGACACTTCAGGAATATAAACATCTTCAAAAAAGAATATGCACATTTCTGATCTTAAAAGCTCTTTAGACACTCCACCATTTAGCTCACCTATCCCCATCCTTTCTCTCTCAATGTATTTTTGATCCTTCTCTCCCTCACCCTGAAATTCTGTTCTTTTCTAATGTTGAACAGTTTTAGCCATCTCTTTCATTTTCTGATTTTTCTTAAGTCATGCATTAGGGTTTCAATTTCTACCCCTATATATATATAGTTTATAAATTTATTTTCTTAAACAGAGACAATTGCCTCCTGAAGAGGAATTGTATTGTCACTTTTAAGGATCATATTTTGTGTGTTTGCTTGCTTGTTTGTTTGTTTAAATAGACTGCTTTTAAGAGCAATTTTATGTTCACAGAGTAATTAAGTGGAAGGTACGGGAATTCTCCTTTACTCTCCACTCCCCACCCCCCATCAGTCCTCCCCGACTATTAACGTCCCAGAACCAGAGTGGTATATTTGTTACAATTTATGAACCCATCATTATCATCCCAAATCCACAGTTTTTACATTAGGTCTTGTATATTCTATAGGTTTGAACAAATGTATAATGACATGTATCTCCCATCATAGTATCATACAGAATTCCTTCAGTGCTTTAAAGATCTTCTGTGCTTGAATTATTTGTTCTTCCCTTGCCCCAACCACTAGCAACCACTGATCTTTCTACTGTCTTCATAGTTTTGCATTTTCCAAAATGTACTAGAGTTGGAATCATATAGCATATAGTCTTTTCAGGTTGACTCTTTTCACTTACTAACATTTAAAACTCAATAGCTCATTTCTTGTTATTGATGAATAATACTCTGTTGTCTGGAAATACTACAACTTATGCATTCACTTATGGAACAACATCTTAGTTGCTTCTAAGTTGTGGCAATTATGAATAAAGCTGTTATAAATATCCATGTACAGGTTTTCATGTGGACATAAGTCTTCAACTAGTCTGGGTAAATACCAAGGAGTGTGATTGCTGGATCATATGCTAAGGGTATGTTTAGTTTTGTAAGAAATTGTCAAACTGTCTTTTAAAGCGACTGTACCATTTTGTGTTCTACCAGCAATGAATGAGAGAATCCCGGTTGCTTTACACCCTTGCCAGCATTTAAGTTTTGTCAGTATTCTGGGTTTTGGATATTTTAATATGGGTATAGTGGTATCTCACTGTTGTTTTAATTTAGTCCTCCCTAATACCACATTATGTTGAACATTTTTCCTATGCTTACTGGCCATCTGTATAGTCATCACCTTCTTTGGTGAAGTCTGTTCAGATTTCTTCTCCATTATTTAACTGGGATATTTGATTTTATTTAGTATGGAGTCATAGGTATTCTTTGTACATTTTGGATAATTGCCCTTCATCAGATATATTTATACAAATATTTTCTCCCAGTCTGTGGTTTATATTCTCATTCTCTTGCCAGTGTCTTTTATTCATTTTTTTCATCCTGTTTTTGTTGTATTATGGAGTCTGGTATGTGAATTAGAAAACCTGAAAGAATTTTAATTGATTGTTTCTAAACTGCCTTCCAACCCTTAACTACTTAAGAAGTGCATTTTTCAAGTGACATTTTGATATCATAAGTTATCACAAAGTATATGTGCATAAAATCTAGCAAATTCATTTAGAAATATTCAATATCTTATTGCTTTTTAAAAAGATTTTGTAGGAAAACAAAATGAAAACAAACATCCCTCCCCCATGTATGAATTCATTACCACAACCTAGCATAGAATTAATCAGAAGGTAGAAAAGTTGACTAACAAGAAGACTCTGGTCTAAAGAAAGTCTATGACTTGACAGCTCATTAATTTTTCAGATGGTCATCATTAAACTGTGAGAGACAGGAATATTGTAAATAAATTCAGATTCTCCTCTTTAGCTCTTAAAAGTGTCTTTTGAGTGAGGAAGTCTCGTCTATACCTAAGAACAACAGAATGGAACTTTTAAAAGTAAATTGGGAAATAGAGGTTAGAGGAATGATTATCATCAAGTATGGATTTTTTTCTAAGTAAGATCTCGACCTACACTTTTTTATAGGTCCCTTCTAAGTATGTGATTGAGAGCCACAGGAATAGTCGCATCAATTGTGTATTATTTGCATAGATTAACATAGCCTTTTCACAGACAATTTTCTATTATTTTCCTGCCAATATAAATACCAAAGACTATTAAAGTAAGAAGAGGCTTAAGAAAAGGTAGATTGCATCTTGTCCCAAATCGAAGCACAACTAATGACCTGAAGGAAATTTGCTCTGCTAAAATTACTAGAAATCAGAAATGTCTTATTAAATACACACACAAAGAATGGCCTGATCACAAGACTTACTGTGGTAAGACCTTTGAACATTTACACAGACACCTAGGTAAATTTCAGCATTGTCACCCATTCTCAAGGTATTTAAATTTTACAGTTTTGCAGATCTTATGGAAATACTTTCATTAACTCTTTCAATCATAATTGGTTATGTAAGAAACAAATGATGCTTAAAATACCAGTTATAAAAGCATGTAGTTTTTATTTCTGATGAAAGAGATATTTAAAATTATTTAAGCTATGCATTACATGAAAAAGGAAGAATAACTCTAAAAATTCTAAAGCTTAATATAGCCAAAAGTAAAACAGAAAGCAATATTCTTTTTTTGAGATATATATGAAATAATATATGCTAAAATACTGTTTTTATGCATGTATTATTACCTATTCGTATATGTGTAGTTTCCTAGAGATGCCATAACAAACTACTACAAACTGCATGGGTTAAAAAGTCCCAAATCAAGACATCAGCGGGGCCATGTTCTCTATAAAGGCTCTAGGGAAAAATCTATTCTGTGCCTTTTTCTTAGCTTCTGGTATTGCCAACAATCCTTGATGTTTTTTGACTTATAGATACATCACTCTAATATCATTCTTCATCTTCACACAGGATTCTTCCTGTGTCTCTGTACCTCTGTTTTCTCTTGTGATAAGAACCCATACTATAAGGCCTTATTAGTGTCCCCCTAATTGAGTATGAACTCATCCTAACTTTATATCGGCAAAGCCCCTATTTCTAAATAAGGTCACATTATGAGGTCCCAAGAAAAAAATGAATTTGGAGGGTGGAGATTATGCAACCCAATACACAACATAATATATAAACTTTGGATACAGAATAATCTGAATTCGAGTTTAGACTCTCCTACTTAGTAGCTGTTTAAGACAAATTATTTAATCTTTCTGGTTATAGATTAGTCTCTTTTACATAAAAATATGATAAGCCCAACTTTACCAGGTTGTTTTAAAATTTAAAAATGATATTTGTGAATTGCCAAGAAAGAATCTGCCACATAGAAGGTTCTAAAAAGTATTAACTGTTATTAGTTTTATAATTATTATTATATAGAATCACAGCTGCCTTCTATTATAAATATTTAACTTAATTGTAGAGACAGCATTTTTGAAAGGAAATACAAATCTTGTCCTTTTTTGCTCCTTATAAATATCATTTTTTCCTAGAATGAAATTTATGAGATAGATTTGTGGAATCAGTGAAATTACAGACTATAACTGAAATAAATCTGGATTATATGGAGGGCAGTGAAATTATGAGGACATATAAACTAAAGCCCACAGCACAGGTTAAAGAGGGTAAAAATTGATAATGCTGAAGATGATTCAGGAAGCTAGTGAAACTATTAAAATCTATTTTAGGTTTGTTTTATTTGACTGAGGTAAGTGACCATGAAATTTTAGCACAGAAATGTTTATGGTAATTCAGGCGTGAAGTGATGACCCCAGATCTGGGATCAGATTAGGAATGGTACAGGTAGGAGGTTTGTTGGTGGTGACACTAAAAAAAATTAGATTAAAAAAGAAAGAAAACTTAATTGTGAAAAAAAGTATCTAATTTTAAAATTAATTGGCTATTAGGTTATGAAAAAATTAAACTATCTCTAGCCCTGCAAGGTAACCAAGGCAATGGTGATATAACTGACAGAGACAGGAATTTTGCTAGAGGAGTCTGATCTAGTGAGGCATTCAAGGGATGGAGTGATATGTTCGGTTTTAGACACAGAGTTTGAGATTATGGTGAGATATTCAAACAGCATATCCAGTGGTCTCTACATATTGTACATGAACCAGAGTACATTATTAATGGAACATGTAGTAGTGAGAGGAAAAATGCACTTGGGATTGTGTCTCCTTTTTTCCCCAGTCATTTTTCCAAGAGTTGGAAATGCTAACCTTGAATCAGTCCTAAATAAATAGGTTGTTTGAAATGTCAAAAGAGTCTGATAAATTTTTCTTAAGGATTGGTTAAAATAAAAAGTATATTTCACATATAAAGATTGTGTCTTTTTTTAAATTTCAAAATATTAAGGGGGTACAAATATTTTAAGTTACATGGGTCTCCTTTGTAATACTTGAGTCCTGGCTATAGGTGTGCCCATCGCCCAAATAGTGTTCAATGTACCCATTAGGTAGGTTTTTGCCCCTACCCTCCTCTTTCCTCTTCCCTGGTTGATTTCCATTGAGTTCTCCTTCCCTCTGTGCACATGTATGCTCATTGGTTAGTTCCAATTTAATAGTAAGTACATGTCCTGTGTCACAAGACTGTCACAATTACGCTAATTCTGAAGTCCTTTTTGAAAGTGCATATGAGTGGTATGGGCTACACTTTGCCTCTCTACTCAGTAACTTCTGAGAATGATTTCAAAATAGTTTTATGTACTTATGATTACTAACTCAAAGTAACACAATAACAGCTTTAGTTACTTTGTATTATATTGCTTTTCTTGTCATATTCTTAATTGTGAATGGTTCATATCAAAATCCAGATTATAAATTAAGAATAAAGGGTAATAATATTTTTTTATATCATGTTAACTACAACCTGACAACCGGCATCTGGAAACATCATTATATATAATATTTCCTCTGTTTCAAATTAAGTTTCAAAAAGACAAAAGAGTGTTTTCCAATGATTTGTTTTTATTGTAAATTGTTTAATCATCATCTCAATTAATTCTTTAATTCATGAATAGGGAATTATACTGGGCTCTGATGAAAGACAGATAAATTAAAAATGGTTCATACCCTCAAGGAACTTTCTTGTAGTACAGGGATAATATATGTTTAGAAAATAATTACAACCTGGGTAAAAAATGATAAGAATCATAATAATTATTAGCTTAAAAGTTGGAAGAGGTTGATTTTATGTGCATGGATCAAAGTAAAGTTTAAAAAGATTTCATATAAATCAAGCAATGGAAATAACAATGGATTTGTTTGTTTTTTCATTTGTTCTTTCATTTGATGAGATAAGACGGAAACTATTTTAGAGATGTGTTCTTCAAACTGGAATGCCTACACCCCTACAATACACAAATACTTTACGAGTGCTAGGCAGATGGAGAGTTTTAATGGTAATTTTTCAGATCCTTAAAATCCTTATGAATTCTTTTTATTATAAAATTAATCTTCCTGGAAACACTTCTGATGTAAAACTTCATGCATTCCACTTTGTGTCTCTCCATCACAATCTTCCAAAGAACTCATCAAGGACGACACTCTGTAGCCCATTCTGAGCCATGTAGAGATACAACATCCAAAAGTGGAACATGAAAAATACCAAACAAAAGGACAATGATAAATATCAGTGTAGGTGGGAGAAACTAAAAGATTCTAAATCATCTATAACTCACTCGTTTTTCTAATTTGTCTTTTTAATAATGCTAAAGGAGGATAACAATAATTTGTTTGCTGTTAAATTAGTACAAATCATTTTGATTATATATAACTGTGGTTTTGGAATATGATCCATGAGTTTAAAGTATTAAATAAATAATAGTGTTATAACAAAACTCTTTCTGTTCCCATTTATTCAGTACATAAACAAGTTTTTTTTTTAATTCATATATTTAAAAAGTGGAAAATAAGAATAAAAGGGTGCACCCATCTCATTAAGAGACCTAATTCTTATAAAATTTTATATTCTATTTAGGCACATTTATTATGTACTTATTTTATTTAATCAGCTGGATACAAATAATAAGTAAAATGATTACTCAATTCAAAAGAAAAATAAGATTTTTAGAGTGCAATAATCTGGATGTTTTTATTGGGCTATATGGACTTTTTTGTGCAGAGAGGTAGGACAACCATTAAAAAATTTCAAGCATAACTATATATTTCATTGAAAAAAAATTCTAGTTAACACGACAAAGTGACAGTATAAACCTTCTGAGTCTTAAATAAAAGAGCTTGTTCACATATTTTTAAAATAAATTATTATGGGTTTCAAATAGCCATGATATTTGTATTCTATTGCATTTTTTTAAAAGTGTGATGCAATCATGTACTGGAAATTATATCATTAGCGGTTAAATTTATGTTGAAAAATTAAATATTATACAAAGTTGTGATGCCTTATATGATTTTTAAAGAAATTCCATTATGGATGATATAACCAAACAGTCTTGAAGACCACTATTTAAAATAAAGGCTTAGGTATCAACATTTTAAAAATGTTGATTCTGCCGATCCGTGAGCATGGTATGGTTTTCCACCTGTTTACATCCTCTGCTATTTCCTTTCTCAGTGTTTCACAGTTCTGCCTGTAGAGGTCTTTCATGTCCTTAGTTAAATATATCCCTAGGTATTTTATTTTCTTTCTTGCTATTGTGAATGGCAAAGGCAATCACAGCAACAATAAAAATAAATAAATGAGACCTGATCAAATTAAAAAGCTTCTGTACAGCCAAGAAAACTATCATGATAGCAAACAGACAACCTACAGAAAGGGAGAAAATATTTGCATGCTACACATCCGATAAAGGGCTGATAACTAGAATCTATATAGAACTCAAGAAACTCAGCAAGAAAAACAACCCCATGAAAGTGGGCAAAGGACATGAACAGAAACTTATCAAGAGAAGACAGAATAATGGTCAAGAAACATATGAAAAAATGTTCAACATTTCTAATCATTAGGGAAATGCAAATCAAAACCACAATGAGATATCTCTTAACTCCAGTGAGAATGGCCTTTATCAAAAAGTCCAAAAACAATAAAAGTTGGTGTGGATGTGGAGTGGTAGGAACACTCTCACACTGCTGGTGGGACTGCAAACTAGTACAACCTCTGTGGAAAGCCAGATGGAGACACCTCAGAAAACTAAAAGTAGAACTACCATTTGATCCAGCAATCCCATTACTGGGAATCTACCCAAAGGAAAAAAAGACATTCTATAAGAAAGACATCTGCACTAGAATGTTGATAGCTGCAAAATTCACAATTGCAAAGATGTGGAAACAACCCAAGTTCCCATCAATACATGAGTGGATTAATAAAATGGGGTGTACGTACGTATACCATGGAGTTCTACTCAGCCATAAAAAAGAGTGGTGATCTAGCACCTCTTGTATTATCCTAGATAGAGCTGGAGCCCATACTACTAAGCGAAGTATCACAAGAATGGAAAAACAAGCACCACATGTACTCACCATCAAATTGGTATTAACTGATCAACACTTATGTGCACATAAGTAGTAACATTCATTCAGTGTCGGGCAGGTGAGGGGGGGGAGGAGGGGATGGGTATAGTCACACCTCATGGGTGTGGTGGGCACCGTCTGGGGGATGGACGCACTTGAAGCTCAGATTCTGGTGGGGCAAAGGCAATATATGTAACCTAAACATTTGTACCCTTGTAATAGGCTGAAATAAAAAAATAAAACGAAAAGACTTAGGTATACGAAACCTTTTTAAGGAGTATGGTGGATCTAGTAGTTTACTTTGTTTGATGGCTAGGACAAGACTAGTGAAATAAAAGCTTGAAAAGATTGTGAAGCTCCTAGAATGCTAAGGTGCTGTGTTGTCTAGGCTACTGCTACCCATTAGAAATACAAGAGGAGTCACATATGTAATTTTACATTTTCTCCTAGTCAGCCATATTTAAAAAACAAGAAAGAAACATATGATATCAATTTTAATAAAATTTTAAATAAATACATTCAAAATGTTATTTTATAATATAATCAATATAAAACATATACCTTTGGAGCGTGTTGTGTATTTTACACTATAGATTATCTCAGCTTGGATTAGCCAGATTTCAAGTGCCCAATAACCACATGTGACTGTTGCATTCTTATTTGACAACTCAATTCTAGGCCAGTGCTGCCTAAATTTTATTCATTCATGAACTACTGCTATAATTTTTCATGTCTCTGTACCACAGCATAACAGTTTTTCTCATTTTTGTCATATTTCATATAAAGATATCACATGTAAAATACCAACTTAACATTTTCCTCTGAATTGACTCATTTTTATTTAAATTCATTTATTTATAGTAGTTCAAAAGGTATATCATTTTTCACTTGTCATATACAGAAAACAGATACAATTTAAAATGTTATTAGTATTACATGTCAAATAGATATTTTTGCCTAAGAAACTGATCCTGATGCCAGCTTCTCTATTATAAATACTAATGAACAGTTGTTTAAAATACATAATATACATGCAACCATTTTCCTTAAAACAATCAGGATTAAATAGAGAATGAACGCATTTCTCACTACATTATTTCCTCTGAAGTTCCTGTACCACCTGAAATCATCTTGGTGCCATCAGCATCATACGTCCCATACTGAGTTTTAGTCGCTCATGGAACATTTGCAAGTTCTTCAGCAAGGACCATGGGACAGAACTACATTTTATAAACTAATCAGGCTAATCTATAGCTTCACCACTAGAATTTGGCTTGATATAGAGGAGTAAAAACTCAGAAAATTATTTTAATTCTGCAATCTTTTTACATTTTAAGTATTTCTTTGTGCTATATCATATTTTTCAGTTCTGCCAGGCCTTATCTAACTTTTCAGCCTCTCATTTTCTGTGATATTGTGACGACAAAGAGAGAAGTTAAGAAATTCTGAAATTTTTAAGGTCAGTGACATCTACAGGAGGAACTGTGCCTTTTTTATTGTTGTTGTTGTTGATGATACCTTATGTGAGTCCTAGAGAAGCCTCTGGGAGGGTATAGAATAAGGAGTTATGAAAATGACTGATCACTACTTATGTGTAGGTAATTGGATATCAAGGACATGGACCAGTGTTCTTTCTGGTTACATTAAATGAGAATAGCCTAGAGTCAAATACTTCATAATATTAAGACAGAATAGTTAAAACACATTCATATCTGTCAAAAAGCAACCTCTAGTCTCCTAGGTTTTCATTACTCTAAATAATTTTGCTAGCATTTGGAATATCATCTATGATTAGAGAACATGAGTATTTCCTCAGGTAATCAAATGCTATTGCAAATAATATAGTACTTCCCCATGACAAAATATTATTTTATTATGATTTACCTGTTAGGTAAATATATTTTTGGAAATTTATAACTTCATAGCTATATGTCAGTTGGTAAACAATTATTTTATTTAAGCCAGAAGCAATTCTACAAGATAGGTCAGGAAGTTGGCTTTACTGGAATACAAATATATTTATCTCCAGAATATAGCAGACCTCTAATGTCCCTAGCACAGAGAAAATCTTTAAAAACGTCTTTAAAAACCTATTTTGAATGAATGTAAAATTCCGTTCCATTAGTAGGCCCTACAAATAGAAAGCTTATAATGTAATACCTAAAAGAGCAAGATACAAACTTTTATGTGCTGTATGATCTTTTAAGTAAAATAAATGCAGGGGTGAATTCCATTAGATCATAACAAGTGCTATGGGTCTGGAAGGATTATGGATAACTCTATTTTATTGTCCATTTTCCTTTAATGAAATTATATTATTTTATACTAAAACTAATATAAAGTTTTAAAAGGCTACCCCTTGACCAAAGAGGATGTAGGCTGAGTTACTTCAAGAGAAGGAGACTATACTACTTGTCAAACATTACTTCGTATTTCCTTAACACTTTTGTTAATACCCTTATCACTCTAATGTAATTTTGTTCTTCATTGTTTCCCTATCAGATTTATCTGTTGAATGGAATTAATATGCTTTAAAACAGATTTTTTTCACATGTAAATTATGCCTATTTTAATAGGTGTTTTTAAAAACCACATTAATGAATTATTTTCATATATAAATGACATACTCAAGAGCATTTCATTTATCTGAAAAAGAAAAGGCTGTGTGCTCTTCTGATTCATCTCAGATTGCAACCATTTCTATTTAAAAAAGAGAAGTTGTCTCAAGCGTGTCCATTCCCCAGACAGTGCACATCGCACTCCTCCTGTAGGTATACACCCATCCCCGCCCCCACCCCCGTCCCCCCCAAGTCAGAACTCGGACTCAGGGGATTGGGAGGGACATGGGCAATATATCTATGCAGAACTCTTGTACCCCCATAATAAGCTGAAATAATAAAAAAAAAATAATCAGTTGAATAATAAACACTTCTCCCACCCAAAAAAAAAAAAAAAGAAAGAAAAGAGAGATGAGCTGGGCATAGTGGCATGAGCCTGTCATCCAAGCTATTTGGGAGACTGATGCCAGAATTGCTTGAGCCCTAGAGTTTGAGACCAACCTAAGCAACATAGAGAGACCCCTATATCTTAAAAAAAAAGAAAGAAAGAAAAGAGAAAAATTAGGGACGTGGAACAAGTGGGAAATTCAGAAAATGCTCTTAAAATGGTAGATTCAAGTCCAAAGATCAGTAATTATATTCAATGAAAATTGATTAAATGTTCCAATTACAAGAAAATGATTGTTGTTAGACTGAAAGAAAAAGAGAAACCCAACCATAAAAAAAAAAAAAAAAAAAAGAGAAGTGGTGTTTTCAGCATCGTTCTTGTTCTTTGGATACTTTCTTATCACTCACTGTCATGTGGCCCTACCTGCTTTCAGTGGTTTGCTATCCTTTGAACCACCCCCCACGTTCTCCCATGATTCAGCTAAAGGCAGCTGTTTTCAAATAAATTTCACAAGGGTTTTGTCTATGATGAATGACAGAATCTAACTCTCTATCTCCATCTCCATCTCTTTTGCTATTTCTAACTCTATGTCTATGTCTATCTTTATTTACCTATTCACACATATACATGTGCATATATAATATACATTTATTGTATAAAATTGTATTAAAATATTATTAAGCAAAGAAAAGGAAATAAAAATCACTTGTAAAACTAAAGCCAAGTGCTAATCTTTATATCAGAGAGAGAGAGAGAGAGAGAGAGAAAGACCATGTAGAACTGTAATAGGGCAAATATGTTCTTCATGTTTGAATCACATCTGCTAAGGTAACTTAATTTCAAACAAACTTTCAAGGAGAAAGCTAATCCCCATACAGTATGTATTTTAGTTAAGTATCACAACATTCATGAATTAACATACAGTCTAAGTAACAAAATTTAATTTCTTATAGCATATATGTTTTATAAGATAGTGTGGTTAAAATAGTACATGTCCAAGTTTGATATTCAAATAATTATATTTTTTCTGCAAAGGCTACTTTCTATTTCCATTCATTACTAGTAATTTTACGTTTGTAAAAAAAGTAGGATCAACGAATATGTAGTTTAATATTTAGAAATCTCTGTTCTCTCTGGCTAATGGTATTTTTTTATTTGTTTCTAAAGACCTGGATCTAAATAGTCCTAACCTTGTCCTCTTTATCTTGCTGATAAGGGCAATGACATTACAGCAAATAAAGTCTACATGACATCTTAGTAAATACTGTTGTCATTTCCACTTCTATAACAAATAACATCAAGTAAATAATTTTTGTTCCAACAGAATACTGTTTTCTCCTCTTATTTTTTAAATTTTGAATATTTTCAAAACTACATAAAAGTAAAATGACCATCCATATAAGCACTCACTTCTATTAGGGTTCTTCAAACTGCAGTTACATGGATAATTTCAGTTTGTTATCTGCTTCTATCAATAGTTTTATTGGAACAAAGCTATACCCATTCATTTATGTATTGTCTATGACTGCTTTTGCACTTCAAGACAGAGTTGAGTAATTGTGACAGAGACCATATGGACCACAAAACCTAAAATATTCACCATCTGTCTCTTTATACAGAAAAGTTTGTAAAACCTTGATTTAGATTCACCAGTTATTGACATTTTGCTATATTTGCTTTATCTATCTTCATAGATAATTATAAATAGGTAGATTATAGATATATACATACATACATATAGTTATGTGCTTTTTTTCTGAGCTATTTGAAAATAAGTGGCTAATGTTATAACACTTCAGTATATGTCTCCTAAGAACAAGGGCATTCCCCTGTATCTCCTGTATGATCACAACAGCATTATAAAACTCAAGTTATTTGACAGTGATACAGTAATATTATCTAATATACAATCCATATTCAAATGCCTTCAATTGCCACAATCCAGCAGCCAATTTAGGATCATGCAGTACTATTGGAATCATATTTCTTGAGATTCCTTTAATCTATTCCCCCTTAATTTATCTTTAATGACATTTACATTTTTTCAAAGTCCAAGGCAATTAACTCACATCTCACAATTTAGATTTGTGTGATGATTTCCTCTTCTGTATATTAAATGTTTCTATATAATTATTAGACAGGCAATGATACATACTTCTCATTTCATCATATGAAAGGGCTCATGATGCCGGTTTGTCCTATTATTGGTGGCACTATGTCTGAATCACTGGATAAGATGGAATCTGCCAGACCTACCCATTCGAAAGATACATTTTTTTTTTATCAATGAGTAATTATGTAGAATGATATCTTGAAACTAGGCAAATACCTTGCTTTTCCACAATTGTATAAAATGGTTTTAACATCCATTGATCCTTGCTTGAATGAGTTATTACACTACAGAAACACAAAATGAAAATGTTCTAATTCTCATTCCTTTCTGCACTTAAGGCATTCCTCTGTTTAAAATGTGCTTTTATTTCTCCCACTTTTTTATTTCATAAAAAAATTTATATGGATTTTTATGTATTCAATGTTAAATTACCATTACTTGCAACATTCCTTTTGACTTAAATTGTGTAAACTGTTTGTTGGAAACTCCTTCAAACTGGCAACTTTGTCCTTTTACCTTTTCTATTTATTCATTATTTCTGAAAGTTCTGAGACAACAAAATATTCAAGGCTCACTTTTTAATTTCCCTGCCCAAACCTGGTATGTGCTATTCCTTCAAGGTTGTGTAGTTTTAGTGAGAAAGACACAAAAATCTGAGTATTAGGTGTGGTCATTGCTGCTGGAGATTTAAAACAAAAGCTAAAGAACACATAATCATAGTTACTTTTACGGAATCATAAATTCTCACCTTTAATGCAAATATAATGATATATGATTCTTCCTCACCTCCTCCCACTCTATAATTTGATCTCTTATTTCCTATAATGAGAATCTTGACTCCCAAAAATTCAGTGTATTTATTTATTTGGTTTACTTTACAAGATAGATAAAATAGATTAAGAATCCCATCAATATCACTATTTGGTAAAGTTCAAGGTTCCCTCCCCACTTTTGTTCCTGAAACACATTCCACTAAGAGTTTGCTAAAGAGAAATGCTTTCAAAAGTTACTTGAATTCATTCTTTACTCTCTGTGAAATTATGTTAAAAAGTTGATATTGAATTTAAATTTACTTTTTAAAAAATATGAAACATTTACGTGGTTCAAAGTTCAAACTATACAAAGGTACATACAAGGAAGTCTCATTCTCCTGTCTATTCCTCCTAACTTGTGTTTGTAATTAATTTATTATTCTGTTTCTTTAAAGAAAGAATAAAAGAAAAAATTATGTGTATTTTTCCTTTATTTATTAAATAAAATTAGCATATCATTCATATACTTCTTCATGTTGCTTTATCATCTAATAATATGTTCTGGAAATAATATTTGTTCATAGAGAACATTTTTAACTCTTTTTTTTCCTTCAATTGCTTAAAATTCCATTTTATGGATAGACCATAGTTTATTCAACAAGTTCCCTATACATTATCTTTCCATTTGTTTGTATTTGTATTCAATTTCTTTCGTCAATGTCTTCTATTAACTCCATAGTCAAATTTATCCCCAAGTATTTTATTCTTTTTGATGGTATTGTAAATGGGATTATTTTCTTACTACTCAAAGCGATCTGCAAGTTAAGTGTAATCCTTATCAAAATTCTATTGACATTTTTTATAGATATAGAAAACACAATCCTAAAATTTGTATGGAAACACAAAATATCTTGAATAGCCAAAGGAATCTTGAGAATAAAGAGAAAAACTAGAGTCATCACAGCTTCCTGATTTCAAACTATATTACAAAGCTATAATAATCAAAACAGTAAGGTATTGGCATGAAAACAGACACATAGCCCAGCTAAACAGAATTGAGAGCCCAGAAGTAAACTCATACATTTATGGTCAACTAATCTTTGACAGATCATGAAGAATACAGAATAGAGAAAGGATAAACTCTTTAAGAAATGGTATGAGAAAACTGGATTTCCATATACAGAAGAATGAAATTGGACACCACACATACAAAAATACCTTGAAATGGAGATTAAAGACTTAAATGTAAGACCTCAAACTGTAAAACTCGTAAACAAAAAAATAGGGAAAAAGCTCTTTGATGTTAGTCTTGGCAATTAGTTTTTGGATACGACACCAAAAATACAGGCAACAAAAGCAAAAATAAGCAAGCGGTACTACATCAAACTAAAAAAGTTTCTGCACAACAAAGAAAACATAAAAAATAAAAGAAAAAGTCAATCTATGGAATGAAAGAAAATATTTGCAACCCATATATTTGATAAATGGTTAACATCCAAAATGCATAAAGAACTCATATCACTCAATATCAAAATTCCAAATAGCCCTATTAAAAATAGCCAAAAGACTCTAATAGACATTTTTCCAAAAAAAGATATACAAATGATTAACACATATATGAAAAGTGCTTAATATTGCTAATCAGCAAGGAAATGCAAATCAAAACCACAATAGGATAACAACTCACATTTGTTAGGATGGCAAAAGATATCAAGTGTTGGTGAGAGTGTGGAACAAAGGGAGCCATTTTACACTGTTGGTAGAAATGTACATTGGTACAGCCATTATGAAAAATAGTATGAATGTTCTCCCCTAAATTAAAAATAGAACTACTAGATGGTCCAGCAATTCCACTTCTGTGTACATACCCAAAGGAAATGAAATTGTTAGTAGTTCATCCCTATACCTCAGGCATGAACCTGTCAACTTTTTGCTTGAGAACTTGAAAAGTCTCTGTCTCTTCATCACTGAAAAAGTTTAAGAGAATTAATTATTCCCTGTATCAGTTTGATCTTACTTTTTGTCCTCTTACTCTCATAAAGCTTTGGTTGATAGCAATAATTACAAGAAATAAGCTGTGTTCAAGATCACTTAAAAGGGGGATTTATTGGAAATATATAGGCTAACTCATAGAACTAAAGGAAAAACTACACAGCTAAGCTTTCTGTATTTTGAACTAGGCAACTCTGGCAATTAAAAAGCTGGAGTCTGTAGCCCTTACAGTGCTGTTAAGGCAAGACACTTTAACAATTCCTAATCTCTTTATTTTTTTGTTCAAAGTTCAAATTCTCAGTAGAACAAATCTGATTGGCCTAGGTATAGGTGACAACCTTGCATCAGTCTCTTACATGGAGAGAATTGCAGTCATTGTGCACAGGCACTGTCATTGAGGAGATTCTGTGTTGGGAAAGTTCCTAATGAAAGGAAAATGGTTGTGAGCTTCAAATATTATCTATCATATCCTCAAATTTTATGTGATTGTGTTTTCTCTGGGAGTGTCTGGGAAAGAATACCCTAAAAGGAGTCTTTAATAAAAAATATAGGCACTTGGGGAGTCTATTAAGGAAAAGACAAATGTTTTGTGGTAACTGAGTCTTAGAAACTTCCCAGATATGCTTTTATTAACAATGGGCATTTTGAGAAACATTTTTCTACCATGTTACTTCATTTTTTTTCTTTAAACTAAGACCCTGTATTAGTCATTGTAGTACAAAAAAATGGGTGATTCTAAGATTATTGACTTTAATTGGCTCACGGTTAATAAAGTGTAGTGAACCAGCCACATCAACTATCGCAATGTAGTGTGATACAAGTAAGTCCAGAATGTAGGTAAATCTGTGTGGAGGTTTTTTGTTATTGCTTTGCATTTTTTTTTGGTTATTTTACAGAGAAAATGACACTTAGCTGTCATGAATTACTTCTCCGAACATTTGTGACTCATGCTAAAACAAGCTCTCTTGCATTTGCTCCTGACATATTCCTCTAAGAATCCCCATTGACTTCCAGGGTTGATTCAGTTTATGTGGCTGAACATAATGTGTACCTTTCCTATTTCCCTTGTACTAAAGCTACACTTGGTCAAAGAAAACAGCCTTGTCTAATAAAAGACAACTATGCTCCTAACTAAGTCTCAAGATACTTTTGAAGGTGAACTTGTTTTGCCAAAGAAACAGATATTTTTTTTTCCATTTCAACATAACACATTTTAAATAATAGATTACCACTGAAGTTGAACAGGGAGTTATATTCCCTAATATCCAAACCTGTAAAAGTTTAATAATGCTTTAATAAGAGAGAGTGGGAAGCACAGAGCAATACTTGCTATTCCTACGTGTGACACATGCACACCCAGAGATGTAGGAAGCTGAATGAGAGTGCTGAGTCTGTAGCTTGAAAATAATTCACTCTTTGTCCCATTGGTTTCTTATGTCGTCTCAGTCAGAATTTTAGAATTTGTTCAGTATTTATAAATAAACAGCCACAAAGAGATATAACATACATATAAAAATATATAAATCATTATGTACAGCTAGGTGGATTGTCACCATTGAACATAATTGATCATTATCAGCATCCAAAATGATCCTCATGTGCTTCCTACAGCCACTGACCCCACTCACTAAGGACAATCACTGTATCAGAATTTTAATTTACATTCAAGGAAAGCACAGATTGCAATATTTATCAAAGATGACATGGGTTCTGAAGGGTAAAAAACCCTGTCCTAAGGAAGATCTTAGGTATCCATGACTGAACACCAGCTCAAATCCCCAAAGAAATTTTCTCTTTTCATATAGGTCTTAAAATTGTTGATTATAATATTTCCAATTAGTTTTTAACCGCATTACTCAAATTTATAAGGTTAAAGATTTTGCAAGTATTACCTGTGTATTTTCTTTTCACTGATTTATGAAAGTTATTAGAAATCTCTTCCTGGGTATCATCAAAGTCTTCGGTTTTTAAGGTCCTTTGCACTATATACCCTATGTATTTTAATACTACCCTAGGGTATTTTAAATAGAAATTAACTTTTGCAGGATTGTTATTGAAATAATGTCCATGACCATTTAATCTTACATATAGGAAAATAAATGGTCATTTTCATGCATGATTTTATTATCTTTATACAATGGAAAAACTAGCAAAAATGTTTTAAAGCTGATAATTATTAGTAAAGAATTTGTCTCATCAATATAAATGCCAAGTATATGCCAACATTTAAAGTTGCTGTCTGACTGAAATTCTCCTTATAAGACCCCTCAACTGAGTACCTTGAATCCGTCTATGGGATGGAATTCAAGCTCCTAAGCATGAGGCACAAGGCCCCTCATGACTTGGTCCCCATCTTCCTCTGGACCCAAAACAAATACCCTCCTTTATATTACAAAAAGTAGCAAATGACCAGTGGTTTCCTAGTAAATATTACAAATTTTCCTGCCTATTTCAGTACTTATTCTGCTGAATAGAATAAGGTTTCTGCCCTTTGTATAGTGTAAAGTTCTGTCCATCTTTCAAAACCCAGCTTTGATTTTTCCTTCATTGAGCTTTCATGGATGATGACTAATTTTAATCCCATTTTGCATTTGTTCTTTCTTACTTTTTATTACAGGATTTTTTCCAGGTTCTAATGGCTTGAGTTTTTGAGTCATCCCTATAATATTATGCCCTTCTAAGGAGCAAGAACTATTTCTTAGCCACCTCTGCCTAGTAAATGGCATGTGCTCATCAAATATTTATTTCTATATTTGATATAAGTGTCATGAAAGAATATTTACTATACTCATCACAGTGATGGAAAAGTAACAAGCCATTTAGTGATTTTTAAATGATTAGCTTTGAAGAAATTCAGGTTTTTTTTATGGTGTCAAAATAAATTTGGGTTGCCCAATAAAAGTATTAATAGTTAATTTGATTTATCCCCCTTTGTTTATAAAGTTTCCATGTTTCATGAAATCCTAGAGATCGAAAAAAATTTAAGTGATAAAGACCAAAATTTTTAGTAAATTGAGAAGAGAAGTAAAGAAATGGGTTCTATGTTATAAAAACAAGTTAAAAACAGAACACCTTGTATCCCTCAATGAGCGATATGAAGACTTCATTGTCTCCCCAACTGTACCCCAAGGACCCTGGGGATCTTTATGGGGTCCTAGGACTTGGAGGCAGTCCTTGGTAATCATCCTTTCTATCCTGCTGTTCCCTGCATTTTTTTCTTTGCTTCACTGTGCCCTACAATTTCATATGTTTTGATATAGCATTCCTCCCTTAGAATCTATAAATTAGCATGGTTTCAGTGACTCAGAAAAAAAAAAAAAAAGAAACATGATTCTGTTCTGGCTAACCATAATAAATCTGCTTTCCAGACATGTGCTCTTCTGCTACATTAAAGCCACCATAATAAAATATAAAATAAAGAAAAAAAACTTTAAAAATACCAATAATCCAAGTATCTATTTGGTGATTTGGCTGCATTTATAAGAAATTTTATTTGGATATATTTTACAATCACTTGAAAGCATCACTTTAGCTTAGATCAGGTCTGTGGACCTGAAATTGACCATGCTTTGGCACAGCTATCAGAAGGGAATTGTGGCCAATCACTTAAATCTCTGCAGATGCTCCACAGCTAAGTCAATCCAAACTGATCATTATTGTGGCTACACTAAGTGGTTTTTACTGTGCCACTGGTGTGATGTTTGGCCATAAAACGACTTGCCCTAGAGTGATAAAGTTTTTGTATTCTCTGCTAGCATAGTCTCCCATTTCCAATGACATTAGGAAGTAAAACATCTTGCTTTTTTAATATGGCCATTTTCATTTATGATTTTTATTGTTTTTTTAAATAATGAAAAATAATGCAGATTGATGTAAAATCTCAGAGATGTGGATTTCCTGGGAATAATTGACTGGATTGACTAAATATCTGTTCACCATACTATTCAGAATAAGTGTTCATGTCATTTTGGAAATGAAGGTTAATATATCATTTAGTTAAGGGAACATAAAAATATCTTTTGATTAATGTTTCATCTACCCAAGAGTTTTTATCAAACAAAACCCCACAATTTAAAAAAATAGATGCATAATATGAAAAGAAGAAATAGGTAAATTATTATTTGAAAAATTATTTTAAGAACTATTTTAAAAATGTAAGACACAGATTGTAAGAGCAATTTCCTTTGTCATATATAAAACTACTGTATACATTAGATAAATATCTCTCTCTCTATATATATGTATATGTATATACATGCACAAGTGTGTCACATATGTCTGTATAAGTAGAATCTTGAATTTCTTTGGGCATATGTAAAACTATTGGATATGTTAGATCTCTCTTTCTCTTTGTCTATATATATATACATATATAAATATATATATACACACACATATACCTCACATATGTCTGTATAAGTAGAATCTTGAACTGTTGCTTTACTTTATGATAATGAATACTGCTAAGTATCAATCTATTTTAAATGAAGTTTTCACTGTAGAGTTGTTCCTGATAGATTCTCCATTATTTTTTCTTAGGCATTCCCGTTTTTTAAAAAAATGTCAAGAAAGAAGGAAAAGAAAAACTCCTTAATAACCTTAACTATAAGTGCAATAAATAAAGAAGCCAGAATATGTTTTGATAGTGAATCAATTATATCTTTCTGTGCTTAGGGCAATTTGGGGAAAATTTGTTCCCTTTAGTCATCTTTTTATAGAATTTATATTTGTATTGCTAATTTGGTATTCCAGGTAAAGATTTTATCTGTCCCTGAAATGATTTTAAGTTTCATTGGCTAGTCACTTGGTCACTTATTTAATACATACTTATTGAGCAAACACTCTGTGTCAAACATTGGTAGAATAATGAATGAGAAGAGGAACCTCACCTCGTAGAGGTCACAATTCAGTAGAGCCCTGGAGCATATAACTAACTATATGAGCTACAAGAATCACATACACAAAGAAGGAGGAAACTAACTCCCCCATGGAGAGGTAGAAACGTCAGGGGAAGCTTCTCAGTAGGTAGGGATATTTTAGTTTTAAAGAAATCAGTTTCAAAATTAATACCCAATTTTTATAAGCCATTTAGGAAAAATAATTATCTCTGAAAATATTGTTTTCCTATAGCTGTCAAATGTTTTTTAATTCTCTTGGCCGTTTTTGGGAAAAGAAAGTGTCTATTAATGACCAATACAACTGATACTGAGATTAAATTGTAAATTACAATTGTAACTTAAAAGTTAAATGTTATTCTCAATGTTATTCCCTATCTCTCCCCTATTTTTCCTCTATGCCCCCAATTTTATTGTCTTGATGATACACAAAAAGCCTTTATCTTGTTAACTTTTTTATTTCAAATTATTAAGGGGTACAAATGTTTTTGGTTACATAGATTGCTTTTGTAATGCTTGAGTCACAGCTATAAGTGTACCCATTATCCAAATAGTGTTCATAGTACCCATTGGGTAGGTTTTTGCTCCTCCTTTCCGCCCCCTTCCCCACTGCTTAATTCCCATTAAGTTTTACATTCCTCTGTACACATGTGTGCTCATTGGCTAGTTCCAGTTTAATAGTGAGTACAAGTGGTGTTTTTTTTCCAGTCTTTATGATATTTTATTCAGGATAATCATCTCCAGTTCCACCCAATTTGTTGCATAAGGAATTAATTCATCCTTTTTTTTGGTTGAGTAGTACTCCATGATATACCTATACCACATTTTGTTAATTCACTCATGAATTGATGGGCACTTGGGTTGATTCCACATCTTTGCCATTGTGAATTCTGCTGAAATAAACATACACATGCAGGTGTCTTTTAGATAAAATGACTTTTTTTTTCCTTTGGGTAGATCCCAGTAGTGGAATTGCTAAATTGAATGATAGGTCTACTTTTAGTTCTTTAAGGAATCTCCATACTGTTTTCTATAGAGATTGTACTAATTTGCAGTCCCATCAACAGTGCATAAGTGTTCCTTTTATAAGGATCATCAACTTCTATTGTTTTGGACTTTATAATAAAAGCCATTCTAACAGGGGTAAGGTGATATCTCATTGTGGTTTTAATTTATAGTTCCCTGATGATTAGTGATATTGAGCTTTTTTAAATATGTTTATTCGTCATATGTCTATCTTGTTTTGAAAAGCTTCTGTTCATGTCTTTTGTCCACTTTTTAATGGAGTTGTTTGTTTTTCTCTTGCTGATTTGCTTGAGTTCTTTGTAGATTCTAGATATTAGTCCTTTATTGGGTAGATAGCTTACAAATTACTTTCTCCCATGCTGTAGGTTGTCTGTTTGCTCTGTTGATTATTTTCTTAGCTGTGCAGAAGCTTTTTAGTTGAATCAAATCTCATTTATTTATTTTTATTGTTGCTGTGATTGCCATTGGGGTCTTAAGTCATAAATTATTTTGCCTAGGTCAACATCTAGAAGAATTTTTCTCTAGAATTCTTATGATTTCATGCCTTAAATTTAATTCTTTTATCCATCTTGAATTAATTTTTTTGGGTGGTGAGAAACAAAAGTACTTTTTCATTCTTTGGTATGTGACTATCCTATCTTCCCAGCACGATTTATTGAATAGGGCTTCATTTCCCCCGCATATGTTTTGTCTGCTTTGTTGAAGATCAGTTGGCTATAGGTGAATGGTTTTATATCTGGGTTCTCTATTGTGTTCCATTGGTCTAACTTTTATTTTCAAGTTTTAATGTCTAAGGGGTGCTTGCATAAATATACAGCAGTGCCCTCTACTGGACAGAAGCTAGCCAATTCATGTAGAAAATGATTATAGAGTATTAGGAAGGACATGCAAGCATCTTATTATATGAAACTCAATGACCAATTTTAAAACTCTCAGAAGTGACTTCTAAGAATAATGTCATATTTTTTAACTTGTTTTTTTATTGTTGTTTTGTTTTTGTTTTGAGATAGAGTCTTGCTCTGTTGCCCAGGCTAGAGTGCCATGGTGTCAGCCTAGGTCACGGCAACCTCAAATTCCTGGGCTCAAGCAATCCTTTTGCCTTAGCCTCCTGAGTAGTTGGGACTACAGGCATGCGCCACCATGCCCGGCTATTTTTTTTCCTATATATTTTTAGTTGTCCAGCTAATTTCTTTCTATTTTTAGTAGAGTTGGGGTCTCACTCTTACTCAGGCTGGTCTCAAACTCCTGACCTCGAGCAATCCTCCTGCCTCGGCCTCCCAGAGTGCTAGGATTACAGGCGTGAGCCACCGCGCCCGGCCAATAATGTCATACTTTGATTTGAAATATTTACAAGACTACTTTGACCTCTTTCCAGTGACTAGTAAAGTTCAGATACCTGCCACAGCTTGGTTTTCAATATGAGATGATGTGTAAGCAAATTTTCTCCTTCTCCAGAAAATTGTATTTTTTTGGAAATATCTCTTTTTCATTTCTAAAGAAAATGTTACGTTGTGTTTTTTTCATTCTATTTACTTTCAGGATGTTCTCCTTCAGTGGAGCAACTAAAATTCTACTTCCCAGGTAGTCAAATTTGTTAATTGTTATTGGAACTTTAAAGGCATTAAGTTGAACAAACTTTTATTATGGTGAGTATCACACTCACCAAAATATTTATAATTTTTGACAATTTATTATTCATGGAGATAAGGTTTACTGGAAGACAATAATGTATTTGAAACTCATTGGTATCTTTTTAAATAGTACATTTATATACTGGCCATGGACATTTAAAATTGCACATGGTTACAAATACCCTGCATCCTTTTTTAACAGAAATAAAAACTCTATTTTCCAGTTATTTTTGTCTTTAATCATGAAACAATACTTATAAAATAAATTATAAATATATAAATACAGAATTAAGAAATTAAATGATGTCACCCCAATGTCTCAGTTTCAACAATGACAGGTTTGGAATTTTTAGTCTGCCACTGAATGTTTCCACTACTGACAACTACTTCTTAGAGATTTGAAAACAATTTTTTACAAGGTCAATCAAAAAGTGCTAATTTTCAGAAGAAAATAATAAAAGAAATTGTTCTTGAGAGTTTTGTTCTATTAGAGTAGTAAATGTGTAGTTGCCAAGGCTATATTTCTAAATTGAGAACTTCAAATGCCTCTTCTTTGAGTACTGAGAAAATCTCAGGTGTAGCAGAGTTTATTTTTACTGCCAAAACATTTCAAATTGAGTAAAAAGAATAGTGCTAATTATACCTTCTTATATCGATATAGCATTTTATAGTTCATGGATTATACTCACACACATAAGTATGAGTATACCTAATCACTCCATATACAGTTGTTATACAAATTATGTATAATCCTACATATGAAAGCAATTTGTTAACTGACAACCCCATCAAATACACAGAGAAGAAACAGTAATGGGGTTTTCTGTGACATTGTAGAACCCCTCTAATAAGCTTACCCTTAAACCAGCTTTATCGCTGGTTATTTAAACTTATATAATGATATATAACTTTATTGCTTAATTCAGCTTGAGTTGGAATTTTTCTTCCTTGCAAACTGAAGCATTTTACCAGATGCGGTGTTCAAATCCTTGATAGTGTTTGGATAAGCCTTGCCCTCTGTTAGAACAATCTCTTTCATAAAGCTACTGAAATCAAAGGCAAACACTTTATCAGTGATGAATTCCCAGGAACAGACTTTAGATATCTCCTGAATGAATACATGTCACAGGTTTTCAGATTTGTTTCAGTCTTTTAATAACAGAAATATTATCAACTTGATCAACATTGAGTAATGATTAGGTGTAGATCTATAACTTTATCTTATTCTAAAATCATAGTTAATTAAACTATTTTGTGACTATACTGTATGGTTTAAAAAATCCATATTTCTGAGTATCTAACAGGATTTTCTTAACCATTATATGCTTTTTAAAAATTAATATACATTAGATTAGATGGATATAAGCTTCTATGCCTCTGCTCTGGCATAGCCTGTTCTTATTATCCCCCATCAAATTGTGGAAACAAGTTATTGCCTTGTTGAATCTTATATAAATAAATTTATCTCCTGTTCATATTCATACTCATTATGGTTGTGTGTCAGGAAGAGATAGCCAAATAAATTTCATCCTAGGTTAGAGGTCTAATTGAGAAAGCAACCTATTGTTTTATTATGCATCCTGAGAACTTCTGTAAGGACAAATAATAAGCTAAAAAAATGCAATTTATTATTATTATTACTATTGTTATTATTTTGGTACAAAGTTGAAGAATGGTGAGTTCCAAAGCAGCTAAATTAAGAAAAGCTTTACTGTTTTGGAACTTCATTCAAATTAATATCTATGATTTTAGCTGTCTATTTGTTAAATTTATAAAGGAGTTTTATAAATTAATTTGATAACTTTTTTTGTCTCATTCTTAAATCCTTCTGTATAGCTAGGTATATCCTTTTTATCAATATCCAGGTGAACTGGAGAGACTAGAAATATGTGCTTTTTTAAAATAAAACAAAACAAAACAAAACTACCATTTCATGCCTCATGAGAAAATGAAAAGTAAAATCCCATTATTACCTTCTAATCGCTTAATCCAAGTTCTTAAAGTATTTCATAAATCTATAGTAATTTTAATATCATATTATGAATGCTTTAATTCTATAAACATATACATGTTGAGAAGAAAAATAGTTTTTATAAATGATTCCTGTATTTTAAATTTGTAGACTTTAGGCAAAAAAGAAGAAATAATATAATTGAGAAGAAATAAATAATTGTGTATATGTAACTCTGATCGAGGCATTTGTGTTCATTTTCTCTATAATTTGGGCTGAATTTAGATTTGCAGACAGAATTTTTAATGTATTTCAATCAAAGTAGTTGTAAATTAAACTGTCTTGTGAATACAACACTAAGACTTCCAAATTATTTTTGTGGAGCCAAATAAACTGTCAACCATTATTTGCTTACATTTACTTAGAACACGTGATTCAAAATCTAGTTTTAGTTAACTTTCCAGTAGTAAATTACCAGCTTACTTTAGAAAAATAATAATGACAGCTGAGATATATTGCTTGCTTTCATGTGCTAAGTATTATTCCTGCTCTGAGTGCTTTACATGAATTATTATTTCTTCAAATTCTCACAACTCTATGAGGAAAAGGATTATAATTTCTGCTATACAGATAAGGAAACAGGCATAGAGAGAATAAGCAACTTATAAAAGATTTTATAGCAACTTAGTTTACTGCTCATAGGAAGTTCTTATTACATCAATATGTGGCCAAGAACAAAAGCCCTGCATATAGCCAAGAAATCAGAATATGCAGAACTATAACTTCGCAGAGGCTATGCAACACAACACACGCCCATCATCTGCTTCCTTGTTGATGCAGCAGGTAGTTCAGATATGACCCTTGTAATCAAGACCGCATTGCATCCGAGAGTACATGGCTTCATGCAACACTGAACCTTCCCACAATCAAGTTGTCCCTAGTTTCTTAATGTATATGTGTGAAGAAGAAGAGTGTGGTTGTTCAAGAGAGGAATGTGGACATGAACAGAACTCCCATGATCCTTAAAAATGTTTTGGCAACATTTCTTCTTCTCTTGCCTTGAAGATAAACTATTGGTAGTTTCTGTTACTGCCGACTTCAAACCCTCCTTTTTACAGTTTTAATTCTTTTCTTTGGGATTAATTATGCCTTATGTATTCTGTCACCTTTTCCCTCAACAGAATACATATTATTAGAACTTCATATATTAGCAAATATACAAGCAAAAATGTGAATCATATAGATTACTGATCAGTGCTGAAGAAGATCAAGATAAGAGGAAAATATGGTTAATAATAAAATATTTCATCAAATGTGAAAGAGTAGAATTGAGTTTAGAAAAGAATGTGGAATTTAGAAGGGAGGAAAGGAAAGGCATTGTGAAGACATTTTAAATGAGAAATGAGTGAATAAAGGCTGTTTTGAGAATGGGTAGTTGGCTTGGATCTTAAGACTTGATTCTCAATTTATTTAGCAAAGTGCTCAAAAGGTTAAGTGAGATTGACCCCGCACAGATGGGAGATAATAGAGTGCAGTCTAAAGAAGCTCATTACAAGAATTAGCTCCAAAATGTAATGGGTAATCTTAAAAATTTTAAGAACAGTTTGCATTTCTATTTCGTAATACACTTGCTTTTGTTATAATATAAAAATACTTTGAATTATTTAACCCTGATTCTCAAATCTTGAGTAAAATTGGTGCTGTTTGAAATTGTGGGTTTTTTGGGTTTGTTTGTTTAACTTTATGACATACATAGAGGAACATACTATGCCACATTGTCAAAGACTGAGTTTTAAAGGTGCAACTTAAGGAAAATATTTTAAGGGCATAATAGAAAAAAAAAAAAAGAGATAATGCTTGGTAAACAAGGTGGGTTTAACTTACAGATGAACTTGAAAATCAGAACTGGGGAGGGGACACATTGGAAATGCAAGTGGCATCTTAGGAAATATGAATACACAATATTTCAAGTGTTCATAAAAATATTAATAGATGTTAAATCATTATATTAAATGTCTGCATTTACTCCTGCAAATTCAAAATTTTGTCTTAGTTTTGGCAGAAGAGTGTCTGCTTGAGAGAATATTTTAGTTTATATGACAGTTTTAATCATCAAATAGTATTCAGGAGCAAAATAAACTATAAACTGCCTGAGAATATGAGCTATGTCTTTTCACTGTAGTCCCTAACACAAAGTTTCACATGTGTTTAGTGCTCAGTGGGGGTTTCTTTTAAATGAATATTTGTTTTAAGAGACATACTTAGTCACTGTCGTAAAAGGTTAGATGGCAATTAGATTTTATAAAAGGATTATTATTTCCATAAGTTTCTTGGCATATCTGACTCAATGTACTGTTTGTTTTAAGGTGCAATTTTAATGTTTGTATCTTAATAATAACTTCTAAGAATGAGAAATGGAAAAACTTCTCCCATATTCCATGACATATTGAAGTTAGCATCACTCTTTATGAATATCTTTTAACCCCTTATTGTACCCCTTATTATATTGCAGGTCCTATATCATGATTGTTTGTCATTGTCTTGAATTATAGTGAATATATGTACATGTTTACCATCAAGTTAGAGCATTGATCAGACCTCCTGGCACCCAGTAGATACTCAATAAACTTTCATGGGTTTCAACTGAATTAACATACTTTGAGCATCCAAGGACATTACATGTCTACAAACAAGTGTTTGAAAATACGGGGTATCTACCTGTTTTTGTGTGGCCCGGGCTCCTATGAAAACCTGGTAAAAGCTATGTGCCCCAATAGCCTCATCTCTCCTTAAATGCATGTACACGTAGTATTTTACAGATGATTTTAGAGGGTTCACAGAATACTTGAAAGTTGCCAATAGACCCATTTTAAGAACTGTCATTTCAATTTATTTCATAATGCTGGAAAAATTGAATATAATCTACATACTAATTGATAGAGAACTCTTATTTAAATAATGTACATCTCAGAAAAGATATGAATGTATAATAATATGAGGCTTCCTATTTGGTGGTGATTGTCAAATGTGTTCAGATATAAACTTTAAATATTATGGAATGATAGTTTTTCATTTGCTTCTAAAAAATTAGTATACATATTTATTACAAGAGGATGATTATCCTAACCAGGGAAGAGGTACAGAAGAGGAATGAAGCATAGAGTGAAGTGCATACAAATGCACTTTTAAAAGAGGGGAGAATGTGTCATATTGAATAAAAAACAATTTTTTTAATTCTTTTAAAGAGACAGTGATCATGAAATCATGATCTGTTCAACTCTATAAACTATGCTATTATATTTGTTTTCTGTATTAAATATCTTTTCATTTTACTATCTAAAATGGTTTTGTCTAAAAATATCACTTATAAGGTATAGTGGCAAACCGATATTTTTGTCAATGAGAATGTGTTTGAAGTTTTGGCTTTAGGATTGATTTTCAAAAAGAAAGTAGTTTTTACCAGAAAAAAAATATGACCAAGGAATGATTCAACATGTTGTAGCGCAAGTCAACTCTTCTCATTGAGTTGTAATTGCAAATAAGCTGAAGGGGGAAGAAAAAAGAATAGAAAGTTTTACAACAATTTGCCATTCCAATTTCTTTTAAAGAAGAAAAATATGTGACCAAATATGAGTTAAGACAATGTAGATCTACAAGTACATGATTTGTCTCCATTAACTTTGACAAGAGCCACTGGAAAACACATCAGATAAGTTAATACATTATATCTATGCTTAAACCTTTAATAAACAACTCAAAATCTCACTTAGGATCTTATTCTACATGGCTTAAATTTCTAAAGAACTTCTCCTCACACCTTTGCCAAAATGTGGGGCTAAGCAGACCATATACAGATGTGATTACAATTACTGTTTACCCCATTTTAATGTAGTTTCTTTCATTATAATGCCAGAGAAACTAGGAATGACATCTAAATTAAACAGCCTTTACTGAAATCTTGACATAATTTGGTTAAACTCCCTCTGTTTTTGACACACCTCACTTTCGTGGTCAAAAGATTACAAAACCTTGCACAGCTCTACCTTGTTGTGTCCCTCAGGCATCACTTCTAGTTCTTACCCCTCTCTCTATGTCTCCCTGATACAGAAATTTCTCCCTGATGTAGAAAGTTTCTACAGTTTCCCCCATGTAACCTATTCTTTGCCTCCTAACCTTGATATCTTCCTCTCTCAATTTCTTTCCTAAGGAATACTGTCCACTCGTCAAATTTCACTGCTTTTTATTACCATAAATAAAGTTACTTTTTAATAACATATAGCCATAAAGTCAGTCATAAGGCTGGGCAGGCCATTTCAAAGTAGAAGTTAAAAACTGGGGCAATAAAAGGCAGTAGCACTAATAAAAGTGAATGCTTTCTAAAACAGGACTTATTTGGCCATACAAATTCTGGTATAGCTGTAGGAATAATTCTCTAATTCATAGAATAGCTCTGCGGTCCCCAACCCTCCAGGGCCAAGTAGCAGTACCAGTGTGTGGCCTGTTAGGGACTGGGCCACAGAGCTCTGCCGCCCCAGCACCTCTTCCCCTGCTCATGGAAAAGTTCTTCCATGAAACTTAGGAACCACTGAGGGCCACACAAGGGGAGCACAGGAGTGAGCAAGCTTCATTTGAATTTACAGCCACTCCCTATAGCTCATCACCGCCTGAGCTCCACCTCTGCTCCATGTTCCCCATGGACTGTGGAAAAATTGCCTTCTATGGGAAGGGTCCCTGGGGTCAAAAAGGTTGGTGACTGCTGGCTAGCTCATAATCAAATTATCATTCCTATATCATTCCCTTTTATAATGAGAAATTACAGAAAACCTATTCATTTAGCTTTTAGGTTTCTGCTCTATTCGGCAATGTTTATTCAGAACTGACCACATGTAATATAAATCACGATGGGAGGTGATGTGGAGATTGGTTCAATTTTTTACATAATCTCAGCAGATGAGAATTCTGTTTATGCAGATTCTTCTAAGGACTCCTGTAAAGAAATACATATGGTACCTATTACTGGGAAATGTATTTATTAAAATTTTTATTCAACCACCTCTGGGCCAAATTGAATTTCTCTTTAATAGAGATAGAAAAAAAAATCAATTCTGTCATGTGTATTTTTTCATCTTTTAGTTCTGAAAAATCTATTCTTTTAGATGTGAGGAACACTTTTATTAAGGGAAGTAAGCTTCAGATTTCATCAGCAGAACTCTTTAAATAGTATATATTAGATCACTTTCCAACCAAAATTTTCCATTAAAAGCCTCCCTCCCAATCTAATGGCTTACTATTTTCTTTTTAAATCATTTCTGAAAATTATGATGTAAAAAATAACATCTCCTCTAGTGCTAGTTAATTGAAGGGATCTGTACTGTTCTAAGAAACAAAAAGAATTATAAGAAAGAGATTCATATTACTTTGAAGAGTCAATAGATGTATACCACACTGCTTTTAATTCCAAGCTGTCATAGCAGTATTAGATTTAGAAAAATAATAAAAATAACGATCATGATAAAATTCATAGACTTCCTATTTTGTACCAATGTACTTGACAATTTGTACCTATTGTCTCAACCTTCAGAGCAGCCAGTGTGAAGTAGTTAATATTATCCTAATTTCACAGAGGATTAGAGAGATTAAGTAATTTATTGAATGTCAGACAGATAATGAACAACAGAGTTGGAATTTGAGCTTGAGGAAAGTAGGCTTGAGGAGTCAGAAATTAAATCTTTAGAAATATTTTTACATACAGTAATGTAAATTACAGAATGAGGCACATTGAATAAAGAAACTGTCGATAAAATATTACACACCTAACTGTAGAAATAATGGGCAATTAAATAATTATCACTTACTGTCCTGTGCTTCCAAAAACTGTATAGGATTCCTTACAGATATTATGAAATTCTTAAAATTTAACTTACTGTTGTTGCATTTTTGAATATATTTTCAGTATTTGAAATATTACATAATATTAAAATTTTATCTCTTAAATCTGTTGTCTTCAATTCATCAGGGTAATTTCTCAACCACAATAGTAGGTGTTTCCTTGCTTGAGATGAGAAACTTTTGAGTAAACTACTAATTTAAACTTTGAAATCTTATTCCTTCATCTATGAAAATGTAACACCATCACACATCAGAAAATACTCAAGTACAGAATTCCCCAATTTCCTACTTTTAAACCAAAAGGCTGGTAATCTCTAGTCTATATAGTTTTACTGCATTGAATGAGAAGAATTAACAAATTAAGTATGGATAAGAATTTGATTTTTTTACAATATGCTGGATACATTCATTTTGAAAAATATATATTAGTCAGTTGACTAATGAAAAATGAATTGACCAAATGTGTGTTCTAGTTTGCAAAATATTACTACTTCCAGTGAAAATCTTAAACTCAGTTCAACTGTTTAACAAAAAAATAGTGTGATATTTGACAATAATGCAGCTTATCTGAAACAGATTAGATTTTAAACCATTTTACTGCTGTTCAAAATTACTTTCTTTTTTTTTTATTTATTATAGCTTATTATGGGGGTACAACCATTCTGGTTAAGTATATTGCTCATGCCCCTCCCAACCCCCCGAGACTGAGCCTCAAGGGTGTCCATTCCCCCAACAGTGCACACCTAACATATCAAGTCCTCTCAATTACATGAGTTTACCTAAAGCCTTGATTTTACATTAAGATATTTATTAATTTTTGAGGTAGAAAAAAATCTTAGTAAAGTATGGTATTGTAATAGAACTAGTTTTATGTTTATAATATTATAACTACATTCAAAGATTTTTCAACAAATAAAATTTCACAGTTAATATACAAAAAAGCTATTAATATGGGAGGAATATAATATTTAAAAATATAATTAAAATGAATTTGTATGATAAATATGTTTGATTCTGTGTTTTGAACTGGAATTATATTTTATCAACTAAGATACAATGCTTTATTAATTTTTTAGTTTTGTTATATATAAGTGGAAAACCACCAAAATTACATTTTTATAAACTGTTCAGTGTTCATAATGAACAAATAACAGGACTAGAAAATAGCAAGGGAAAAGGCGGAAAAGAAGACATGGCTTGATTCATTTGAGAAACCATAGATAATTCATTACTGAGAGATTAAAATTTGAGAGAAGGAAGACAGGAATATACATGAATTTGGACACATAGTAATAGTTACATGATAATAGTATACATGAATTTGGACACATAGTAATAGTTACAAAGGGCCCTTTCCCTTAGAAGAAAATCCTGCTCTTCCTGAAAAGTTTAAAGGAATAATTGCAGTATTTTGGGCAGGTATGTACCAATGTCATAAAAATTACTTTTGTGAAATTGTGGAGCATGGACTGGAAGAATCTGAGGAAAAATTAGGAGAAGAGAGGATTAACTAGCAGTGCTTATGGGTATGGAGAAGATAGCACTTATGGAGGTTGGGTTAAGTTGGTAATAGCTGTGGAATATACAGGAGATTTCAACTAGGCAATTATATACAAAGGTCTGAAGGTGAGAGGAGAGATCTGGGATATTTTTACAGAGCGCCAATACAGCCAAGCCCATATCTATGAACACTTGTTTGTATAGATAAAAAAATTTACAGGTATTGTTTGTCATCATGAAAACAAATCAGCTTGATAATTGAATGAATTTTCAGTTTTCACTAAGTTGTTTTGGCGGCTTGTAAACACAGTCTTGCAATCACTACTCGTTAGGCTATTAGAACTATAGCTTTCCACTGTCCAGGGAAGCAGTTTGCTTTGATAAACTATGGTAAATCGAAGAATGAACACTTTCAATATGATATAATTAAACATTATGGGGAAGAATGGTTTAGGGTTCTTTGTGACATTTGGCTAAACATGCTAGCAAGCAAAAATACACAAATGAAGGTCACATTTGCAATTATTATAAAAGTATCCAAATTTTAATTAGGTAGCTGATAAATGTCATTGAGCCTTAGTTGCTGACCAACTGTCATTTTAAAAAAAGGAGAAGAAAAATGTCACCTGAAAAGTCAGAATTTTGTGCATTGTCATGAAATTAAAAGTTGTAGCCACAGTAGAGTGTATTCAGCACTAAGCTGTTAAGTGTGTTTCATGATAATCTCAAAGTTAAAAAAAGAAATATTTTGACAGCATATGAGATGTCACTAATAATACAGATTTTCCAGCATTGTTTTGTAAAGCATCTTGTCTTTATTGTAGAAGCACGTGGAGCTACACTAGCCTTGAAAGACTCTTCTTAAAGTATAGTGTAACATTTTTTTTTTTTGCTAATGGGTTTAATCTTTATTAATGGATTAAATATCCACTAACTTTCTTCCTCCAATGACAAACCAATCTTCTTAACCTCAGATAATTTTGTATCTGACATAAGAATAAAAGAAATCTATATCACCTCTTAGATATTCTAAAAATTTTCTGAACTTTAAATATTATTTACTTAAAAAATGTTTGACCCTATCCTCTGAAAAAATAATAAATAAAACAGGTTAATATGACATTTCTACTAAATTAACTTATAAGGTAGAACAAAGTAAATACACAAACACACACACACACACACACACATAGTCTGTGGTCAATCAGACTAATATCTCTAAATCTAGACCCTTAAACTGATTAAACTGATGAGAAGTAAATTTAAAAGGCAAAATACATAAGTAAGCAAATAGATAAAATTATGAAGAAAATGATAAATAAGTTTTACTAGATAAAATATAAATCTTTTTTCTATAGTATACTGTCCTCAAATTAAAACACTACCATAAATAAAATAATTGATAGTATATGAAGTGCTTTTTTTCCCTCTGCTAAAATTTTCTTTTACCAACTAGTTTTGTCTGCATATACTCATGGAGATAGTGAACACAATCATACAATATCCAGAACAGAAAAATCATACCTCCAGAAAATAAATGCAAATTATAACTTTCAGATTATTATTAATAATATCATTGGTAAGAAGACCATTAAAATGCATACACACACCACCACCACCATCAGCACCTCCACCTATTTTCTATAAGAGACATAATTCCACATGTATAAACTCAGTTTTAATCTTCCAACACTCACCTCACTACATTGCCTATAACTCTTCTTTGTTTTAAATTTCAAAGTGCTAAGCAAGTAGAAATGATTTATGGTTACATGGATTGCTTTCATAATATTTGAGTCATCACTATACATGTGCCCATCACCCAAATAGTGTTTATTGTTCCCATTAGGTAGGTTTTTCCCTGCTCCCTACTCCCCCCATCCTCAGCTTGATTTCCACTAACTTTTACATTCCTCTGTGTACATGTGTGCTCATTGGTTAGTGCTAGTTTAATAGTGAGTGCATGTAGTGTTTGTTTTTCCATTCTTGGGATACTTTACTTAGGATAATGGTCCCTACTTCCCTCCAAATTGTTGCAAAAGGCATTAATTCATCTTTTTGTGGCTGAGTAGTACCCGTGGTATACCTACATCATATTTTGTTAATCCACTCATGAATTGATGGGCACTTGGGTTGTTTCCATATCTTTGCAACTGTGAATTGTGCTGCAATAAACATTCGTGTGCAGGTGTCTTTTTGATAAAATGACTTCTTTCCCTTTGGGTAGATACCCAGTAGTGGGATTGCTGGATAGAATGGTAGTTATTTGAGAAATCTCCATATTGTTCTCCATAGAGGTTGTACAAATTTGTAGTCCCATCAACAGTGTATAAGCATTCCTTTCTCTCTGCCTCTGCATCAGCATTATTTTTTGGATGTTTTAATAAAAGCCATTCTAACAAGAGTAAGGTGATATATCATTGTGGTTTTAATTTGCATTTCTCAAATGATTAGTGATATTGAGCATTTTTTCATATATTTGTTGTCCATTGTCTATCTTCTTTTGAAAAACTTCTGTTCATGTCTTTTGCCCACTTTTTAATGGGTTGTTTGATTTTTTTTCTTGCTGATTTGTTTGAGTTCCTTGTAGAGTCTGGATATTTGCTCTTTATTGGATGTGCAGTTTGTGAATATTTTCTCTCTCTCTGTAGATTGTCTATTTACCCTGTTGGTTTTTTTCCTTAACTGTGCAGAAGCTTTTTAATTTAATCAAATCTTGTTTATTTATTTTTGTTGTTGCTGTAATTGCCATTGGGGTCTTAGTCATAAATTCTTTTCCTAGACTGATATCTAGAAGAGTTTTCCCTACATCTTCTTCTAGAAGTCTTATGATTACATGCTTTACATTTAATTATTTTATCCATCCTGAATTAATTTTTGTGAGTGGTGAGAAATAGGGGTCCTGTTTCATTCGTCTGCATGTGGTTATCCCACACCATTTATAGAATAGTGCTTCTTTTTCCCAGTGTGAGTTGTTCTCTGGTTTGTCAAAGATCAGTTAACTGGAGGTAGATGGTTTTATATCTGGATTCTCTATTCTGTTGCATTGATCTATGTCTCTATTTTTGTACCAATACCATACTGTTTCGGTTATTATAGTCTTGTAGCATAGTTTGAAGTCTGGTAATGTGATGCATCCAGATTTGTTCCTTTTCTTTAAGATTGCTTTGGTAACTCAGGCTCTTTTCTGATTCCAGATCTAAAACTAATTTTTCTAGATCTGTGAAATATGCTTTAGTATTTTGATGGGGATTGCATTGAATCTGTGAGTCACTTTGGGTAGCATGGACATTTTAACAATGTTGATTCTACCCATCCATGAGCAAGATATATTTTTCCATTTCTTTGTGTCCTCTGCAATTTTTTTTCCTCAGTTTTTTCTGGTTCTCTTTGTAGAGATCTTTCACCTCCTTAGTTAAGTATATTCCTAGATATTTTATTTTCTTTGTAGCTATTCTGAATGGTGTTGAGTCTTTGATATGACTCTCAGCTTGACTCTTATTAATATATAGAAATGGTACTGATTTACATACATTGATTTTGTAACCTGAGACTTTGCTGAATTTATTTAACAATTCTAGGAGTCTCTTGGTGGAATCTTTGGGGTTTTCTGGATAAAAGATCATGTCATCAGCAAAGAGTGATAGTTTGACTTCCTCTTTCCCAATTTGGGTACCCTTTATTTCTTCCTATTGTCTGATTTGCTCTGGCTATGACTTCTAGCACAATGTTGGATGGAAGTGGTGACAGTGGGAATGCTTGTCTTATTCCACTTCCTAGGGGGAATGCTTTCAACTTTTCCCCATTCAGTATGATGTTGGCAGTAGGTTTGTGATATGTGACTTTTTGAATTTTGAGATATATACCTTCTATGCCTAGTTTGTTGAGGCGTTTTTTCATGAAAGGGTGCTGAATTTTGTTGCATGCTTTTTCTGCATCTATTGAGATGATCATATAATCTTTGGTTTTGCTTCTGCTTATGAGATGAATCACATTTATTGATTTTCATATGTGGAACCATCCTTGCCTCTCTGGGATGGAGCCCTCTTGGTAATGGTGGATTGTTATTATTATTTTGATGTGCTATTAAATTCAGTTTAATAGTATTTTCTTGAGGATTTTTGCATTTATATTCATAAGGGATATTGGTCTGTACTTTTTGTTTTTTGTGGTGTCCTTTCCTGGCTTTTGTATCAAGATGATACTGGCTTCACAGAATGAGTCGGAGTCCTTTTAAGAATCAAAAAAGAGAAATAAAAACTCAATAAGAAATAATCAAAAACTATTTGATATATGATTTAATGAGGCAGTATATACAAGTGGGAAAATGAAATATGTGACTAATAATCACAGTGAAAATCTAAGTAATAATAAAATATGATTTATACTATTATATTTGTATAAATTTAAAGAGATAATTAGCCTTAGTAATTATCTAATAAAATGGTACACAAAATAGCACAATGAAATGTTAAAGAAAACATTGCTGTCCTATGATGCTAGCAAGAGTATAAATAAGTCAAAATACCTAGAAAACAATTCAAGAGCTATTTTAATTTCAGAAATTTTACTTCTATGATGATCTTCTAAGGAAATTATAGTAAGCGTCACAAGGATGCGTTTATATATATATACACACAAACATATTTATACAACATTATATATGACAGATAAATTCATCTAATTACAGAGATATGGTTGAATAAATGATAAGAAAACACAAAACTGGAATGCTATGCAATCAAAAAATGCTTCTTAATTACATTTGTAACAGCATTAAATGATCACAATATAATAATAAATAAAATTAGAAGATTGTGTATAAAAATTGATCCCACATTCCTTCAAGTGAAACAAAACAAATCTGCCTACAGCTTTGTTGGTATATCCATCTATAAATCAAATGATTGTACATCAGAATTTGTTTTTGAAAAGTGTACCACTCCTGGATAGCAGTTATCAGAGATGATTTTGATTCTACAGTGAGCATATATTTCTTTTACAATCAGAATGTTTAAAACTACAATTCAAGGGAAATTTAGGGTGCCATCATTGCTTTTGGATCTGAACTCTGCAAATTATTCCCTGAGGGAAGGAAATAAGAGTAGGGCCCCTCTAATCCTGTAGGCAATACCAAAAAGAAGAGATGACAGCTGAGCTAAACACTCACGGATTTAAAAAGGTACCATGTTGCTTTAAAATTTAATTTCTTTGTAAAGCTTTTGAGTTGGAAAATAGTAGAGTTGGTGATCTATAGAAACCTTACCCAAGGAATATCAGTTCCACAATTAGGAGTTGCTTTCTGTAAATATGGTTTGGTTAGACATTGAATTAGCGTTACAGATGAGGCGAATGTGTGGGCACTGATGGTGAGAGTGACATATTGAATCAGATTACAATATCTCAGTCTGTGTGATGATTTTGTTTCAATTTAAATAAGTAACGGGACCAAATGTGTGGTCAGTTTAGGCTAGAACACCACAACCACAGTAGATGAGTGAATTAAAATTGATTTTTACAGATATTTTATCTGTTAAATGAGAACTCACCTAAGTAAAAACATCACTGAGAACTTTTATTTTGCTATCTTTTCTTTGAAGAAATTGCTGTTAGCTGCACAATTTCCCATTTATTCATGTATATGCTTCACTAGCCTATAGTTCCTATAGTCAAAGCTGTGGGACTGCATTTGAGGAAAAATTGCCATATAATGAGGTCATTTGAGGACTTCAGTAACTATCTTATAGGGATTCCTAGGCAACATTTTCAAGTGCTAAGTAGCAAAATAAAAACCATAAACATGTTTCCAATATGCTTATTTCCACTTATGAGAAATGAACAAATCTCTATTCAAATTCCATCTCTGCTGCCAAGCACTTTTTTATTGGTATCAATTGCTTCTTCCTAGATCCTCTCACATGAGTTAGCTTGAACAGTAATCCTATTATGCACCTATTTCACTCTGCCTTTTAATATTGTGGTTTGTGGTTTGAGCATCTCAATGAGACTGTGATTACTGGAAAGACAGTGACAAACAGCTGAAGATGATGAGCTCAGAGTTTTCTTTGATGGTAAAATATAAAGATATTTATTTGCTCAGAGCAGCTACACAAAGCAGGAGCCAATGCACCCACACATGTGGGAAGTTACAAATTCCTTGGTCCCTACTACCTTCCTTACAGAGATACACCTTTTCTCTGATAGTACCATGTAGAGTGAAAATTCTATCAGGCCTGAGAAAAACTTTTATTTCCTCAACAGGAGAGAGTGGTGTTATACCCTCTGACTGCTATATAGCTTCTAGCAAGTGTAAAAATAAATTTCCGTACATCCTCAATTTGAAAAGTACTAAACTTTTTCTCTAAAATCAACTGTGACTATAGTTTTGTCTGAGTGACTGTGATACTGAATCTTGTCCAAATTCCATGATTATAAAGGGATTTCTTTGAAGTTTATATTATTCTTTTTTTAGTTCATAAGAATTCTTTGAAAGCAAAGATTGTATGTTTTATTACTTTTTTATATTTCCATAGTTACCTTACAATATGGGACACATAATAGATAATCAACTCATGTATTTTGAATAAATGCTAAGTCCTGTATCAGATTACATTATGGTCTATGCCCAAACATTTTATAACTATATTTAGCCATCTAGAATTCTATTAATGTAATTGGCCACCTTGAATTCCATTCCAAATTCCAGAATGACTGAGTGCACCCACGTTTTATAGATTCTAGAGTCTATACTGCACCATAGGAAACACTGAAAATAATGAAACACGTTTATTTTTAATATCACTGCATATAATAAAAGCATAGCTTGCCCATAGAATAATTTCTAAAATTGAGGGGAAAAGACATTTTCTTTAATTATTTTTTAATTGCAGCATTTATTGCTAAGCAATGTCAGCTTTGTCAAAATTTATCATCAAATACTATCTGTTCTATCTTAAAAACATAGAGAATAGGAAGTTAAAACCTAATATAATTATTACAGAGTTAAAATTTCACTGAAACCTTTAATTATCCAAAACAAGAGGGAATACTTTAATCACTAAATTAATTTGAATATATTTCATAACTAGCTCCTGCCCTTACTAATTTCCTAGGTGATTCATATTCATATTTGTATTGTGAAGAAAATATCAATTTGGCACAATAACACTTACACTTCTGGCAATATAAGAGATCATCTAAATGCTATAGATTTTTTTTTAAAACTTTTAAGAACCATGAAAAAATATACACAATAGGAAAATAAGAACTATTTTTTGCTATGAAAGCATATAATATCAGTCCACTGCGTAATACTTATCCTGCTCTATCTACGCATACAACTAAACATTCACTATTTAGAAAAGAAAAAAAGTCTTACAAGTCCTAAATCATTATGACTTCAAATGTAAACAGTGTACCTGAGGAGAGGTAGAAATAATTTAGAACTATGCTTCTTTTTCCCCTGTATTTCTATTTTTTAGTCTTATGCAAGGAACACTATAAAGGCAGTGCTGTTAAATATTTTCCTAATATCTTAGAACTAATAAAGTTCACATGCCGGACTTTGGTTGCTTTAAAAATGGTGAATTTCATCCTCTGCATATGCTTTCTTGCTCCTGCAGCTAAAACACTGTAAAGTTTACACATAATACATTTCTTGAAAAAAGTGCTGAGTTGATGCATAGAGTACATCTGATGTAGGCTATTTCAAACTCTCCTCTGCCAGAGATGCAGACAACCAAATTGAAATGATGCACATTATTTATAAATTATTAACCATTGCTAAATATGCTTCACACGACTGGCTTTGCGAAGGTGTTTCATCCATCCTTGCAAGCTTCACAAAACAGTAGCAGACTAAAGCTGCACAGTTAACATTAATTCTCATCAAAGAGAGGACAGCCTTAGCAATTACCCTGAAAAAGGTTAGATATCAAATTTCTTTATGCTGACTTTGATGCCAAATTGAGTCACACTGCAGGTTTGGATATTGTATGACTTGTGCTTTTTCTGTGCACTGTCATCAATATATGGTGCCACTTTTTGCTCTCTGACTTATGAGTCAGTGATTGAACATTACCATTCTTGAGAGCATCACATATCATTTGGTCCTGTAGTTTATTTATATTTACTTTTATATATTTTATTTATATTTATTTTTATATTTTGGATAAATATTTAAAATCAAACTTGAAATATAAGAAATAAGTAAATTTATATAAAAATCTGTCATTTCATGAATTTTTGGTGTTGCTTATACTTCTATAGCTATAAAAAGTAACAGCAGTGTGGGGAGTTGACAGAAAAGATTCAAATACAGAATCCAATAGTGATATTCTAGCTTTATCAAATCAATATTTTAAGAGCTTTAAAGTTCCTTATAAAAATATTGTTCACACTCAGGGACAGAAATGGAATTCTGAAGTTTAATTAGTACCAGAAAATTTAGGAATATTTCAATTGTGGTAAGGGATTAAATATTAAAAAATATATCCTTTATCATATTGACATCTTATTTTATCTTATTCATAAATATTTCCATAAAGAATTCTAGTCCTGCATATTCTAACCTATTATTTTATTAATATTATTTACATTCAATGGCAATGTTATTATCTATAATATGACCTTTTAAGTAATGAAAAAGAATGCTATTAGTTTCAAGACTGCAAATAGTGTCAATGTCATTCTGACTTAATAGACTACAACTTTATTATACAATATTAGTTCAGTTGTCCCAGGGTCATAATATTAGGAAATATTTAATGAAGGCATTAATATTTACTCCTATCCAACCTCCAGCTGGAATTTCATGGTGTGAGAGTACCAGGTTAATTGAGTTTTATCACAAAATCTCTGGGCCACTTTAGAAACAACTGTAATGCATGTTCCCTGAGGTCTGATCTATAAAAAGTGAGAACATAGAAGAAGAAATGATTAATGTATAACTAAATTCTGCTGACATTGTCAGCATAGATATTTATTAAAAGATTAAGCAACCAATGAAATTTTTTCTCTGAAAATAAGTTATGAGTCATTCTTCTTTCCAAACCATTGACAGGAATATGGAAAAAGATGAGTAAGTCTTGTTTTAGCCAATAGAATCACAAGAATGTATGCATGCTGAGATTTCTGTAGATCCATACTTTCTATTCATGTCCAAATTTTTTTCTTAAGAATTTACTGATGGGAATACACCTGTTAGAAAAATAAAAATTTAATCTTTCCCCCTTCATTATCTACTCTTTTAATGTATCAGGGTAAAATGAATGTTAAACTTTTGTATTTATATTCTCATTTTGTGACCCAATCAAAGCTGGAAAGAGTAAGCCCAGTATTCAGTTATGCCCACTAGAGAGTGGTACAAGGAAAGAACTAAACTACAGATAATAAAAAATAATATAGATATCATTTATTGAGTTCTTATTATCAGCCAGGCACAGTTGCAGTTGCTTTATGTGCTATTTTATTCCATCTCTACGACAACTTATCAGGGAGGTCCTATTGTTGCCCTCATTCTAAAAGCAAGAGAACTGAGGCACAGACTTATTCATATCTTGCGAAAGGCACAGAGCTGCCATGAATTAGTCCAGATCTTTGAATTCATGCCATCTGACTTTGGAGGCTCTGTTGCAAACAGGTTTACTGACAGAGCTGCTCTCACCCAAAAATCCCAAGCAATAAAATGAACGGTGAGGGTGTAAGAAGAAGATATATGTGCCAGAGCTAAGAGAAGAGTTTTTATCCCCAGGAACTGA
>CM052438.1:119141052-119183011 GCA_028533085.1 Varecia variegata | reverse complement strand
TTGCCCGGGCTAGAGTGAGTGCCGTGGCGTCAGCCTAGCTCACAGCAACCTCAAACTCCTGGGCTCAAGCGATCCTACTGCCTCAGCCTCCCGAGTAGCTGGGACTACAGGCATGCGCCACCATGCCCGGCTAATTTTTCTCTATATATTTTTAGCTGTCCATATAATTTCTTTCTATTTTTAGTAGAGACGGGGTCTCGCTCTTGCTCAGGCTGGTCTCGAACTCCTGAGCTCAAACAATCCGCCCACCTCGGCCTCCCAGAGTGCTAGGATTACAGGCGTGAGCCACCGCGCCCGGCCGAATATCTTTCTTTCTTTACTGAGGTCTCTATTGAGGTAATCATTAGTGGGATTTCAGCACTCAGTTTAGGTAGCATTTCCTCTGGAAAGTGTTTCTAATGACCTTAAACTGAATGAGAGAAATCCCCACTCATGGCTGGGAACCCATAGTTCCCTGAATTTACTTCTATCACATTAGATTAAAACTGCATGCACACTTGCCTTTATTCTCCACTAGGTTATAGCTCCTTGAAGGCTGGGGCACTAGTTACTTTTGCATCTCTAGAATTTGGCACCTACTAAGGTCTCAGTATATGTTTATTGAAGGCATGAATGAATGAATAAATTGTCAGATTTCTAGTAACAGCTTTGGGTTCACATTAATTGATAAAAAAGGAATCTGTACTGCAACAGATGAAAATGATTACATAATAAATGAAGCCCTGGTGTAGAGCACACAGCCAAATTAGCATTTGACTCATCTCTATTTATATGCAATGGCACTAGCCAATTTCAGTACCACTTGGACAGTATATATTTTGTTAAAATATATATAAGGTTTACAAGCATGATGATGATCCTGACTTTTTTAAACCACATACAGACTTCCTAGTTTTCCACTGATTATTCTTATCTGGCTTTAAGAACTATAAACCACATTCTTATAATTCATTTTAATTTTTAATGCTAGCCTGGGATCATTCTTCTTCTTCTTCTTTTTTTTTTTTTCCTTCTTCTTCTTTTTATAAATGAGCAGGGCAGGCAGTTAAAACACAAAGCAATAGAGTGCACTGGAAAATGAATAGATTCAGAAACTACAACTACAAACTACTTTAAAGGAAAACTCATTCTCTTTTCATTACCTTACACCTCCAGGTGCCAAAACTTGCATTTAATTCCAGGTTTTAAAGGAGATTTTATGTCTACCCATAATCTGTTCGCATATAGTTTGCCCAGGAGAGGTTAGCTATTTTCAGTTAAAATTGATCCACCTTCATCAGACTTGTGGTTGAACAGCAAAGACTAAAGGACATGAATCTCTTAACAACTTCTGATGGGCTTGGACTATACATATCATGCTCATTTTAAGTGTGGAAAACATCTAAAAATATACTTTTTTGAGTTTCAGAGAAATCATATTTACAATTTCACAGAACAGAAAAATGTTAAACTTAATTTGATTCTTAACACATAAAGTGTTATTTTCAAATCACAGAAATGGTTCTTGCATTCCAAAATATCTCTATAAGACAGTATAATGATTCTAAGTAATTTTAATTAGGAGAAAGCTTACCAACAAAGACAAGTTATTTTTTATCTAAAATTAAGCTAGCATGATTCAGTTCAAAAGCCAGATACCCTGAACAAAAATGTCTAATTCTTAAAAGTATTTCCAAGATCAGCAAAGAGTTCAGTTTAATTAAAATTAGATACAGAAAAAAATTCCAACTCCTTGTTCTTCATAATTCATCATACTTTGTATTTTTAAAAATTTTATCTATATACTAAACTTATTCTGCTCTGTGGACATAAAGGAGAGCTAGTACAATCTATTCCAGGCACTAAGTACATCTTTTCTAATCAAACACCTTGGGAATTAAAGAAAAATACGGACAATACATTTTTCATGAATCAATAAAATGGGACTTTTGTAATTTTATTCCCATCTAATAATATTAAGCTATATAAATTACATAACAAAACCTATAGAATAAATTTCATTCAATTTTTTTTTAATGTACTATAGTGAATTTGACTGCTTTTCAAGAACATGAGATATAATTTACAGCCTAGTCAAAATATATGTGCTACACTGGGCACATTTCCTACTACGTGATACATTTTAGGTGCTGAAAATCCAATCTGTATTTATAGAATGTAAGTGAGAATAATTTTTCCTATTTTTTAACAATAAAGGAGCTGATCTAATGTATTTGAATGGATATTGTAATATTAAGGCAACCTCAAAAAAGTTAATTTACAAATATTCCTGACACAAAGTAGCTTTTGAATGTCCTTCCTTCTTCCTCCCTTCCTTTTGTTCATCCTTTCCTTTTCTTTCCTTTACTTTTTTCCTTCCTCAATTTTTCTTTCTTTCTCTTCCTTCCTCCCTCCCTCCCCTCCTTATCCTCTTACTCCCTTCCTTCCTTCCTTCCTTCCTTCCTTTCTTCCTTTCTTTCCTTTCTTTCTTTTTCTTTCACCAAACATTATAATTTCTCAAATTTTCAGAACATATTTAAAAACCTAAAAGTAACATTTTTTCTCACTCTAACTGTAGTTTACTTTTGGTTGCTGCTCCAAGGAAGGTTTTCAACATGTCTTCAGAAGAAACAATTTTCTTGAGAACAAATAAACCAGTCTCTGCTGAATTCATTTTTTATTATTTTTTTCTTTTATAGAATATTCTGAAGCTCTTCCTGGTATCCCTACATCATATGCTGCTTTGCTAAGAATTAAGAAGAGTTCATCTTCATCTCTTTTGGGTTCAAAAACCAGACCACGGTACAGCAGTCCTTCATTAGGAACACTGAGTGTTTCTTCCGCCAGCTGGCGAGGAGTAGCTCAACATTATTATTCTCCCATCAATCTTTATCATTCCTCAGATGCCTTCAAACAAGATGGTAAGTATCAAAGAAAAAATGCACCAGGTGGAGTTAAACAGGGAAGGCATACATTATTCAAGACTACTGCAATAGAGATCAGACTATTACAATAGGAGAGAGAGGTTGAATTCAACTCCATTTAAAAAGGAGGCAGGAAATATTTTTAAGAATGGAAGTGAGATAGTGGAAAATTGGAGGATGTTAGGGGAGATATTGGTCATTGTGATTAGGCCATCTGTGTATATTAACTGGTGCTTATTAAAGTTAGGCTCCTACCCTCTCACAGAGACTGGACTCTATGTTTCTTGATGATTACATTTTAAATGATCAGCTCCCAGGTCCTCAGATAGACATTGCTCGGTTGTAAGCTTGTAAAAATGACAAGAGAGTGGGAGATTATTTACATCTTAAATGGGCAGAGAAAGAATTTACATTTGCAAGTTGCTAAAGTAAATGCTCTAAGAAAAGGAAAGTTAAAAGACTGTAGTCAGGAAGAAACCTGTCTAAAGTTTATCAAGCTTAAGGGAATGTTAAGGCCATCTTTATCTTGTTTGTCTTCTGTTCTAAACATCTTTAAATATTTTCATACATTTAATTTTTATTTAATTACAGTCAATACCAATCCTAATTTAGGATTAAGACTCAATATACTCTTAGAATGGAAGTTAAAATATGAATTTGTAAAAAGCAATTTGACAATGAATAACAATAACCTTAAAACAGTCATATCCCTCAATCCAATGGTTTTATTTCTATAATATATTCTGCATAAGAAAATAATATACGTGGCACACAAAGATATATGTATATACTTATCATTACTTGTGAATGGAAAATATGAAATAATTTAAATGTCCAACACTAATATATCAGTTAAATTAATACTCTGCAGCTATTAGCATTATGGTTTGAACAACATTTTCTAGATGTTCTCTATCTCTATCATTTTTGGATATACCAACAAAACAATGCAAGGTTAATTAAAAGAGAGGTACACTAGCACCTGATTATTACCAGGCTCTATGGAAGTCCCTTTTTTATAGCTTATCTCATTCAATTTCCTCAACAAATATGTGAGGTCAATATTGTCACTGCCTTCTACAGAACTGGAATCTCATGGGCAGATAAGTATATTTTACAAGGTCACACTACTAATAAGTAGCATAGCTAATTTACATTCATATATCTACTGATTTTAAGACCAGTATACTTTGTGCTGCATTTCAGTTATGACTGATGAAGGACTAAACATTAAAAGATACGTTGTACAAGAACTAAACCCCTTGGAAAGATTCTCGAAATATAAATTAAGGTGGTGGTGACAAGCACAGAAAACTTACTCTTTATGGTTATACCAATTGTTGCCATGTAGAGCATCATCTCATAGTGTTGACATTTAAATTTTATTTTTATATGGTGTTAGCACCTGTTTTATTTTTCAAACTATTTATGCTTAGTGTAAGTTAAAAATTCTCATTATGGTAAATTTAATGTCAGAATCAATCAGGCAGAGACATGTTGGGATTCATGTTCTTTAGGCATTATTATCTTATGGTAGAATATCATAATAAGGTAGAATATATGAAATGATCAGAATTATGATCTACTCTTTTATTTGATATAATTTTCTATCAACTAGTGTTCTCCTTTTTCCTCTTGTGTCAAATGGAAGTTAAGGTAGTCACAATAATAAATAAAACATAGCTAGAAAATATAAATTAAAACACATTAAAATCATGAAAACAGTAAATATTGGAACATAAGATAGAGCCAGGTATGAGACTAATTTAAAGTATCTGCAGTTAATGCCTATATACCTGCTGTGGGCTGGTCCCATTTTGGATAATTAGCAGTAAAAAAAGAAAGTCTGATTGGTTACATATTTCAAAGTGTTTCAAGCATTAAAATGGAATAGTTTTTCAGTAAAAACACAACTATATGACACTAAGATCAGAAAAATTTTTCTGAAGGGTCCTCATTAAGAGTTTATTTTTTGATATAATGGCCAGTGACATGAACATTACTTTCACTGTATACATAATAATGAATTTCATCTGTTTCAATGAAGGCAGATGAAACTAAAACAGAAGCAATTCTCTAAAACTGTGCTCCTCAGTTTTTATAAGTAAATTGCTTATTAAATATAGATCACTTTTGGAAAATCAGGGGTGGGACAAGATAATCTCATCAATTAAAAGCTCCCAGGTGATGCCATTGCTGCTGGTCTGTGGATTATACTTTGAGTAGCAAGGCTCTAGACTGGGAATCAATTTAGTACAATTTAAGTCCTCTGCTGATTTAGTTTAATCCATACTTTAGAGTATCAGGAAGAATGGATAGTCTGAGTATTTTTCAAGTAATCTTCCATAACTATTGTTTTCTCATCTGAGCATTTGATAAATCTTGGCTAGATGTGACTTTGATTTCGTTCTCTCTGACAAGAGTCTGACATAGGGCTTTTGTCAGGTAATTCCCTTTAGCCTTAATAGAGAGTAAAGCTGAGGTTGACATGCTCTTGTGAAAAATGAGAAAACTAACAGAGCCTGAATAGAAAGTCATCCTACTCCTGTTCAGAATTAAGCCAAGAAGTACCCCAGATGGAGCAAAGATTTTTCTGAGAAATGTAAAAACCCACTTTTGCAGAGCAATTTGGAGAAGCAATTTCACTTCTGGGTAAATAACCTAGAGAAACTCTTCAACACATGTACAAGGAAATAAAAAGTATTTCACTGCAATATATGTTCAATAGCAAAAATTGGAAACAACTCAATGTCTATCAGAAGGGGAATGGATACATAAATTATAGGTATTTTATTCAAAGGAAAACTAAAACTGTTAAAGTGAATGGGCTATATCTTTGTGAAACCAAATGGGTATACCTCAAAATATAATGGTGAGTAGGCAAGATAGGTTACAAAATATTACATATAATATCACATTATTTATGTAAAATAATTAAAGATATATATACTATTTATAGACACATATATATGCTATACTTTTAACACGTGAACTTGAGACAAGTTTACCATAGTGCTTACCTCTGAGGATGAAGGGAAAATGAAAGCAAGTAAATAATACCAGGAAAGGGAAGAGGGATGATCTTAACTTGTGATATTTTATTTCTAAAAGAAAAAATCTGAAACAAATATGATGACACCTGTAATAGGTAGACACTAAAATGGCTCACAGTGATTCCCACCTTTTGGTATTTATAGTAATCTCTCCCCTTATCTGTTGTCTAAAGCTATTAACTTGATTCTGAAGTATAGATTATGAAAACAGTAATGGGATATGACATCCAACAGTAGGTTACAAAAGACTCTGGCTTCCATGTTGTCTGTCTTCTTTTGCTCTCTGGTTTGCTCATGCTGATGGAAGTCAGCTCATATTGAGAGCTGCCCTATTGATAGACCCACTGAGAATGACCTCTGGCCAACAGCACAGGAATAATTGAGGCACTTGTTACAACAACCCTCAGGAACTGAATCCTGCCAATAATTATGTGAGTGAGTTTGCAAGTAGATCTGTACCAATTTGAACTTAAGGGTGAGACTACTGCCCCACCTTGGAAAAAACACAGAGCCAGGGAACCTGGTTAAGCCACATCTATCTGGTTGCTGACCCATGGAGACTGTGAGATAATAAACACATAATCTTTGTTCAATTTGTGGGTATCCTCTCTATTATTCTTACTATAGTTCTATATTTTTTACAGAAAATTCTTCTTTTAATTTAATGGTTTTAAAGTTGCTTTTATATATTTCATCTATTTTAATTTTCTGTGTCATCTTGTAATCATCTCAACAGGTTGGTATTCTTTTCTAGGAAGCCAATTCCTATATTCAGACAAGATTTGTTTATTCAGGTCTTGATTATGCATTCTTATTTGCTCTCCTTTATATTCTGTACTAGGCCTACTTTTAGTTCTATTTGTTACATTAACAGATGCTACAGAGAAAATTTGAAAAAAAAAAGACAAAAATTGAAAGTAGAATAGATAAAATTCCAATCTTTCCACTATTTTTCTTGTTAATAGTTTATATTAATTGCATTCTACACTACTCTTTCTATTACAAATTATCAAATATTTAAAACTAAATGAAATAATTTCATAAATGTTTCTTGTAACAATATGTCAGCTTTATTAAATTTTAATATTTTGCAATCTTGCTTCAGGGGGGTTTTTTGACATAAACTTTATTGAGAGCTGCTGAGCATTTTGCTCAGATGTCATATCCCCTTTGCCAATCTTAGAGGAACCACTATATTAATTTTGTCATTCATGTGCATGTATTATCTCTCCATGCGTCTAAGCCTATAAAATATATGTACTAATCTTTTAAAATTTTATATAAATGATATTGCATATATAATTCACGACCCACCTTTTCTGGATCAAAATCAGACTTCTGAGATTCATCTATCTTGACATCTGTAGGTCTAAGTTCATGTCATTTCCTGCAAAACTATATTGTAATTTATCCATTCTCTTTGTGTAGACAGTTATGTTATTTCTAATTTTCTGCTGTTACATTGTCAAATGAGTGGGTTTTTTATTTTATTTTTTGTATTAATCAATGTCAATTATGTTATATGTATTTTAGGAGTGCAATTTTTGTATTAAAGGATTGTAACTTTTCTGGATATTGTCAAATTGACTTCCAAAGTGATGGACATTTCTACCAACATTGTGTGAGTGTTCACATTGCTCCATATTGTCACCAATATATAATGATTTTTGCCAGAATCTTGAATACAATATGCTATTTCATTGTGGTTTATTTCGCACTTCCTTGAACAGTGAGGTTGAAATTTTATGTGCATATTGAACATTCTGTTTTTCTTTTATGCATAGTACTTATTCATATATGTTGACTATTTTTTATACAGATATTTGTCTTTTTATTCATCTGTACAGATTTACAAATGAAATGATCACTAGTTGGTTGAATGCATTGCAAATATCCTCTCTTAACACTTGGCTTGTCTTTTTACTTTGTCAATAGTATCTTTTGTTGGATAGAAGTTTTTGATTTTAATATGATCAGAAATAGCAACACTTTCCTTGGTAGTCTGTGTTTTTTGTATCTTAATGAAAAACTATTCTTAACTTGAATTTTATTTATTTCCAACTTCAAATTTTGATTTTGACGTTCAAGTATTTAAACTATATGAAACTATTTTTATATGTAATATGAAGTAATGACCTGATTTCATTTCTTTTTTTTTTATTTTTGGAGTACTCTTTTGGAGTATTTATTAATGAATATAATTTGTAAAATCACCTCCCTCATATTTTCAAATAGTTTCAAATCCTTCAATAACATGGTTTATTTTTTGTTAAAAATATTTTTCATATCTTGTGTTACATTTATTCCCAGATCTCAGACAGTTTTTGTCTCCTAGAAAATAGAAATAGTAAGTATAGTTGATTCATGATCTGTGTCTACAAATTGGTATCTATAGTCCTATGGCTCTGTTTCTGTTGTCTGTTATTTCTGTTAGTTCTTACTTGTATGTCCTTGTCTCATAGTATGTGGTAGATACTGTGTTAGAAAAAATTGTTTGTAAAAATAGCTAGTTGTGTGCTCAGGAGGAAACAGAAAAGGTTTGGCTAAAACTAGCAGTATCTGCCACACTCTTCTTTCTTTGGGATGTTTTCTCCTTCCCCATACTTTCTGTTGGATAGATCATGTTTTCTATATTTAATTCCTCTCTGTTGTTTTGGATTTTATATATTATATACTTATTTCTTTAGTGATTACCATTAACTTAGTCTGTTCTTTTAGTGATTATCTTAGTGAACTTAACTAAAAAATTTCCAAAGTGTAAAGTTATTGAATAATTTTATTTTTTCAAACATGATATATTTTCTTTAAATACTTATTACTTTGTTTTGTGATAATTTTACCTTTTTTAACAAAAACATGTTTTAAATCCATATTTAATTATATTTTCCATATCTTATTGGTATCTGTAGTCATAATTTCATCTATCATAATCCTTCTATCTGTGTTCACATTTTTTCTTAATAAAGCATATTCTATAATGATGAGGCCATGACTGTGGTTAACTATCTTAGTCTTTATATGTTTCATACTATCTTTATTGATAGATACTACTCTTGAATGATAGATGGTTTAACAGGGTATAAAATTCTAGTTTGATAGTTATATTCTCTTAATATTTTAAATATCTGCTGGCTTCTCTTGTAGCAGGTAAATCTGTTATCAATCTAATCTAATTGCCATTCTTTTGTAAATAGATTGCCATATGTGAGTTTTTCTAATTCTTGACAGTTTGCAATTTTACTGTGTCATTTCTAAAAGTGGACGTATCTTTACTTATCTGCCTAGTATTTATAAAACAATTTCAAAGAGAAGATAACATTTCTTTTCAAATGTGCAAACTTCTGCTCTCTTCCTTCACATACTGCTTCATCACTAATTTCTTCATTGTTTCATGGGAGGAAAGCTGTCAGTGTTTTGTGTGTGTGTGTGTATGTGTGTGTGTGTGTGTATTGAATATTTAAATCTCTAAGTTGCATTGTATTGGGTGGATTTTTAATAGGCTATATTTTATTGGCCAAATATTTTATCAGTTCTTTTTTACATCCATCTATTCTTACTAAATTTCTAAACTTTTTTGTGTTTTATAATTGCTTACTCATTTTAAGGAAATTTATTCTTTCATGTATATCTTTGAGTATTCTAAACACATTTATTTAAAGTCTTAAGTTTGGCAGGATTTTAAAATATATTTTATCTGGAATGAATTATTGCTCCTATCATTGACTTGGATTTTTTTGCAGCATTACCTATGTTGGAATTTTGGTTTTCTTTGCAGGTACACATGGAATAGAAGCATTTTTACTTACTTTATTTTCTCCTCTCTCCCTCTGTGCTTACTTCTTATCTAAAACCAATTTGTAGTCACTGCCACCGGATCCTTCCTCCCTCCAGATAAGAGCCAGTTCTTATAATGGCATTTTGAGTTACCTGCCCCGTAGTACTGTTGGGGATATTGAGATTCAGTCACTGAGCCTGGGAACATCTTAATTTAGTTCACAGCCAGAAAGCTGTGTCTGCCTGCTTTTATCTCCCAAGTTCACACGTTTTAATGTACCTGTAGCCTAATGTGCTCACAGTTTTGAAAGAGACACACATACAAAAGGCACACAATCTGTTATTATAATTATTATGACAGAAGTATGTATAAGATTATGTAGGAGCATAGAAGAAGGTTATCGAATCTAACTTATGTTGCATGATCAGGGAAAGCTCCACCGGGGAAGTGATATTGAGACTAAAATATATTGGATGTGTAAAAGTGCATTCCAGATAAAAGAAATAGTATGTTCAAAGGAAAGGGGGCAAGACAGAATACTCCTGTGTTTAAAGAACTGTACATTATATATTATGCTTGTAGCAAAGTGTGAATGACTGCAATGAAATTATAAATGGACTTATACTTCTTAAGGACTCTAGAAATTTTATCTCAGTTAACAGCAAGTCTCTGTTAAGTAGTAGTAGAATCTTTTTTCCAGAAATTGCTTGAAAGACCTCTGAGCATCCATATTTAAATAATGATAATTATAGTAATAACAAAATCACTCCAATGGCAAGAGGAACATAACGAGGGTCGGCAGGATGCTATCATACTTATAAAAGGGAAAGCTGGTAATTGTCTGAAGGAAACCAGTAGCAACAGGGATACAGAGAATATAATAGTATGTCTCCCTTTATAATACTAGTGTCTCTATATAGGTTTATTTGGTCAAAGTAGTCTTTATTAGTTCTTTTTAAATTTTTTATTCATTAATTGTCTTCTATTTTCTCTGAGATGTTTTCAACATTATATTAGCAATAGCCTGAATCTATTATATAATTCCAACCATGTAGGACGAAATTAAACAGGTAAAATTTAAAAGACTACAGTAAATTGTTAGAATAAATTCCAGAAGAAACATGAGCAGTATATGGTAGTGTATATTTTTGTTAGGTCTGTGTCAGCCCAGAAACATTTTCATAGAGACAACATATTTATCTATAATAACTTAAAAATGGCTTTGCTTCCAACATTTTAACAAATGTTTCCATAGGTTTATGAAGGAATGAGCACTACAAAATAGCTTGAGGGGCTCTTTTATACTGTTTAACCCCCTTCCCTATATTATAATGGTAGCAATACTCAAAATACTGTCTGGATGGTTGGTTGTTTTCCAAATTTTTATGTGGCTTTTTTGCCTGTTTTTCTTTGATGAGCTGATAACATGTTTAGAATAGGATTACTGTAGTGAACATAAACCATTATCAGTACAGATTTAATAAATTAGAAGCACTTATTTTTTGTATCCTTCTATAAGAGATATTGGCCACCTCCTTACTGTGTGCAAGCTGCATGTTGACTGATCCCAAGACAGTTATTGTCTTTATCTCTAAAGCTTTAAAAGTACTTGGAAACCTTTTTGATCAACGTCATTATGACTGTACAATACATTTATATGTATTGTGCTTTCTATTTGAAAAAAGGACACAACTTTATTAATATTTCAATAAATACTCAGAGATATGTATAATGATTATGGTCCAGTGAGCATACAGAATTCATATGTAATTCAAATCAGTAACATGAATAGCTGAAGTGTTGTTTGTGGGAAAAAAGCTTTCTTTTGAACCTTTCTTTAATGGTTCCTTATTCCTTCTAAATTAATGATGGGGTTTTGTCTTCATCCATTTTTGTGCTTCTAGAAATACAACAGACTGGGTAATTTACAATGAACAGACATGTATTGGCTCATAGTTCTAGCGGCTGTGAAGTCCAATAGCAAAGTGAAGGGCCAGCATCTTTCAAGGACCTTCTTGCTGCATCATCTGTGGCAAAGGTGGAAGGGCCAAGAAAGAAGGAGAGAGGGAGGGTAAGAGCAGATGAACCCAGTTCTGTGATAATGGCCTAATCACCTCTAAAAGGCCCCAACTTTTAATCCTATTACAATGGTAATTATTTTTCAGCATGGGCTTTGGAGGGGAAAACATTCAAATAATAGCAAGTGCCTTATGCTATTTTATTAAATAGACCATCGTCAAGTATCAATGAATATAAGATGATTTTTATTCACATATGAATAATCGTAGAAACTTTTATCCAATTTTAAGTAAGATATATGGAAAATTAAAAGAAAATATTGCATATATTATTTTACTACACAAAATAGAATTTATATAATTTAAAATCCTGTCTCTTTATCTTCAGTGATCATGTTTATGTAATTTAGTAAACAGCATTAAATTTGATTATTGTATTCTACTTGGACAATGATAAATCCCATTTAAATGTAAGCTATTGTAAAAAAAAATTCCACATTCATGGCATATATCTGTACTTGCTATACTCTATTTCTATTCAGGATTAGCAAATGCCAAAGTGCTTGATTGCAATTAATCTTTTCTTATAGTAGTTAGATCACTTTAGCATCAAAAGCTATTTCCATTTAGAGAAAATCCAGTGATGATATTTTGATGTTTAAAAGTGCCATTTGCCAAAAAATATAAGGTAGCTTTCAGTTATATTTCAGATATTCTCAGGTAATAAAATTAAACAAGCATCAAAATTTTCAGTGATCTGGAACAATGAAAATGCATGTTCTAATTTGCTTTCTTTTGAATATTTGTCTATAGCTTGATCTGATAATCTGCTGTAGATATAGCCACATTCAGGAAGTACAAAAAAGAGACTGCATCCAGAATTCCTGCTTTATATAACAATGAAAACTTGGTTCTGAGTATTGTGGACAGGTCCATACAGAATTCAAATGCCATACCTTGTTCTTTCTCAGGATCAGACTCGGGCTCTATGATTGAGAATAGTCAAGAAAGGCACAGCAGTCAGTCATTGACACTTGACTGAGGTAAGGAAATAAAGACAGTGAATAAGGAAAAATTTCTGAGCCAGACTCATAAAGGGTAGAAGAAAAATGGAGTAGTCCCTTTAAGGGAGAGTATTGCTCATGAGAGTAAAGCAACCAGACAAGTCCTCAGTAATTATTCTGCTTTCAACCTGATACTGTTATTTTGGATAATGGCTTTGACTCCTTTGAATTGTATCAATGTAAATGTTCCCACAGACCTAAGAGGCATTATCTGATTTTAAGAAAACATTGCAGTTGTAATAATTATCCCAAAGTAGTTGTTTGAATACAAGAAATGGCATTTAAGTGATTTTAAAAATTGACTAAGGTTTAAATTAAAATTTCTGAAGATAATATACGATAATTGAAAGCCCTTATGAGTTAGTGCCTTAGACTGACACTATATTTGTTCCTCCCTCTATAAATGAACAGCCAATAAACTGGTCTTTGACTACATCTCTTTTTATTGCTGTTCTAGTTCTAGTAGGAGCAAACTTAATTAAGTGTAGGGTGCATTTCATTTTTCTCTTTGTGTTGAGATGGTTAGGTTAAGCTATGTTGTTTTGTCTCCTTTGCAGAGACACGATCTGGTTTAGGAGAGATTCAAAGTAGAAAGTTCATACTTTTACTAGGAGGAGCATGTTCCTGAGATCCAGAGACTACAAATGCTATCTTGGGTGAAAAATAGAGGTCTTTAGACATAGCTGAAGCAAATTATTTCCTTCTATGGCTAAGCACATTTTTTCAGATCTTTTTAATTCCCTAAATGAAAAACACAATCTGCAATTTACATAGGCCTCTGAGTCTACCCACACTTTTAAAGGTTTTAGCACTGGATTCTGACAGTTGGACGATTCCTGTACCTACAAATATGTTTTCTCATGTCCTCAGTACTTTTGGCTAAATTTTATAATTACCATGGTTTATTTCCAGATTTGACTTGACACATGGGCAATGACATCATGGCTCAAAGCAACCTCAGTGTTGACAATTTTCTGTTGTTTCCTCAAAATACCCTTTACTAATAAATTGTTTTGGAGACACAAACACAAAACTTAAATGAACTTTTATGAAAATAAGAATTCTCTCTAGGAGGCAGAAAAAGATATTTCACTTACATGATACACTCCTATATAAAACAGATCATGCCAATTTTTCCCAATTATAAAGACCATATTTTATATTTTATTGATTTCATTTATATAATTATTTATCTATTTACTTATTTAGAGATAGGATTTTACTCTTGTTGCCTGGGCTAGAGTGCAGTGGCATCATCATAGCTCACTGCAATCTCAAACTCCTGGGCTCAAATGATTCTCCTGCCTCAGCCTCCCAAGTAGGTGAGACTACAGTCATGTGTGAACACACCTGGCTACTTTAAAAAAGTTTTTTGCAGAGACGAAGTCTCACTATGTTGCTCAGCCTGTTTTCAAACTCCTGGCCTCAAACAATCCCCCAAAGTACAGGTGTGAGCCACTATACCCAGCCAAGACCATATTCTAATAAAAATCTTTCAATTTCATTACCATTCATAAAAAAATTATGGTATTATTCTTTGCATTCTTAATTTTTGGAGCCAATTGTTATTATTTTATATTAATATGCTTTTCTCTCCAATTTAACTATATGCTGTTTGAGCAAAGAACATTTCATAGTCTCCTCTTTATCCACTTTCAGTACTCAGAGAAGTGCAAACTTACAAGAAGCTTAACAAATATTGTTAAATAAGGAAATATCTTCTTGAGGTTCTCTTCTTGGTTCTTGAAATTGGAGTTTAGGTTGAAGTTCTAAACTGTGATAGAATATTTTCCTGAATATTTTTGAACTATACTGTGTATTTTGAATTATAAATTAAAAGGAGAAAAGAGAAATTTCCTTTCTTGGTTGACAAAATAGCCTCTTGGCTTGTCATCCTACAAATGTTACATGGGGTTGATATACTTTGATCATTCTCATTAGCAATAACATTACTGAGTCATCTGACCTCTCTTTTATAGCTACACCAGAAAATGACAAAAACATCTATTAGATTCTCACTTAATTTGTATTGTGTATACAACGTAATTCCATACTACTCATGAAGCATTCACCACAATGCTTTTTAATAAATAAAGCTCTTCAATTCTTAGGAATCCTTGAAAGTTTTATAATGGCAGTTCATACTTGCTTAACTTTTTCATTTCATGTAAAATTGAAACTTAATTTCAATGTTACAAGGCAATTTAAAGTTAAAGGAAAATTTGGACATTTTCTTTAAGAATTCATCTAAGATGCTCACATGGTGTGAGAAGTTTTTCTCATATTGTAACTATGAATGTCCTCATAAGATGCAATTGCTAAATAAACATTTAAAAATTCCATAAAATTATCACATAAAATATATTAATACTAATTGTCATTAAAAGAGCATTTTTCCTAATTCTGTGGGGAATGATAAGCTGATATTTCTTCTAGATTGTTTTATTGGTCCACTTAGGTTATATTGCATGAATAAGCTAGGCAGACCATAAATTATAGGTAATCAGCTGGCAAAGAGGGTTGGAGCCTGGCATTAGATGTAATTCTTGAGAAAAACAGGCACAGAAGGAGTTGTTTAAAAGAGGGTTTTAATCTGAAAGGTAGATTTAGAATCTAGGGACACATGATAATGTCAGGTCATGATCCACTAAAACAATTGAAAATATAGTGATCCAATACCTAGAAGCAAGGCTTCTCTAGAGAACCTGCCTGTAGGAGTCTCAGATTAGGTGATGCTTAAGATGTCTTGGCAAGAAGAAATTTAGTATCTGGGTAGCCTATCAATAAGGGGAATAAATTTAAAAATGAGTTAGTAATCATTTCCCTTTTATTTGTCCTTTTACTAATTACAAAATTTGCTCAAAAGTAATCAGAATATTCATTAATTCCATTTAATAATCACAAAATCAGAGTATAAAATATTTGTTATTAAAAAATTTGAAGGATCACTGGATAGATGTGCAGCACTTTTTTCTCCATTCCATATTGTTATTCTGAACATGCTGAGACTAGCATGGCTGGGGTTGTTACTTAGGTTCAGAGATAACAAAAGGGACAAAAGAGGAACTAGTATAAAATACATATATATATAATTTTATTATTTATAATACAAGTTTAGTTTATTTATTTGTTTCTCATTATTGATTTTTTTTTGTACAATTTTCTCCTTCATTTGACTTTGGCTAGGTTGATTACTGTGTGTCTTGGAGATATCCTATTTGCTATGAATCTTCCTGGAGTTTGTTGATCATCTTGTGTCTGTTTGGATGTCTGGATCTCTGGTGATACCAGGGAAGTTTTCCTCAATAATTCCCTCAAATAGATTTTCCATGCGTTAGTTCTTTCTTCTTTTCCCTCTGGGATACCTGTAATTCATATGCTACTTTGCTTCGCATAGTCCCATATCTCTCTAAGTGATTGTTCCACCTTTTTCCCCTCTTCTCTTCCTCTTTAAATGACTGGGTTACCTTGAGAGCCTTGTCTTCAAGCTCCAAGATTCTTTCTTCTCCTTGGTTTAATTTGTTGCTGAAGCTTTCTGCTGTGTTTTGAAATTCCCTAAATGACTTTTTCATTTATTTAAGTTCTATTATATCCTTTCTTACATTGTCTAGCTCTTCACTGACATTTTCATTAGTTTCCTGAATTTATTTCCTGGCTTCTTTCTGTTGGTTTTCAACTTTCTCTTCAATTCCATTCGTATTATTTGCCATCCATATTCTGAATTTCATTTCTGTCATTTCAGGAATTTCCTTGTGGTTGGAGTTCACTACTATACCTCCATTGTGATCCCTTGGGGGTGTCGAATTCTTTTGTTTTTTCATATTGTCAGGGTTCTTTTGCTGATTTCTTCTCATCTGTAACCTCTTTTCTCAACTCAGGTCTAATAGGTTTGCAGGGCACCTGTTCTTTACTGGGAACTCTCCTGCTTAATTAGAAGAAGGGTAGATCCCTAGATAGCACGTTTTTCTTTTTCGTACCCTGGAATGTTGACCCTGCAGGGTAGGGGTGTGTGCACTAGAAGCCCGTAATGCAACTGTTCTGATTTGTCCTGTTCACCTGTGGTTGCCACTGTTCAAGCCTGTGATGGATAATCTTTGTGCTGGGTGTTGGGTTGTTCAGCAAATAGCTGTAGGAAGTTTTATTTGGGAGCTGGACGAGACCCTTTCCATTGTGGCTGGTGTTGTAGGGATTGCTCTGCCCACGGTCTCCCCACAGAGGTGACAGTGGCAGCTGGGTGAGGCTATTTAGGCAATGGTCATGGGTTCCCAGACTGTAGGCATTTGCTCTAATCAGGTCCCAGTGTACCAGTGGCTCAAGGCTGGGGAGTCCCTGGCAGGGTGATGTAACTTGGAATGGTTCCACGCACTGGTGGAGGCTCAGGGATGTGGGGTCCTGGGGTCAGGTACAGCACTGTAATGTTGGGGTGGTGTCCATGTCTGGTGGATTTACACACTGTGGATTTACAAGGGCAGAGCCTTGGGCTCCAGTGTGACAGCCTCAGAACAGGAACTAGGGAGCAGCTAGAAGCAGAGCTTCTGAGCAGGGCCTCAGAGCCAGAAGCAGGACCATGTGGGCAGTGGGCTGATCTGACCTGGAGGCCAGATTCAGGGGTGAGCAGGTGGTGGCCTGTTCCACAGGCTTAGGGACCACACAAATGCCAAGTCACATAGGTGGAATTTGGTTCCAGTGGCCCAGAGACCGTGGAGTTCTACTCCCTTGACCCACAGAAGTAGTTCCCCAAAGCCTCCCAGGTTGGAGTCTGCGGTGCCCCAGTCAACTCCTGTGCTCAGATCCTGTTGTGCCGTAGGGGAGGGATGCTTGGCTTCCAGTCACAGGGTACTGGTCAGAGGAGCTTCTACTTTGTCTTCTCCCTCCCCAGCCCAGTGGGGGTGATGTGAAAGCCACCACCACAAAGTTGAGTCCTGTGCCAACTTGGTGCCATGCAACCGAGAGCACAGGAGAGCTTCAGCTTCAGAAACCCAGGATCAGCTGCCACTGGATCCCCACCGCACCTGTTGCCCAGTGCAATGATTCTGCACAGACTCCAAGAAGGTCCCCAGTCTGTCCAGGTAGAGGCCTGTGGAGGTGGAGGGAGCCCTCTCACAACTCGGCCACAGTGCCTGCAGGGTGAATGTGGTATTCTAGTGCTCTATCCTCCTATTCTTCCCTGTGTGTAGATGCCTCCCCTGAACTTGTCAAATGTATCACCCCATCACCTATTTTTTTTTTCACACTGAGTGTCCTCTGTTGTTTCTCTGTAATTTTGCAATGTTCCTTCTGAGAAGAGCTATCCATAGGTAAACATCTGCCTGTAATTTATACTTTTTTACTTCAGAGTGGTGTGCTCACAGGCTGCTTCTATTCTGCACTCTTTTTCTACAAGTTTAGTTTAAACATCTCTGATTTATGCTACTCTGTATGATTGCCTCCAAAGGTAGCCCTTGGCTTGCCTCCATAGTCAAAGCCATCTTGCCTCAACAATTTAGATGATCTTACAGCATGTCTTATTTTCCTGATATAAAGCTAAGAGAAAGCTATACAGAGTAATTCAGAAGCTGCCCTTCTTGTATGTCTACAATCCATGTTTTAGTTAATTGTGCGAAGACCCATTGCCTCCATGGACGCAAACCCCTTTCAAAGACTCTGTCCCCTAGCAGATGATTGAGCTCTAATCTTGCTATGTGTTTACCCTGAGAATGGCAAGATGAATACCAGCATCCAAAACTGTTTCAGATCTAGAAACTGATAATGCCACACTTGTGCTGAAAGGGTATGAAAAGATTTATTATTCATTTCATGAGGCTTTCTGAGAAGAGATATACTGGTCTAAAAAAATATCTTGAGTGAAGAATGAAATGAGTGGCTTTGGTTTTTATTGTGGTTGTGGGGTGAGGCTGGAGTGAGTGAGCATTCCTATGTGGTCCAGGGTTTGTGCACTGTGAACTTCTCTACTGGAGTCAAGGCATAAAGTACCTGGCTTATCTGTTTGCCCAAATGTAAGGCAAAAGGGATAAGGTGACTGGTGGACCTTGAAAGCTATCAGTGACCAAACAGAAAAAATGGTGTCAGACTCTTAATTATATGAGTCTATAGTGAGAATCAATGACATGGAAATACAAAGCAAGAACCATAGCATCTGTATGTGTGTGTGTGTGTGTATATATATATATATATATATGTATATATGTATATATATATATAATATATAATATAAATATCTAAATAACAATACTGGACCTTCTAGAAGGGTTAACAATAGGATTTAGGAATAGAGATATAAGATGAAATCCATTTTCAGAATAGGGCCATCTGAAGAATTATTAGAGCTCAAGGATTATGTAGAAGCTAATTTTAAAAACTGGATCACTAGCACTGGTAAAGCTAAATATAAAGTTGACTGGTTGTATACCTCCTGTCATAGGCCCTAGGCCTGGGAATATACTTTAGCTTAGTGGTAAATCATCAAGAGGCCTGAACTAGGACCAAACTAAGACTCCATAAATATTCCACAGAATTTTTAGAAAGTATACTTGAAATGAAGGAAGATTGTTCTTCTAATTCTAGAAGTTTATTGCTCCGTGATAGCGTAAAATGAAACTTAAATCAAGTATTTTTACTTTCTCACTTTTTATAAATGGTACTGTTACCCTTTATTTCTTCTAGGAAGTACATAGATTTTATAGCTAAGGTTTTTTAAAATACATTTTCTTACAAGTAATATAGGGAGAGAAAAAATATTTTAATGTTAGTCACTATTCCTATGTAAAAAATAGCCTCAATACTTAGCAACATCAAACAACCAACATGTATTTTCTCATAGTCTCTGTGGGTCTGGAATCTGAGAGTAGCTTAGCTGGGTGGTTCTGGCTCAAGGTCCTTCATGTAGTTGCAGTCAACATGTTGATTGTAGCTCCATTCTCATTTGCAGGCTGTATTGAGGGAGGATCCACTTAAAACTCACTCAAGTGATTGCTCATCGTCCTCAGTTTCTTGCTGGGTTTTGGCCAAGCCCTATATTTCAGTTCCTCACCAGGTGGTCCTCTCCACACCTAAAAAAGCGTCCTCAGGATGTGGCAGCTGTCTTTCTCCTGAGAGAGTGACTAAAGAGAGTACTTCATAGACAGATGCTGCATTAATTTTATAACCTAATGTCAGATGTGATATACCATAACTTTTGCTCTTGGTTAGAAATATGTCATTAATTACAACTAACACTCAAGAGGCATGAAATTAAGCTCAAACCCTTCAAGGGAGGGCTATCAAAGAATTTGTGGACATATTTTTAAAACTATCCCAAATGGCTTTGGGAAAATTTTTAACCAGTTAATCAGGGTAAAGATGGTAGAGAGGGCATTTTTACTATATATCATTATTTTGAAATACATTTAAAACAAACAAAGAAAGTGAAAAACTGACATGAAAATGTTACCTTCATTTGTACCGTCTTCAAACTATTAGACTTAGAAAGAGTGAGGAAAGACATAGGCAAAAAGTGCCTTTGTCCTCAGACTTCAAGGCAAATATCAATTTCCCTAAAAGTAAGTAGTACAGCCTTGAAAAGAAATGTGTGTCCAATTATTCTTTAACAAGTATAAATAATCAATTGGTTGAAGAAGGCAGTATGGAAGTGGACAAATGACTGAAGGTATTTCAGAACACTTAAAAGGAGGCACTGAAATACAAACCACTCTGACAAGCCATAATTTTTTTTTTCAGTCCAAGTTTTTGACTGAGAATACAACTGAAGATGAGGCAGGAGGAAGGAGAAAAGAGATTGAAAAATCAGTAGGTTATAATCAGATTTCTGACTAAAGAACTTTTCTCTATGAACCATACAGACCTCCAAAATAAGCAAATAAGAAATAGGATTAATGAAGACAAATAACATCCCATCAAGTCAGCTATTACAGATGATAACATTGCTAAGAACATGTTAAATAAGCAACACATGAAATCAAAGTAAACATGACAAGATAACAGAAGACAATGAGAAATACGTATTGGAGCTCAGGAAACAAATGCGAGAGCAAAATAAAGCCATTAAAGAGTTGAATCATCATTAGTGATAATATAGTTGCAACAGAAAAGACAGAAACTTAGCAATCCATCTCAAAAAAATCAAATAGGAAAAGAATAAGGTTATAAAAGCCATTACAGGGATTATAGAGAAAACTTTTTTTTTAAAAAAGCAAAACAAGATATGCTTAATTGGTATGAGAATAGAACAAATGAAAAACAAATCTTCCTGAAAAAGAAAGTCTTGAACCTGAAAGTTAAAAAGGCCAAATGAGTCCCCCCCAAAAAGTATACAGAATGACTAACACCAAGAAAGTCACCAAAATTCTTGAAATTGAACGATGAGTAAAGAATTCTGTGGGCATCCAGGAATAAAATATCCTGAGAGCATCGAGTCACTTAAAAATGAGGAAAGTCAGGCTGGTATCAGACTTCATCATGGTAATGTTCAATGTCATCAGACAGATAATAAGTATTTAATTTCATAATAATAATAACTATGAATAAGAAACTCTGTGAACTATAATTAAAAAAATTAAGAAATTTAGGGGGTAAACTTGGGGCAAGTGAGTGGAAGTGTTAATTTCTTTTTTTTTCATTTTAACAAATTTAGGGGGTACAAGTGCTTTTTTGTCACGTGGATGAATTGTATCATGCTGAAGTGAGGGCTTTCAGTGTACCCATCACCAGAATAGTGTACTTTGTACTCCATAGATAATTTTTTATCTCTCACCCACCTCCTGCCCTCCCCATTTACTAGTTTTCAATGTCCATTACATCACTCATCATCTTTTGTACAGAGAATCAACAAATCATTTCTAAATTGAAACAATCCTCTTCTGAAGAAAGGATCCTCTTGTGATATGAATCTGACATTTCACAGACAATAACTGCTAACATTGTAGGTTCAGCCAACTACAGATATCTATCAGTCTGCTAATAAAAGATACAGAAAAAACACACTCGAAAACATTGTTCCTATGAGAAATTAACATTGTGTGTGTTGGTATCCGCCTGTTACACAAATATCTCAAAGCTTTCTACTTGGTTAAAGAAAGTGTTTGAGTTATTGGTTATCAAGATATTTGTGATGATTTAATATCATATAGCTTTTGAAGTCTATCTCCAGAAGTTACACATTTCGTCAAGCTAAAGAGTGCAAAATATAAGAACACAGCTTTAAATAGGGTTAGATAAAATTCACTACGACAAGAGACTTAATCAAAAATCTGTCTGAATGTACTACTACTAATAATAATACCCCCTGGGTATGGAGCTGTGAAAACTAATCTCTTTAGAAATAGAATCATCACTGATTACTCTTTACTGGGGACTAGTAAGCTCTACGTTGACAAATAAGAATTTCTTCACTTGGCATTTTAACTACTTTTTGTTCACATTTCTATTTGTTGCCATTTGGGTTGAGACATTGGCTCAGCAGCAACAAGTAGAATGAAGTCCTCACTGAATAGGGCTAAGATACCTTGGGAACTGACAATGAACAACAAAGAGATGCCTTGTAAAGTATGGGCAGTCACAACAGAATGCATGTTGTTCAGACTGGTCCCTTATTATTTAGGCTGTAATTTAGCAAACCTTACCCCTCTGGTTTTCCTCACCCTGGCAACCCTTCATTTCTCTTATACTTTTTTTTTTATTTCAGCATAGTATGGGGGTACAAGAGTTTAGGTTATGTCTATTTCCCATGACCCCCCCCCAGAGTCAGAGCTTCAAGAGTGTCCATTCCCCAGACAGTGCGCATTGCACTCATTATGTAGGTATACACCCATCCCCTCCCCTCACCCCACATGCTGTTTTAACAGTTTTCAGAACATAAGATTTGGAACCAGAAAAACTTAGCTGAAATCCACTATTTACTATGTGGCTAATTTTGCAGAGATTTCCTCTCAGAACATTAGAGTTCTCCTCTTTCATTTAGAGATAATTATAATGCTGAGCTCAGAAAATTATATAATAATAATATACATATATGAAAGTACTTTATGAATGTTAGAGCATAAATATAATAATAATTAAGAAAAAGGAGGAGGAGGTAGTAGTAATCAGGTTCTAGATTCCAACAGTTCTAGGTTTGTAGCCTGTTTCCCATTTATTTGCTATATAAATATAAATTTTGTTAATTTTTTCAGTCTTACTTTTGTCATCTATAAAATGAGAGGAAAGATTTATTTCCAATAGTTGTGTGAGTTATAAGATATTTTGTATGAAAATTATTCAGCATAATGTCTGGCATACAGTAATTACACCAGAAGTAAACCTTAGTTATTATTAATCATAATTTATTGAGTGCTTGTAATATACAAGATATTTACAAATATTAAAATCAACTGATGTTCATAATACTACTGTAAGGCAGGCATTATTATCCACATTAATAAATGAATAGCAGATGATCAGAGAAGATACTGGCCTAAGATTAGAAGATGATAGTACTAGAATTTGCACCCACATGTGTCCAACTCCAAATTTCAAGAGGTTTCTACTATGTAAAAATATAACATATACTTTTTTCATGTTAATTATATGCAGTATAGTTATTTACAATATTTAAATAATCATTATTTTTAATGTACAAAGATCAGAGGGATTATTTTTTCATAGCTTAATTGTGCAGTTTCATTATTAGAGTTTGATCAAGTTTTAAATGCTTTTTCAAATTTTTGTAAATTCATTATAGTGCAACAGCAAATACAAAATGCTGACAATAGTTTTCTCTAGTTAATTATTATTATGTCATTTATTTTTATTTTCTTTGTAAGTTTCAAGTGGCAGCAATATAATGTGGTATAGAGAAACACATTTTGGTTATTTGTATTTAATATTTTGTTAGCTCAAGAAAACTTCAGCGAGGGTTATCTAGGACTCAAAGAAAACACTTGTCAATGCATACCCATTGTATGTGCAAAACTTCATTTGATTTACAATACTATGTATACTTTTTTTCTTTATTCAAACAAAGGGACATATAACATGTTTAAAGAAAGCAAATCAATTTACACTGAACTCGTTCTTCCAAATATGGGGTATACATCTTCTTCAGTAATTTTTTTTTAAATCTCAAGTTTCCTGGAACATTCATTCTTATATTTTTTTCCTAATATTTAATCACTGAGGATGTAAACCTCTAACCATTTAGTACCGATATTGGAGATATGTTTTTCCTGAAATCTCTCTTCATTTATCTAAAGCAGTGATTTTCAACAAGGGTCGTTCTGACTCCAGGGGACATTTAGCAATGACTGGAAACATTTTTGATTACCACACATTGGAGAGGGATGCTATTGGAATCTAGTGAGAAGAGGCCAGGGATGCTGCTAAACATCTTACAATGCACAGGACAGCCCCCACAACAAAGATCTGTCCCAAAATATCAGTGGTGCTGAGGTTGAGAAACCTTGATCTAAGGCTATCATTTAATCAAATTCATGATTAATAACAATAAAGCAAAAAGTTTTATTTTTTCTCAAATTCACAATTCGGGATGCTATATATCTTAGATATGGACATGATGCTCTAAATTTTTACATAACTGCAGGTAACATGACTGACTTATATTCTCACATTTACTCATTATTTCTGCAGCAGACTTACTCTAAAATGTAAGTTGAAGTTGACATTTGGGATCCATTTTTATTTCCACTTTTTCTATGAAATTTTCATTAATGTCAAATTACCTTTATCTTAGGATTTCTCTGAGTATTAACTAACTCAATGAAATAGAATCTAGTATCTAACACATGTAGGCAACAAGTTAACGTTCTTCCCACTTCCTCCCCTCCTTCATGCCTTATATCTTCTGATTTCCTTAATCACTATATTTACCTATTGATGGGCTATTTAATTGTAGAAAGTTTTGACATTTTAATTCAATGGGGGGGGGACATATCTCACTTATTCCATGAGAATATATTTATTTGCATTACATCATTTTTTTCCTTATACTCAAACATGCTTAGCACTAAATAACTAGTACTTCAATGAATGAGTAAAGAAAATATATATGAAGAATGCAAGAAGACCAACATTTTCATATCAGTAGATCCCAAGCAGTGACACAATATTACCTCATCATTTTTCTTTATTGTGTGTTATTTTTAACATTCTATGAATTTTACAAACTTTTAGGATTTTAAAATAATGTTTGTGTTTAAGATGAAAACTGATATATATCAAAAAATGTCCATCAATGTTTGAGATGTTTATATTTCATTACATATATCATACCTTAAAAAGCAGTTTTAGTCCATTAAAAAATTCTATTTAGGTCTCTACAATTTACTTAGGTAATGTAATTTTCTAGCTACAACTTCTTTTGAAAATGTACCTATTAATTACAAGGAGAGAGCAATAATTTTGAATAAAAATAGAGTGAAGAAGAAGAAAAAAAAGTCTTTCTATCTTGGAATTTTGAAGTACATCTGTTTTGGTCCTTACAGAAAGTGTGGACTATGGGCCAGTGTTTGTGCAAGAACCAGATGACATCATTTTTCCAACTGATTCTGATGAAAAGAAGGTAGCATTGAATTGTGAAGTTCGTGGCAACCCAGTCCCCAGTTACAGGTAGAAATTCACTAATAATCATTTTACTTAAGCCTTAAAAATTTCCATCAATGATATTCTGACGTTCCCAGGGAGTATTACAATGTCTCAAGTAATTTTTACATATTTGTCTTCTGATTTTTCCTAAGATGGCTTCGAAATGGAACAGAAATAGATTTGGAAAGTGATTATCGCTACAGTTTGATAGACGGCACCTTCATTATAAGCAATCCAAGTGAAGCAAAGGATTCTGGTCATTATCAGTGTTTAGCAACTAACACTTTTGGAAGTATTCTTAGTAGAGAAGCCACACTTCAGTTTGCCTGTGAGTAAAGATTATGATTTTCTGTTTATATGTATATAGTGTGTATACACAGTATGTATTTTTAAATTTTAATTAAGCAGAAGCTTATGATCTCAAATTTTAAAATGTGATAAAACCATGGTAAGGATTGAACTATGCAAATAATGCATTTCTTCCTGGATACTTTGAAATCCCTTAAAATATTTTCTGTCTTCAAAACAAACCTGATATACTAGTCTGGGAGGTTAAGACCTACTCAGGAAAGCAGATAAAGTTTTAGATTTCAAATGCCTTTTGAAATCTGAGTCTCTCTGTCTGCTTTTTAAAATATTTACTTATCTGCTTTTATTTTTCTACTGCCTATTATAGTAACTATTTGCTATGGATTCTTCAGAATATATGCTAGAAAATATTTGAAAAATTCTGCTTATAGGCAGGTAACTAAATAAATGCTTCTCACATGCTAATATTTAAGATTCTGATTATAGCTTTCAGGGGTCCCAATTTTTGTATTAAAGATACCATATGTGTATATGTACACATATATAAATATAAACGTTTTCTAAATTAGGTCATATGCCTGATTAACTAAATGTATTAATTTCTTAAAAACTCTTGAAATTATTTTACATATGATGAGAGCTTATATTGAATTGAAAATAGGCTATCAGGTGAAAACATTTAATATTATTCCTTAGTAAGTAATACTACTTTAATTTAAATTCTTGAGGATTATAATCTCCAAAAAAATAGAAAGGAGGACCAGGAGTCTTTATATTAGTAATTCAGATATAATTGTATTGGCTACATAAGTGATGATAAAATGATTTTTTAAGTTAAAATTATACCTTGAAAAATGTTAACTGTTGATTTTTCTGTATATAATCTTTCTCACATCTTTTCTAATTAACCCAGAATTCAGACACCCTTATATTAAAGAAGTGTGAAATAGAAAATGAAAGAATAAAAAAATGATAAAGAACACAGTTTGAGAACACTGAGCTAGGTCCTGGCAAAATCTAAATATCTTTTGAAGTAGATTTGGTTAAGGAGTTCAGATAGGTACATTTACATATGCCAAAACTACCAAGATATCAGCCTAAATACACTTTTTTTTTTTAGAAAATATTTTGTGGTGTATCAGAGAACCTAATACTTTCAGTATGCACATTAACAAAGTAACCTAATAAACAAAATAAAAACCCCTCATAATCACTCCTCTATTCAATGGAGCAGTCTTTTCAAAACAGATACAGCAAATCCAGAAAACATGACTTACAAATATTTTTGGCTTGTACCTTTTGTCCTATATTATCTGACACAAGTACCAATGAGCAGTAGACTATATATCAGTTCGGTTTCCTTCAGTGGCAGCAAATTATGCCAAGATTTTTTTTCTGCATGCACTTAAATCAGAAATCTATTTTGGATGTCCATATCACTGTGCCTTCCTAGGCTTCCTGTAAAGACCAGGCATATTCACCCCTACCTGGCGTGAGCACTTTGGCACCATCATATACAGTTTGATGACCAGGCATAGGAAGAATTATCTATCTTATGTATCTTCCTTATACAGCATGAAGCTGTGGTCAACTTGGTTTAGAACAATATTTGCTTATTTTTAACTTAAACATTATGGTTAGACATACAAACACATTCAAGGTAGCATCTTATGACCGTGTCCTCCCCTGCTCCCACCTAACTCAGGCCGTTAAGTTTAATATACGTAAGAACCTATAGGTGCCTGGTTGAAACAGACAGCCAATTACATAGGGAAAACTACTGCTGCCTTGAAATTCCTTCCCCAACTAGCTGGCATTATGTTTACACTCATGACTTAGAAAAGAATTAAGTCCCTTAGGTTTAGCTCTATCTTTTTTCCAGGGTATCTTTGGAAATAAATGCAAATATGGGTGGTAGAGAAAAAAGATGAAGACTTGATCAATCTACTTTCTATTATCTTTGAGTGGGAGTGTGGGTGCCGTAGGATCCTGGAAAACAGGGTAGTTTGGAGATTAAGGGGAGAAAATGAGGTAGGAAGTTGAGTAGAAAAAAGAAAAGAGGATTTTGAAAGAAAGCGAAAAGATACAAAGGTAAAGTGACATTTAAAACTTGGTGGCAATACTCCTTTATATCCTTATTTTCTTGTGTCCAGGCTCATAGATATATGTAGAATAAAGTCATTATTTATTGTTGATAGAATGTTTAATGTCAGAAGGAATTCTATGGAGAAATACTCATTATCTTTTATAAATTTTAAAGCTGAAATCATTAATCTTTAATATCCATCAGCCACTATTTATCTAGAAATTTAAAAATTCATTGCCCAGCTAATATTTCAAATCTAATATATTAAGTTGAGATAATTATTCAAATATATTTAATAAAATTTTGCTAAACATTTATTAAATATTGAAGTCTAATACATGAGTTTGGTAAATGTTTTAAAATCTTAAAGTTAGACAAATTTATAAATTGTCAAAATGATTGTAAAACTTTTCACTAATACACTACTTATAGTTAAAATCTATTTCATACCTATTCTTGAGACATACTTTTATGCTTTATTCAGTTTATAACAATTTTTACAGAAGTATTTTACTTTTTATACATTAATTTTATCATATAGTGTACAATAACTTTATCAAATATATTTTCTTTGCACAGTGCTATATTACCCAATATGAAGTCAGTTTTTTTTTTTTTATTTCAGCATTTTACAGGGCTATAGATGTTTAGGTTACATATCTTGCCTTTGCCCCACCTGAGTCAGAGCTTCAGGCGTGTCCATCCCCCAGACGGTACGCACTGCACCCATTTGGTGTGAATATACCCATCCCCTCCTCCTCTGCTCCCACCTGCCCAACACCCGCTGACTTATCAACCAACTGAATTTTGGTTGCCCCTTTCAAATGTGAGAGCTATTTAACAAACTGGGTCTCTTTTATAGTTGAATTTTATTTTTGTTATATTTAATGACCCTTTTGAAATATTTACCTTTTACATAGGCTTTTTCCTTTTAGAATATGACATCTTTGCTTGAAATGATGTGATTCTAAGACTTATTGGTACAGTGTGTCAAATAGACATAATAGGAGTCTTCCTTAATTATATTCATAGAAAAAAATACCAATTTATATTTTATAATAGATCCATATGTAACTGAAGAATCAAGTTATCTATATGCTTACAATACCATATTTATTAAAGATAATAAACTGTAAATATATGCTATTAGAGTCATCTTCCCTTTTTATAACTTTACATATGCATGTATATATATATTTTTAAGAAAACTTTTTGATTTTTAGTATTATTAAAATCACATAACTTTTTGCAGATTGAACTTATTCGTATACATGCATAAATTGCCATAATTTGGCTAGTGCTAGTGAAACTCCTTTAGTGCTAGCTTCTTTGTCCTCTTATTAACCAGAAATATATTTTAAAATATTCTAGTTTTCCACTAATAGCATCTCGATTTTCTACTTCCCCTGTTCCCCAGCCAAGGATAGATTCAGCTACTTTTCAATGACCATAATGTTATAGAGACTAAAATATAGATGCTAGAGGTACATATCACATGGCACCAAATAAGTTCTGGAGGTGGATAGAATATCATTATTGCTAAATCAGATTAGTGGAAGATATATATTTTTTTAATATGTCCTTAAGGTCTCAAGCTCACACTAATAGCTTATGTTCACTGAATGCAGCAGGCCATGCTCTGTTTTAAATACACTGACTCATTTCATCCTTATAACAAACATATGAGTTGTTATGTTATTAAAAGTAAATCCATTTTACAGATGTTACCTCTAATAGTACATGACTTTTTCTATTCTAATATAAATATGTATTGCATTTCTTTTACGGCATATCCAATTTGATTTTCAATTTCTCTTCCAAACTATAATTATATTTCAATCTTTTAAAAATCTGTATATGCTTGCTTCATCAACCATCATTTTATAATCAATTTATTAACACCTATATGATGTAACAAAAATAAGTATTAGAACAAAGATAAGCATGTAATCACAGTGTTCTGCATTTATTCACATTGATCAAATTTAGTTAATATGCCACTTAGTTAATTTTCCTTATGGAAGTTTAAGAGTTTAAGAAACATTGGGCAGCCGGGCAAGGTGGCTCATGCCTGTAATCCCAGCACTCTGGAAGGCCGAGGCGGGTGGATTGCTCGAGGTCAGGAGTTTCAGACCAGCCTGAGCAAGAGTGAGACCCCGTCTCTACTAAAAATAGAAAGAAATGATCTGGCCAACTAAAAATATATATACAAAAAATTAGCCGGGCATGGTGGCGCATGCCTGCAGTCCCAGCTACTCGGGAGGCTGAGGCAGGAGGATTGCTTAAGTCCAGGAGTTTGAGGTTGCTGTGAGCTAGGCTGACGCCACGGCACTCATTCTAGCCCGGGCAACAGAGTGAGACTCTGTCTCAAAAAAAAAAAAGAAAGAAACATTGGGCTTCTTTCTAGATCTGGAATTTTGGAATTTATAGCAGTGTTGGTGTGTAATTATTCTTTGTTATTATCATATTTTCTCTTTTAGTAAAGTTTATCCTTATAATTTTCTTTATTTATTGAATTACCTATGGTTAGGACTTAGAAATCTAAATTTTCTAAGTGAATTAGAGGCAAAACAAAGATGACTATGGCTATTATCAAAAGCTGATAGTATAATCACAGGTGCTGGCGTTTGCAGAAAGTGGTGATAAAGTTGTGAATGTTGGCACCTTTCACCTAGTGATGTTGCAAAAATAAAATGTATACCTTGTGTGTGGAAAAATTAAGCAAGTATAAAGCAAATTTAATGTCTTTCAAAGTTTTGTTTCTATTCATTTGGCACCCATCATATCACTGAATTAAAAAATAGCAAATATATGTTCATATAATTATTTTATTTTATTAATATATTTAATCTCTACCTCTTTCTAAAGGTGATTTATTTGATTTGCTATATAAGATATATGCTCAATAAAAATAAATATCTAAATAAGTAAATACAGGCCCAGGAAGGATACACTTCATAATAATCGGTCAAGCAAGCGTAGACAACAATAAAGTCTTCTAATTACTGCTATCAAAATAAATAATTCCCTGCACTCCTAGTGGTCAAAGCAAACTATAGAAATAAAAACATTTGAAGGACTCTAATCTCCCCCACTTCCTCAAAGGAAAGAAATCTTTTCTTAACGAACTCTCATAGAAATTTCTCATTTGAGGCTTTATGTCGCGACCTCAATAACATTTCCACATCAATTCAATAACAAGTTTAATTAGCCTGACCGAAAGCCAGAAATTTCTTTACATGTAACTAGAATTCAATTATGAAATCATTCACTTTATTCACTGCAGCATATATTATTTTTCTCATTTTGATTCGAGCAACTAACGGATTTGAGCAGCTGCTGCGCACTGGCTCATCCCCTTCTAACCTGCTCTTCACAGGTTTAAACGCTACCCAGGAGAAGCTTTCGTTTGCAGTTCTCCCTAAATGAATATTTATAAACATGGTTCAGCTTGTTAATGTTAATACTTTAGGTTAGCATTAATAAATATATACCTCACAAGGGTATGGTGAAAATTAATGAGGTGGTGAAGTCCTGTTTATGAACTGGTTTATCAGTTCAAAAAGGAAAACATAAACAAACACAAAGCTGGAGTGCTTTTGCTAGTGATGATTATTACTGACTATCAGTAGTTTTTGACAAAACCTATTTTATTCCTGAAGCTCATGTTTATCGTGAGGGTAATTTCCTTACCTAGTATAGTGATTTCTCTTCAGTGACAAGCAAGAATACATTTATAAAACTTTGTCACTCTATTAGCTTATCACCATTCTGATGAGAATTTGGAATTGATAATGTGACACTGTTCTCAAACATCTTTCAGAAATCCAGAGCTCATAGCAATCTCTCCAAAGTTTGGATTTTTAGAAATAATTCATGCCAGCAAGTCAAACATAAAATGAATCAAGAATAAAATCTCCTCATACTGTCTCTTGCTTCAAAAATATCTTTAAATGAAATCCTTGGTAAATTGATAGTTCATATCTAAATTTGAACTCACTGCCTTTCAGGGCATTTAGATGATTTAGATCCAGAATATTCCATTAGTTTTCCTTGAAGCAATTGATTAAAGTAACCTCCTTAACTCTTTGAGAGATTATATAACTTTTGTAGACTTTGTATTTAAGTCCTTTAATTTAACCTTTCATTTTCATCTAAAACTCAAAAATTACTTCTCTGGCTTTTTTATAACTTTTTCTCCTAAAGAAAAAAGTGACCTTAGACTTTAAAACCACATTTTACTTGTGTTTAACATCTAATAAAATTATCTGAATAATCACCAACTCCACGGTACATCCAAAGCTTTATTTCATTAGTCAATGAGGCTTTATTCATAATAACTTTATTAAATCATTTGAATATTAATATAAAGGAAAGAGTCATATTGATGTGGATGAGTTTACTAGTTGTAAAATTATTATATTTTGTTAAAAATAAATTAATATTTGCAATTTTGTCTTCCATATACAAAACAACACTGCTTTTCTTAAATAAAATCACAACTACCACAATAAAATATTACATATTCCTTTAAAAGGACAGTTACTGGGCTCATAATCAATACAGTAACTATGAGTGTATAATCTCTTGGCAAACTACAGTATGAATTATTTGATTAAGATCACATAAAACAATTTAAAAATTAAAAATACATAATTTTATGCTTTAAAAGGAAGTTATTAAAAGCAAAATTGAAATTTGTCGTAGAGTACCCTCAAATTATTAATTCTATGATATAAATTATAAGTTTTCAAGTATTCTATTTATTAAAGTTCATCCAAAGAAGTACCTTTATTATTTATGACAATTGTGAATAACTCTGTCCTTATGTGACAGATGACTTCCAGCAAAATGGCTCCACTTGCCCGGCTTGGCACAGGGTATTTTTTATCCTTGTGCTTTTCTTACTTTTAGAAATATGAAAGGTCAGTTCTTCACTCAAGTTGTGTAAAGAAAAGGGAAAGGACCAGGATCAGGGAAAGTATAAATCTTACTCTCAGTGCTCAAGCACATTTACCTAACTCATTGCCCTTAATCCTTAGCAGAGTGTCTTTGGAGACCTTGCCCTAGCACAAGAAATTCCAAGGTGCAAATGAACAATAGATATTTTAAATGTCACTGCTAGTGTCAGGTTAACATGGTAAAATCACAGCTCCATCTCAGGACAATTCGTGACCCTGGTATATATAAAGATACCAAGATAATGCAAGAAATTGTATAAACAACAGTTTATTCCACAAAGCAAAGCCATTTGTTGATGGACAAGTCAGAACAGAATATGTATTACTCAGCCTCGAGGTCTTGCAGATTTAATTTCAACAGAGTCAAAGGAACAGCAATTATTACTCCTTGACTGCATTTCCACACCAAGTGCTAAACATTGCTATGTTTCATGAACATGTATAGACAGATGATTTGATAGATATGTGATCAGATACAGACATAGAGATACATAGATGTGCATATGTATGTATACATGTTTATGTATTTATATATACATATTTAATAACAAAACCACAATAATAAGCAGCAATATTTATTGAGCACCTAAATGTCAGGGAAACTTAAAAACACATAAAATGCATAACCACCCCCTTTAATCCTCACATCAATTTCATGAAGGAAGTTCTATTATTGACCTAATTTATATATGGGAATAAAAGAGTGAAGCTCAAGGAAGTCAAAATATTTTCCTAGTCACACAGCTAGTAAGTGATAAAACACGAGCTCCAATTCAGATCTAACATCAAACTTGATATTTACAATATTTGTGGTACTGTCTTGTTCAACACAAACCATATTCTGCATTGCATATTCTGTTTTGCATGTCTGTAATTTAAACATAACATTTACTCAATCTTTACTTTGTAGGACATTGTTCTGCATGTTAAGGAGCCGATGGTGAGCAATGCACATCCTCATAGAGCTGGAGGCTAGTGAAATCAGTACAAATTTCTCTATTTCATATCAATTTCCGTAGTTCAGGCACTCAATATCTCTCCTCTGAACTACCAGAAAAATTGCCTCCTTGGAGCACCTGCCCACTTTTTCTATTACTTAACATCTCTCTTTTTGACTTCAGCCCCACTAAAATCCTTCTCTATTGTTTTCAAGAATGATCTATGTAAAACACTATTCTGATCATGTTTACCTCTACATAAATCTTTGATGGCTTACTATAATTGCATGGAAATTTGTAATTTATCCTACAGGGGTACAGAGGACAGAAAACAATAAAAGTGCTGTATCCAGGAGAACTCTGCAGGCAAAGTCAAATTAGGAGGTCATTTCAATAATCTAAGTAAAAAGGACTTTTATATCCTCCCTGTGGGAGACTCCAAAATAAATGAGAATTTGCAAATGATTGAATGGGTGGTGGTGAGAATGTATTAAATAAAAACACATGGAGGAGTTAGAGTGACAATGAGATTCTGAGCGTTGATCAATTCAATTGAACAATTCATAATGCTGTTACATAATCAAGTCACACAGAGAAGTGAAGCAGGTTTCTGGGAGAATAAAAGAATTTCAGTTTCAGATAGACTTATTCTGACTTTCAGGAGGAAATGTCCAACATTTTAAAATATTGGCTGTTGCTCAGGAAAGATGGGTGGGAACTGGCCACAAAACACATTGACAGACACAAGGAAACCCTAGGAATGTTTCATCAAGGAGAAATTGTGGTAAAAAAAAAAAGAGGACTAATGACTTAACCTTTGGGAATATATGCATTTCTCTGTTAGAAAGGCAGTGAAAGCTAGAAATTTAAAAGCTAGTGGAGGAGATAAGAAAAAAATGATCCAAGAAGTGCGGAAGAGAGCCAATAGAGTGTAATACAAATGATGATCAGAGTTTCAGGTAGGGACTGCCGCTGATGTCAAATGCTAAAGTAAAAAATAGACCTTGGGATTTTGAGATCTTTAAAGACCAATTTCAGTAGTGATAGGAATTCAAGGCATTAAATCATGAGAGATCAAAGTATATGTTGATTTTGGCCATAACACAAATGAAGATTGACAACAGAGTATTGTGGACATGACATGCCAATGAAATTGTGGCCGTAGAAAGTGTTTGGCAGAAGAAAGAAGGGAGTACAGAGGATGAGGCTGAAAATACGAAGTAGAGAGAGTCTAATTAGTGAAATGAATTTCTCCTTTCCTGTAAGATACATACATCCTCTAGATTTTCATCTTCTTCCAGGGAAATACTCTGCCATCTAGAAGATACTCCATATTTTAGCTATTCTGTCAAACTAAAAAAAATTTAGAGTCTAGATTCTCACATCTTGACCTATAAACTTAAACTAAATAAAGGATTTTAAAACCAGCCAGGGAGCTACAAAATTTCTAGAAATATTTTCTTATTCCTTTCAACACTAATTTTCATTTCATATGCTCTAGAATCTTGATTGTTTTCAATAAACCACATCTATTATCTCAATAGAACTAGAAACCAGTATATTATTGCCATAATTTTGTAACACCTACTGAAAGAGTCACATGGTGGTTAAGTTAAACTGATATTTTTCTCATTTCAAACAAATGCAGAGGGGAGGAAACAGAATAACTTAGTTCTCTGTATTGAAAGCTGAGTAATTATCTAGGTGTTACACAGAAGGGCCTAAGCACCTGTGAATTCATGGCCTCCATACCTGGGTGAACTTTCTGCAATGTTTTATTTTATTTTTATTTTGAGTCAAATTTAGTATTTTTGGCAATTTTGAGGGCTACAGCTGGAGTTTCTCATTGTAAATTCTAATAAGTCAGCTTCTGTAGCTGAAACAGCAGTTTTGTTTTCTTTTTCTTTTCTTTTCTTTTTTTAAAATAAAAATCCTCCTTAGCTCACTGTAATGTCAACGTGGGTTTCAACTATAACTTATGCTGTATGAGTCTGTGTACAAAGGCTCAGATTAAAACAACCTTATCATCTTTCATATCTGTCTTAGGATATCATTAGACAGTGGACATTCAATCTTTTCTGTGAAATTTTGGATAACACTGTATCTCTGAAAGTTACATTTATGATGCCTATAGTGTAGGTGTAGACTGAAATGGGACTGGGATAACTTCTCTATGCCAGGGCTGTGTTCTGCCCCTGCTGTGGCACTTGAGCAAGTATGGAGTAAGGGTATGCACTTAATTCTGGAATGAATTGGAAGACCTTAAAGGTTTTGAGAAAGACAAGCTGATCACATTAATGTTTCTTGGGTAAAAGTGAAGATAATGAAGATAACTCTTTGTCTTAATCCATTCATATTCCTAGTGATAGACTTAATGGCTAATGAAATGGTTGCCTTGTCTCAATAAAGTATACACTCTTACAAATGGTATCAAGGCCATTAAATATTTGAACTCTGGATGTTTTGTCAACTTTCTCTATAATTATTAGGCTATACCAAACTATATTTAGTCCTCAAAGCATTTCATTCTCACTTATGATACCATGTCTTTATGTGTCATGTTCTTCCTGCTTGCCAGGCTACTGTTCAACAACCCACCTCCCTTGTCTCTGTCTCAGTCTCTGCCTTTCTCATATGTTCCTTATATTTATTTCTTGCTGTATTACACTTTAACTATTTGTGTCAACGGCTTGGGCCATTCCATGCAGGTCATTGAATCTACTAGACTGCAAATTCATTGAGGTCATATTTTATGCCTTATTTATTTATTTATCCATTTTAGTGTAATACCCAACCTCTAACATGTAGATCTAGAGTCAACACTTAGTGAATGCTTGCACAATGGGTGAGTGAATGAATAAAATATCCTCCAGCACTATAGTAGCCACTACCCTCTAAAAGAACCCTCTTCTGAGATATATGAAAAGAATGATTCCTTAGGAGGAACCTACATAGCTATCTCTAACAACTGCAATAGAGAATCAAAATAAATTAGACAATATGCAGAAATATTTTATCAATTATAAAGCCCAAATAGATGGCAGTTGAGATTATTATTACATTTACAATGGACATTAATAACTATGATATTAATAAATATAATTAATGTTAATATCAATGCAAGTATATAATATCCATTGTAAGTGCAGTAATAATAGTTTTACATATTATTTTGCCTACTGTTGGTAATATCTTTCATATCATACTAGATATCTGAGGCAAACTATCTCAGAGAAAGAAATATGGAAAAGTTACCCTTTTTAAAAAGTGATTGTAGATGTAACCCTGAGTGCAGAGAGAAGGAAACTCTCTGACTTTCCTTTTTAAACATGAATCTAGAATTCTAGCAACATCTCTCTATTGATCCTGTTGGCAATAAAAGTTTCTCATCCATTTCATAGCCTCATTGGGTTGTAAACTTAGAGTCAGGATATAGTGACAGAATTTATCAAACTAAGCAACAAACCTTGCTCTTAAGTTCTTTGAAAATGTACCTGCAAATGTTATTATATTTCAGTTGTCAACATTTAAGGTGTCTACCCAGTGCCAATGCTATAACTCATGTCAAAAGATACAGAAACAATAGTTTACTCTTACAGTTTTTTAAAAATCTTGTTTTTCAGGCCAAGGTAAGAATAAAAGCAGTGTTTACCTTCTAACTCTTAATAGATGGATGAATTTAGAGAATTGTCTTCCCTAAGCTCACAGGAAATTAAATAGCATTTTAAAGATCACATCTGTCACAACAGAATAACCAAAAATATGTCTATAAACTGTCAGTAAAGAACAACAAATGAGGCCATTAATATCAATTCCATTTTCATAAACATAGTAAATCATCCACCTAAGAAATCACAACTGTAACAGACTTATTTAAATTAAAATTCATGGAATTTCATAAACAGTCATTAAATTCACAAAATAACAAATAGTATGATTGCTGGGATGGAACTAGCATGTTTATTAAACAAAATTTCTGAGTCTCTGTGTAGCAATATGCAATCAGGTCTAGAAAATTAACCGATAATTATTTTCTAAGTTCCATTATAAGAACACTAAGAACTGAAAAGGCTATCAATGTTTTCCTAATCTTGATTTTTTAAAACACTCTTGAAAAATACGATTATGTCTTTTCCTTTAGGAAATATGCTTTGGTAGTGGTTTTATTCATCAAATTTAATGATATTTATATTTTAGAGTTTTTTGAGGAAAGTTATTCATTGAAATGTTTTAAAAATATTTTTACATTAATTGATTCACCTTTTAGAAATAAAAAGCAAGGCTTTGTTTATAAAATAAACACTATAATAAAAATATATTGCCATGCACAATTTATTTTAAATGTCAAAGACATTTCTATGGTATTTATATTTAATGATATAAACATTAATGGTATTCAATGACAATGCTAATGATAATTGCTAAGATGTATTAAATGATTATCATGTGCCAGACACCAGGGTAAATTTTTACATTTACTCTCACATTTAATCACACATAAAAATTCCACAAATTAGGCATTATCCATGTTTAAACATTTTGAACATCAGGAAATTTTGTCTGAGGGAGGTAACTAACTTGCTCAAGGTAATATAATTAAAAGGAGATGAAACTGAAATTAAAGTCCTGCTCTGTCTAACTCTAGATCGGGATCTCTTAATAAAATAAAAGGAATAATTTCCTTTAATGTTTGTAGAAGGTTTGCATGTTGATATTTTTCTAAATCACCTGAACAACTCTGAGGTTATGCTGAGTGGTCTCACAATCTCTAATATTGAGATCAGAAAATTGAAATGAAAAAGGTCAGATATCCTACTTGTGGCCACACAGCTCAGATTAAAGACATGAACTTAATCTATGTAATGCATCTGATGTACTTATGCACATTTATATTATCCTTTTTAAAATTTATGCTTTAGTGTATTCACATAGGCTGCCCTTTGGTTTACCTATTCACATTGATTATGTTAATATAATGTCACACAGAGAACATGCATGCCACCTTTCCTGCATGGCTTTCATTCTAATGTTATTTTTCCCAATAAATCAAGCAATGAATATTTTACATTATGTTGAGAAACTTCATATTGTTTTTTTCTTTTTTTATGAATGTGCAGGTGAAAATCCAAATAGTCCTAGTTATAGACAAGATAACATAAATAGAATTCATGCAATTTGTCTATAAATGTCATCAGATCATAGTTGATCAAGGGAATCATCAAGACTGTGGAGGTCTCAGTAATGTCATTTGCCTGGGTTTTATCTTACAAAATAAGCACAATCCAGCCTATTGCAATGTACTCAATTTACAAGGCCTAGCGTTAGAAATTAAGGATACCCAGATATCCTACTTTAGTTCAAACTATTTTCTAGCACCTAAAATTTATGGCTATTGTTGTTGTTTTGAGTGTAAACTAAAGTCAGTTGAATGATGTTTTTCTACTTTCAAAATTAATGTTTAGGACACAAGCTTTAACTGCATTCCAAAATTTATGAGCTAAGTTTACATATTTTGAAGGTACTAGTAATATAAAATTTATAATATTAATCTAATTACATATAGTATATTTTTCCTAACATAACCTGGATGGTATTGTAAATATGGATAAGGCTAAATGAGTATTTAAATATAAAACATAAAAATTAACTGTCAACCTAATCTTGTTTACCTTTACAACCCTGGCATCTATGCATCATTTTTAATATGAGTTTTCTCTGATGTTGCCAAATACATTTCAGCATGACACCTAACTAAGGATAAATAAAGTTTAATAATACATACATTTTACATGTTTTTTTTTTTAACTGGAATTTTGTCCTTGTCTAGGGTCCATTGAGACTCTTCTGCCACAAAGTGATATCCTTCATCTTTGCTTATAACAGATGTAATTTTTTCCCCCATCCTCTGACATGGAGACAAATTATAATATCCCTATAAAACTAAAAAACAGAATTGCTTTTCTTCATTCATAGATTATACAGACTTTGTAGGCCTATCACATTTCCCAAATTTACAACCTTGTACAGAGGAGAGAAAAAGAACAAAAAAGCTCTTGTACATTTTAACACAATCCTATACTAAAATCTAACTTTCCTCATTATTTCTTTCTTTTGAAACTCAATTAAAACGTATTTCATTATTTAGTTTGGAAAATAAATTTCGATTAATTATTAATCATATATAACTTTACAATGGTCGATCACTACTAAATGACAATGATGGGAAAATCACAAGGACAGACAATGATTCAAATATTTACTTTTAAAAGGATCTTAGTGACAGAAAAGCAGCTCACTGGATATTTCACTCGTGCATAAATATAAAAGAGAAATTTTTACCTCCTAAGACCTCATTTATTAAATGAGCTGATTTTTCTCAATGGCTTAATAAAGGCATGCAACCCCATTTTTCTGTTTACCTTAATCATGATAAATTCTAAGACGTTGATGTGACGATGTGTGTGTATATTTGCATGTTTGGTTAAGAAGTGGCCTTGATTACACTAAAAGGAATCAAAGTAGAACATAAGTTCATTGCTCTTCTTTTCATCAAAGTGGAACCCAATATAATGAGAGAGATGGGAAAGAAAAAACAAAAAAACAGACATGACAAAGTCAATGAGAGCAAATGCAGAATGGGAAGCAGAAAAACTGAGAAGGGTGGCCATGGAAAATAATGGAGGAGAGATTGTCAAGTATGAAGGTTTGACAATCACATCGAATTTAGCCATGCTATTTGAAGGGAATAAGGACAAAGCAACCGCACTTGTTAGTTAAGAGAGCACTGTTAAATCTAAAGACAGCTCTTCCAATAGAGAAATGAGGTAGAAGTTAGTACCCAGGATGTCAAGAAGTGACATTATAAGTGGCTTATAAACTTATAATATGTATTTGTTGAAATGAATATAAATGCTATAAAATAACTGAGAAATGGTACACAAATATAACTTGATTTAATTAATTGAGAAATATATTTAACTAACCTCAGTAATCATTTACAGTGAGCCAAAAATATCAGAATTTTTAAATAAAAGTAGGTAAGATAAATTATATTTATCTCATAATTGCTGACAAAATTTTTTTCTAACACACAAAATAAGAAGTGTTATTTGCCTAAGCCACCTGGAAGTCTTTTACAGCCCATTAATTAATAGTAATGTGTGATTTGTTTAGTTTATTGCATTTTGCACAACTCATTAAATTTGGGCTCATAAGTAGTTGTAGCCTGGTTTGGTTTCACTTGTTTTAATTATTTTTTGATGATTTAAGACAGTAGCCATATGCATTCAAATTTTTTTGTTTTTGTTTTCCCGTGCCATACCATAGTGGAACGATTACTGTTTTTATTTATATATTTTTAAAAATACAATTGTTTCTCTTGAGAATTTGCCACTGATTTTTATGTTATACTGCATAGCTCAGTGATTTTGCACATTAGCAATGCCCGGGAACATGTGAGGTTGAATATTCTAGTTTCTGGAATGTTCTGATGATATAATTTGTAAAAAGAAGTAATGTGATCTTGCAGACTACTTAGGTGTTTTCCAAGTGGCTTGTCAGGAGTGGTCTTGCTCCTAAGTGCACTTCTGAGTACAGAAAACCAATAAACTGTCCTTTTTTTCAGGCACTCAAAGATTTTGAGGGATGACACAGCTCAACAAGTTCCTTTGAACATTTTCTAAGGGTACAGAGTAGTGGTTTCTTCCCCTGGGCTATTAGCATTTATCCCATTTAAAATAAAAGCTTTCTTCTCATTAATTGCCTATGTTGTGCTTGGCACATTGTTCGCTACTTAACATATAATTTTAACTTGAAAAAAAATGCACAAGAAAGCCATTTTATCATAGTTTGCTGCTGAGAAAAGTGGGGCTCAAAGATTTTGAGGTTTTTTTTTTTTTTAATGGACTGTTTAAAGTATTCCCAAAACTCAGGGTACCTTCCATGCTTGGTGGATTTAAGTTTCTTGGACACTTGGTACTAATAATACCTGTATCTTTTGACTCCCAGCCACTCAATACCATCATCAGAACTGAAGTCCAGGAACCAGTGCTAAAATGAGTTGAGAAATTTTCAACTGTTGTGTGCATTAGACTCTGAATTATTAGTTTGCAGCTGTGACCATTTGTGAGGAAGTCTCACAGGGAAGGGGCACCTGCAGGCTCAGACTGTGGGTTCTAAGGTCAGGTTGTATTTCAGCAGCTGGGGCTCCCCTCCTTGTGGACAGACATGATAGTGCAATACTTACCAAACCCTGCTACCCTGCCCTATACCATCTGTGT